>CM047809.1:122529358-122963636 GCA_026214975.1 Gentiana macrophylla | reverse complement strand
GTGCGATAGTCAATCTACGCTTTTAAGGTCACAGAAAAGCTTACATTTACTATCGAAGTTAAAGGTCACTTCCTTTTCAAGCAAATGACTTAGAGGCTTTGCTATCTTTGAAAAATCTGCAATAAATCTCTATAAAATCCTGCATGTCAAGAAATCCTCTTGCAGAGTCCTTAGATTAGCTGGTGGTGGTAATTTTCAATTACTTCCACCAGCTATCAACTTCAATTCTATTGACCGGAGATTCTATGGCCTAGGACAATTCATACGATACCATTAAATGACATTTTCCCAATTTAAAATTAAAATGGTATCCTCCGCAGCGTTGTAATACTTTTTCTAAGTCGACAAACATTTACCAAAAGAATCTCCGTAAACACTAAAGTCGTCCATAAAAATTTCAAGAATTTCTCAACCATATCGGAAAATATAGCCATCATGCATCTTTGAAAGCGAAGCAGGGGCATTACATAAACCAAGCGGCATTCTTTTATACGCAAAAGTTCCATAAGGACAAGTGAAAGTAGTCTTTTCCTATCTCTCTTTGCAATGAAAATACAATAAATAACTTTGAATAACCATCTGAAGCAAGGATAATTGTTATGACCTTGCCCGTTCCAACATTTGAACTATGAATGGCGGGTGGATGATGATCTTTCTTAGTATGATCATTCGATTTCCTAAAATCAATGCACATTCGATAACTTTGTAATTTCTCATTTGTTAGAATCCATTCATTCCTATCATTCTCTTTCCTTTGTGAAACCTCCTTTCTTTGGTACAACTTGAGTTGGACTAACCCGTTCACTATCGATATGGGAAAATTTTCCCATTCTAATAGCTTAATGACCTCTTTCTTAACAATTGCTTTGCAAATTCGGGTTGGCGGCGTTGCGGTTGAATACAAGGCTTAGCATCTTCCTTGAATTATCTTATGAGCGCGCCAAATCTCGAGGGCTAATACCTCGAATATCGCTAAACCATCCATCCAAAGCTTTCTTATGCTTTTTCAACATTCTAAGTAATTGATCTTAACTTGTTGCTTTCGTTAAAAATGATGAAATAATAATCGGTAATAGATTATCGAGTTTCTAGAAAAGCATATTTGATTTAAAGGTAATGGTTTCAATTCAGGTTCTTGGTGGATCTTATTGTGATTTAAGGCTGGTCATACTAGTTACAATTCCAAATACTTATGCCATGGTGGCTTAAAGGTAAAACTTTCTATATCACAAGAAAGAATTATCTCTTTCATTTCAATGTCTTCCTAAATCTGCTTTATAGATAGACAAAGTTAAAGCATTCTTCTAATACGTCTTCAAAAAGTTGGTAAGCGATTATCGTGAGAGCGAGAATGAATATCTTACATAAAGAACATGATTACGATGATCATGATTCATAGCTTTGAAAATATTGAAAGTAACCGTCTTCATTGACTCTTAGGATTAATTCTCCTTTACAGAACATCGATTAAAGTTCTTCCTGCCAGCTAGAAATGGGCGACCTAGAATAAGAGTGTCTTTGAATAACCATCTTCCATTTCCGTAACTACAAAGTCTCTTGGAAAATAGAATGTCTACTTTAACCAATCGTCTTAATAATTCCTTTAAATTGCTTAATCGATCTATACGCCATTCTTGAGTCATTTGATCGTAGTAAGCTTTCCTATGCCTACTTTTTATAATCCCTCATTAAGACATTAGATTTATACTTGCTCTCTAGATCCACATAAACGCTTCTTAAGCAGAAATCCTCCAATTTCACACGGAATGGTAAAACTACCGGGATCTTTGAGTTTAGGTGGTAACTTATCGCTTGAAAGTGCGAACATTCTTCATTTAGGCATATATTCTCATATTCTCTAATTTTTTCTTGTTTGGCCAATTTCTTTGAGAAATTTTCCATAGCGAGTATGTGTCAGAGCTTCAATAGTTGGGGATATTAACTTGAATATGACGAAAAGTGTCAGGGAAGCTTGCATACTTCTTATCGGTTTTGCCTTTTTGATTTGATCTTTAGGAGAGGTAAGGTAAAGATTCTAAATCTATGACCTTTGGCTCCTTTGTCGATTTCTCTTTTCCTTTTTCCTTAAACACTTTGAGTATTACTCGATGCGCCATGTATTTGAGTTCTTGAATTCTTTCTTTTAAATTGTTCCACTGAATCAATCTCTACTTGATTCCTTCATTTCTTCCTGTTTTTCATCCTTGTTTTCATTATCTTCCATTCTAATGTGTTCCTTAAATAAAGTCCTTAAATCTTTATCCATGGGATCTTTTCGAATCTAAGGATTTTTACCCAATTTTCCTTTCACTTTTAGGTTCGAACTTTTATTTCTTTTCAAGAAATTTTCTATAATTTCTTCTTCCTAAATCTGTAAATTCAAGTTCATCTTTAGTTTTATCATTCTTACCATCTAAGTCATCTTCTACTTCATTATTCCCAAAGTTTTCAACTCCATTACTTCCCTTTGAGCTTCCTACTTCTCGTGTAACTACAACATTTACCTCTCTTGGGTTCTTTCGGTGTTACTTGGTAATCCTCACGAAGTCTGCTTTGTTATTACGTTCACCTTCCCACTACTCAAATGATCTTCCATATTCCTTGTGAGGCTTCTATCGTTCTCATCCTGGTATCATGTCCACTCATAGATGTTTTCATTGATGTTCATGTCATGGTATTTGTACTTGATAGAAGTCACCATCGTTTTATATTTTTAGCTTGAGTGAGATCTACACCCGTCATATTTTCCATTAGTTTTCCCATTTTTCAACTCCTTACAGGTGAGTTGAACTTTGAGTTCTTGGTATACTTTGAGTGGTATGTTGAGGATAGGATCTAGGTAATGATTGTAAATTACGATTAGGCGTGTTTTTCTTGATAAACTTGATTATTATTCATGTTCTATATAAGCTGGATCAGCGGTTGTCCTTGCTTACTAGGGTTTTAGGACCATCGATAAGTAGGGTGATCTCTTAATAGCATTAAGCGAGTTTGAGTAAGCATTGTTTAAATTCCTATCTTCTTTGAAGAAAACTCACCTCACTCTGCTTGAGTATCGCGTTGGTTCTTGATCACGATGGCATATTATCTGATTCGAGTATTCGGTTGGTGTACTATTTTACGAACTTTGGTTCTTGATACATTTGCAAACCATCAAATTTCTACTCAAATTTTATAAATGTGCTAGAACTTCCGTATTAGGCGTGCATTCTCATATTAAAGCTACTTTACGGTGCTAGAACCGATTTCCCACATTACATTATTTTTGGAAATCTTTTACCATAGCATCGTAAAGCTGTTTGAGCTTCACTCATCATTAACGAACCACCACGTGCATGATCTACATCAGCCACGTGAATCTTTTCTTAATTCTGACGAGAAGAGTTGAATTTGCATATCTAAGAATAACCATGGTCGGGACAAGCTCTTAACAATTTTTTAAATCTTTCCGGAGGCATTCCGGCGTTTCTTGAGATCCTTGTCTAAAATTAGCAACCTCGACTTTTAATTCCAAATTCCGTCGAGAGTGAAATATTGTTGAAAGTCAGTTTGAATCTCCTCCCAACTTGTAAGTGAATGATGTGGAAGAGACATAAGCGATTCGGGCTCGTCCTTTTAGAGAAAAGGAAACATAGCCATCTTGTTAATTCACTTGTGAGCACGCTTGACTTTTGGTGTATTGCATAGTTCTTCAAAAGATAGAGATGATGATCACGGATCTTCATCATCTTCTCACAGAAGTGGGCTCTTGCGTCAATTAAACCAAAAGATGAGATTTAATCTCGAAATTATTAAACTCGCTTCATTAGGTAAAAGTATGGGATTATTAGTCACGATTTTCTTCTTATGGTTTGGTCACGAGATAGGCCTTGGGTTTCTTGGGTTTATTCACGATTATTAGTTCGATTACGATTGTTTCTATTATTATTATTATTTTGATTATTAAGGTTAACGGGGTTTTGTCCATGCCCACAGAGCATGTTCGACCTTGTTCGGTGTTTAAATCAGCGATTTACGACCATTCTCGTATTTCTGTTTGAAGATGATTAGTCGGGATTTCCTTGACTAGTATGACCGCGTTTTCTCTCTACTCTTAGCGCCTTTTCGTAAGTGTTTATGTCGGGCTTATAAAGGAGTGAGTGGGGCCTTACCATACGGTCATCAAGTATGAAAATAGAAAATAACACGCAAGAATTGATAGTAGTAAAAATGGTGACTTACCTATAAGGTAAGTACCGGCGAAAAATAAAAATAGAAATGAGATAAGAAAAGTGTTGACTTATTCTCGAGGAATTTTGAGCTAATACAAGTAGTAACCATAGACACAAAAAAGAAATTAGCGTCGTTCCCGGCTTGCGGCGCGAAAGGCGGCGTGGCCTTTTACAGTGCTAATACGATCCTTAACCGACAATGTATCGGGTCAAAGCTGTAGTGCTAGTATGGTGAGTCGGAAGAGTATATCGTATCCTCGAGGAACTTTGTAATTCTTTAAGTGTGGTTAAATACCAAGAAATTTTATTATTAACTCAATCCCAAATCTAGGTTTATAGCATGAGATAACTACTATTTTACTTAACATAAAATAAATCGTAATTTAAAATTTATTCTAATATAATATATATAGATATATAAATATATATAGATGTGCATAAGTTGCAAAGTATATATATAGATATAAATATATAGATGCCAAATATATTATTAGAGAACTAGCCAAAGTTTATATAATTGATTTATACGATCTTTTAATTGAATGGAATGTGCTTGATCTTTAGGTTCAATTGAGTAAATGAAGCGGTGCACTCACCTAAGGTTAACAATTCCTCCTCGCATTAGCGTGTGAAATTGTCATATGTCCATTGTCATCGGTCAAAGTCCCACAAGCCCATTACGGTTTTTACGAGCGAGGTCCGAGTGCGATTCTACCTTTGAATAAAGGAGTCATTCCGTTCATCAAGCGGTCGAATTTTATTTAAAGGCTCCGGTTCTGTCAAGGCCGGCCGATTCAACTTTCGGTTTAAGTTTCAATTAAAGCGATGAATTTAACATTAATGCGATCTTGGTACAAATTTTAATAAGATTCATCTTTTAGAACAAATCTGCCCGGGTAGAAGCGGGTTCCGTTGTCACGTTTTCACTCGGCCAATTTTACCCTCGGTTTTTCTATTAACGAGTTCATAACTTAATTCACGAGGTGTCAATTCATAATTAGATTATGAATTCTTTCAAATCAAACTTTATCAATAGAAAAAGATTCAATTAACTCAATTTTATTCAATTTTACTTAGACAACATTCCTTTACGAAAAGCTCGAAATAAAGCGATTACATAACTTTGGCTAGTTATTAGATTTAGCCTACTAACATTATACGAAAACAAAAGCAGATAAAACAAACATAAATACTTTAGAAATTTTACCCGATTACAACGATTGAATCGGAAAAATTGTATTCTTCCGGATGCTACAACAACCATCAACATTGATCTTACGATAATTTCTCGAGCATTATAATGATACTACTTTATTTATGGCATAAGGCCTATATATATACATACTACTACTACTAAAGAGGTAAAGAAAATATATTTGGTACCCTTTATATGTGCACGCAGGCTGCTCTATTTATAGGCATATTTTCCCCGAGCCGGATCGATCAGAAAGGGCCGGATCGATCCGGGAATAAAAATATTATCCAGGATATTCTCTGCGAGGGCCCGCATCTTGGTGCTAATCATGATGTTTCCTCGGATCGATCCGAGGTAAATCGGATCGATCGGATAGATTTTTTCAATCTTAATCGAAAACTTGATAAAATCATAACTTGAGCTCTGGATCTCCAAATGACATAATTCAAGATCGTTGGAAAGCTCTTGAGGAGATCTATAACTTCCATGAAGACTTCTTTTTCAGAAAATGCCTTTTGCTGGGCGAGTTGTTCGTCGAAAATATAACGATGCGATTGTCACGAACCATTGATCCGCTTGAACTTTAAATCTCGTGGCACTTCCTTTATCCTTCAAAAGATATGATTTTACTCAAAAAATGTCATCACTCGAGGGTCTTGGTTTTACCTAAGAGTCGTAAAATACCAAAATACCCACGTGAATCGACACGACACTCCGGTTATTAACCCGGTACAAAATTTATAACTTTTATCATTTTACTAGATTTTATAATATTTAGATTTATTCATAGCTATTAATATTTTATAAGATTATCTGTTATAATTACTTATATTTTATATAAAAATAGTCGATAGCATTATATAAAACATCGTAATTTTATCATATAAATGTTATACATCGGTTTGTAAGTCTGAATGCGGGGTAAACAATCGAGACTCAAAGATGATTGTAGGAAATCCCAATCGAATAGCCTCTTGTAGCCAAAAGGATCGCTTTGCATCTCAAAGTCTCGGGTGATACCGGGGTCAAAGTGGAGCGAGTAAGCCATGATGATCGCACCAAGCGCATCCACTAAAGATTAGACCCACTCCGGAACCGAGTCGTGTGAGAAGCATCGGTGTTACATTTCCGGCTACCTCGGGGCGCACTCCGGATGTCAGTGGGCGGCCCGCCGACATCCACATGTGCCGAGCCCGTGGCGACAAAACTCCCTTTGCCCGGCTAAGGACATAGAGACCACCACGGGAGATATAGATAGGCGCGTCATCAAAGACCGCCTGACACCGGGCTTTTCATAAATTCAAAGTAGTAGGCGGAAAGTAGATACCTCCTACGTGGTGTAACAGCGCATTATCAGTGCTCAAAAAACTCCTTAAAGTTCGATCCGTGCTAAATCCGATGTTGCCCGAGCGGTGAAGGCGCCACGATTGCCACTAGCATAATCACAATCAAAAGTACATGTCGTAGAGATTCCATCTCACGCCAGCATGCCAAACAAAGACCAAAGCCCAGATTCGCGCAGCAAATTGTTCCCCGATTGGCAAACAATCCTGCAAACATCGCCGTAAGAAATGTTGAACACATGGCGGCCTTTGTGACTATCAAACATCTCTTGGACCCTGTCGGACGGAAGAGGAAGATGCATGCACGCGTCGGCAACCCTCATACAAGCTCAATGCAAAAGAAATACCACGACTTCCGCGCTATATACGCGCCCGATCGTAATGCCAAATCAACTTATCCAGGGTGCGGCGCGCTGCTATTGGAGTGTGCAAGATAGCATCCACTTCCTAAGCACGAAATTCGTTCGTAAGAAGTGGCATATTCCTTTCTCTAGTTCGGGCAAAAGCAAATCATGCCTTACTATCCGTGGGTAAAGAATGGGATGAATGAACAAGCCGAAAGGACGGAGGTCTAGAAACCCAAGCATCATGAAAGACATAAATGGAGCTTCCATCACCTATATACACGCCATCGTAATCCCTGCATTAACATATTCCGACCGTCCAACAAACTGCGCCATATGAATGAAGGTCTACTTCCCAACCCTGCTGCCATGATAGTTGTACCCGGATGGTACTTTGCGTTAAGAACTCGGCAATTCGCATCTATTAAATAATATATTTCACCACTCAAAAATAATAATAATAATAAGGGGTAATGAGGGAGAATGACACAAACATTTAATCAATCAGGGGGATGACAACTTTTTGAAACTTTTGCGTAAATGATAAAAATATATATTTTTTTTATTTTAGTATTTTTTTAAAGCGTGAGTTTTCTAAATTAAAATTAAAAAAAAACTCAGCCACTTTTTCTCTCTTATCAATCTTTTTAAGCACTTTCGTATATTTGATCTACAACTCAAATTTGAAAATTCTTTCACCAAATTTTATTTTTCATGCTCTTTCTTTTGTGTGCATTCAGCGTATTCGGCGTGATTTGAAAATCCGTTGCGAAATTCACTATTATTCAAAATTATTTATCGATATTGGCTGATTTTCATGATTCATTGGGGAGATACATGAGTGAATTTCGGCAGTGATTTTCACGAAAATCGATGTAATTATATCGAACCAAGTCTCAAAACAAAGAGCATAAAAAATTGAATAATTCAGTGAAATTTCATCACGTTGGGATCTCTAGATTAAAAAATATTAGCGTTTGAAAATCGAGGAGAAAAGAAAGAAAGAAAAAATAAATAAATAAATAAAAAACTGGAGCAGGTCACATTGGATTTTAATTTTTTAATTTTTAATTTTTATTTTTTAGTTTTGTCCTTTGAGACTATAAAGAAAAAATTGTTATTATCATATATAAAAGCGTGGCCATTGATACATTCTTAAAAAATATTAAAAAGTTGTTCTTATCCATAATTGTAGCTACATTGGGATCTGAGAGTAGTTATCCGTCACGATCACTGGCATGCGTATATTAATTATATCGTGCGGGCGTTCTTTTTTAGGATAGAGGCTCGGTATCAGGACGTAAGCGTCATGATAATTCTCCATAATAATAATAGGAAACTTGAGAAACTATGCCCGAAAAGTTAAATTTTGACAAAATATCTCCCGCGCATCGTGCTTCGTGCGTCATTCATACTTCAGCTTGATGGTCATAAATCGCGCCGTCGTCGTCGTGCGGCGTCGCTCATGTGTCGGACACCTACATAGTTTTTAAATGTTTCTTTTGATGCATATTTTTCCAATTTTAACTTTTCAAGCATATTTTTCAAGTTTCCATAATAATAATCTTTCGATTTGAAGGATAGATCTGACATTGTCAAATTCATATATTTTTGCACATGCTAATCGTTACAAATTGACTTATTATTGGAATATTCTTTATTAGAGAACCCTTTATTTTTACAAATTGACTTTATCACTAGAATCTTTAAAACCTTTTTTTCGGCATATGGTTGTTAACAAAATGTTAGAAATTATTATTTTTACTTAAAGCGAGTATCAGAGCCATTGATTCATTAATCAGAAATTCGGTCAAAGTCGTGGCTGTAAATCATTTCTCTACTCGGAAGGCTCTTATTCGAAGTAGGTCGTAAATAATTTTTCAACATGCCGTATAATGAGAGAATCGAGGCGGTGGCGTACCGATTCAACTACTGCTGCGCAGTAAAGCGGTTTGTTAGAAATTGCTTTGGCATGTGGCGTTTCAGTGTTTGCACATGATAATCATTAATAAATGTAATTGACAAGTAAAATGTTTTTACACGTAAAACCCTATATTTTTAGTGGTATATCCACATGGATATCACGATAGAAAATTTCCCGCCCTTCCTTCCTGTGATTCAAGTTTTAAAAATGGCGGTAGTGGATCACCCTGACCGGAGGAATTATTCGAATTATTCCGGTGGTTGTGTATAATTTTTAATCCTCGACTAATATATTTAATGGGGTAAGTTGACGCTGTTGTGAGAATATTATGCACATTAATTTGCATATGGCCGGTGGTTAAAGCTTTGCACATGCTAATTATATTCTTACAGAAATCTCGGCAAGAAGGCAGGGTCAAATAAAGAATAATTTGGAAGCTCTAATTGAATCAATTAATTTTTCCACTCTTATATGTTATTCGGAGAAAAATTATGGTGTTTATTATGTGTTGATAGAGGTATAATGAAATCTTATTCATCATCTCGCACATAGTAAAACTGTATACATACAAGTTGGATTCGAATTCGGTACATCTATTTGATTAAACACGTAAATAGTAAAAGTGTATACGGGCAAGTTTGATTCGATACATCTATTTGATAAATCATGTAAATACTCAATGCATCATAACTTTCTCATTTGGACCTTAGCGAATATGAAATAAGTACTTCACATCATGGCCCTTACTTGGATTAAAATAGTTAATCGCAGTTTTAAAGTTCATCAAATTTCAGCCTTATGTCTTAATAACGTACATTATTCTCACTTTTTGATTTTGGATATTACAATATCCTATTATGATCTGACATCATCGACATGACCCAATCAAAGGAATCAAGAGCGGCTTCCATCGTATCTCATGGTGTATTAATACTCGAAGCTTTGTATGATAGTTAGCTTTGAAACCGTGTGTAATATTGCAAGACTTGGGTCAGCGAATCAAGTCGAATCTAAGCTATCTATGCTCGATGCATACATTAATTTTTAACCTCGTATCATGTTGTTATTTTAGGGGCTTGAGACTTGATCACAATAATGGATGCCTTTAATATTCTGCAAAACTAAAGCGGACTCGTTTATGCTCGATGCATACATTAATCACGAATTTTAACCTGAGATATATCAGTTCGTAATGTTTATTCAAAAGATAACTTAGAAGTGTTTGATGACATTCATCTTGTATCGTATCTAAACAAAAACACACGGTGTAATGCTAGTTCGTTTAGAGGAGATAAAAGTATCACTTGGTTATAACCACTCAAAAGACCAAGAACTAAAAATCGATGGCGCTTTGTGATCACTGTGAAAGCAGAAAATCGTCAAGCATTGAGAGCAATTTTAGGCATAAGAATCCTTTTCCGTGACCCGTAGCGGCGCACGTACTGATGGCGTTTTAGTCTTTGCATTTACAGTCCTTTAAGTGCATATCATTTTTTACTAACATAGGGGATCCGGTGGAGTTCATGGAGCTTAAGATACACCAAATCACTTTTTATCTTGAGATGCTCTGGAGAGTGGCGGATCGCGTCGCGTTTGCGGATTTAGAGACTCGTGGTGGAAGTGATTCATTTTTGGCATGTGTTTCGTTTGTTTGGCATGTGTTTGCTGAAGTGATTGTTTGGCATGTGTTCCAGTAAGGAAGATCTTACTGAATTTCAGGGTTGTTTAGTGCAAGGCTTGTTTGACACTTTTATCTAGTTTTGCTTTATTTATTTTGCTTTTATTAGGCGTGTAGGTAATGTCCGGCGCATCTTTTAGCTAGACGTCTTTGTTAGATGCTACCCAAACATTTTGGAGCACCTCGCTTCTGGTGGCGTTTGTTTGGCGGATATTGATTAATAAAATTTATGGTTTCGTCAAAGGAAAAAAGACATGTTGGATTATCATAAAAGAAAACATTAATAGCCCTATAAGTCGTGCAATATTATATTGAGTAATGATAGAAGCGCAGCAAAATTCTGTGACGGATGTCATGACGTGATCTCATGGCTTGATTTTGATGGGTCCACATCGCAATCAATTATACTATCAAAATCGAGGTGGAAGATCGTATTTGTAGCATCCTATATGTAATTTTGTTGTCTTCTATCATTCTTCTATTATATTGGTATTTCTTAACAACCTACACTAAATGATACAACTACTAATACTATAATACTTTTCAAAATAATAATAATAATAATAATTATTATTATTATTATTATTATTATTATTATTATTCAAAATAAATAAATAAATAAATAAATAATAATAATAATAATAATAATAATAATAATAATAATAATATAATATGATTTGGTAGTTGCAAAACGAAAAACTCCAAGAATGTCCCAATGATCAAACCTTCCATTCTTGAACTATATATATATTTATAGCAATCTCTGTAAACTACATCCCTCAAATTCTCATACCTCCTACTCTCTAACTATATACCAAATTTTATTTTATTTTTGATACTTTAAATTCATTGAAGTGTTAACATGAATTGCTTTGCAGTATTATTAGTGTTACTTTGCTGCACCGGATTCGTCACTTCATCTTTAATCGACGGTACGTTAGTAATTCTAGGATTATACTTTTTTTCGGTTTAATGAGGAATAAAAAATGTTATATATAGTTTTTCTGTGTGACATAATCCAGGACTATTGCCAAACGGGAACTTCGAGCAAGGCCCGAATCTCCCCAATACGAATGGCGCCAATGTATTGAGTCAATATGCAATCCCCGAATGGGAAATCGCGGGTTATGTGGAATACGTAAAATTAGGTCAGAAACAAGGAGACATGTTACTGATCGTGCCAGAAGGCAACTCGCCCGTAAGGCTCAGGAACCAAGCATCCATAAAGACAAAGGTTTCGGTCACAACCGGGTTGTTCCATACTCTTTCTTTTAGTGTTGCACGTACGTGCGCTCGGGCACAGCTTGTCAACGTGTCCGTGTCGTCTTCGTCAGAGGAATCCGAGAAGAAGGTTACTTGGGGTTTGTTGCCTATTCAGACAATGTATAGTTGTAATGGATGGGATTCATTTTCATGGGGTTTTATGGCTGACAGTGATGAGGTGGAAATTGGTTTTAATCATCCACAAACACTAAGTGGCTCTGCATGCGGACCTATTATTGATGTGGTGGCTCTTAAGGCTTTTCCTCCTGCAAAATTAACATCAGGTTAATTGGTCATCCCTTTAATCATACTAATCAATTTTAATTATCTATTATTTTTCTGCTAAGTAAGTGGTACACAATGATTTAGAGTAAGGCTATTATTGTCGTTACAAATGTCATGATATATGTCTTCAATTTGGTCAACTAATAAAATACCCATTTTAACCTCTGCCATACATATGCAGGCATTTTAAACAATGGAGATTTCAATGGAGAAGAAAGGCCCATTATTCTTTGTCAACACAACAACAGGTATCTTAATTCCACCATACATTAAAGATCACCATTCTCCATTACTGGGATGGACAGTTGAATCCCTGAAAGCAGTTAGATACATTGATTCCGACCACTTCGCCGTCCCGGAGAAGAGAGCGCAGTGGAGCTGGTGGCGGAAGAGAGAGTGTCATAGGCCAAACAGTCAACTTTGTGCCAGGTAAAGAAAATAGAATACTGGCTGAACACATATCGAGCCATGAATTATTTGTTTTTATCGAATGACTAAGCGTTTACGTGCTTCTCTTTATATATATGGCGGAAAATCCGAAATAATTATAATTTTCTGATTTGAATCTGGTCAGAATAATCGTATATATGTCTTCAAAGATGCTCCTAATTAATGATATTGTGTCTTCTAATATCAGGCAAAACCTACAACCTTGAATTCTACTTAGGTGACGCCGGAAACAAATGCGAAGGATCAATGGTGGTGGAAGTGTATTTCGGAAAGTCAACTTTCAAGATCACATACGACTCCACCGGAGATGGAGGATCGAGCTTATAAAGCTACAGGTCAAAGCTAAGACACCGCGGACTAGGGTTAAGTTTCTAAGCTTATTTTATCACACGAAGTCCGATTTTACAGGAACTTTATGTGGCCCTGTGATAGATGGTGTGAGCTTGGGTTAGTGTCACATGTATGTGCATTAATCTTGAAGTTGTATGATGCAACATTTACGATACTTTTCTACTCATATTTCTGTTAGATATATATGTATAACACTTATTATCATGTTATACACCATTTTCTTTCAGTTTGTAATACATGACTTAGACATTGGGTCACTTGTATTATTTTTATTTATTTTAAGTTTTTTTAATTAAGTGGAATTGTATACATGTTGCGACGGATGTGAAACAATTTGTGTCACTGAAATAACCTATTTTCTTGTATATTATGTTTTAGTATACATTTTATGATTATTTTAGAGTATTGCTACTGACAAAACGTAATATCTCAATACACATTACAAAGAAAGTACGTATCACGGGATATCAAAAATATAGCAAAACATTACGAGCCATAACAAACCATCCTAACGGCTTTTATTCGTCCTACGTTTTACGAAATGATTTCTTATCTTTCGTTGTTGGGATGATTGCTTAAATGACTTGAATATATTAGAAAATTGTGTAAGTATTGAATGATTACCAACACTTGAGGGTGTTGGACGTATTGTGCTCACACTCTTAAATTATAAGGAAATAAATTAGCATATTTATTAACATCAATTGGTTTAAGTACAGCGTAATGACGATCTAATATGGTATCGGGCGAGAAGTCGCGGGATCAAAGCTTGGCCACTTTTAGTCCATTTTTCTGCTTCAATTTTCTTGTTGCATTATACCCTTATTACCCCAATTACTTCAACTCAAAAACGTTCCTTCCATTCTTTTAACCTGTAAATAGATGCTAGATCTCCAAAACATCAAATCCATCTGCGATAAACTTGATTTATCATCATCCTTGTTGACCGCCTATTATCATCGGCCGGAGGATCTACCGATGGCGGGGAAAAGTGATCGGCGTTGTTGGAGAAGTCGAGGCGTGGGTGTGCGGTGTCGGAAGGATTTATAAAGAAGAAGGCTGCTTGAATTTGAAGATGATGTGAATTTGAAATTGGATTTTAATCCAAAAAATGGGATTACTCGGATGGCTAGCTAGAAGAAGAGTTCATTGAGAAACCATGAAGATTAAAAGAAAATATTCGAATTGCATGAAATTTATGTAGGTTTCCACTTCCATTGTTGAGAGATCGATGCATCTTGATCTTTCCTTGTTAAATCTCTTGTTTTTCTTTTTATTAATTTCTTGATGTTGTAAAGAAAAAATGGTAATGCCAACCTGATACAAATTTATACGGTGGTGTGAATCAAATTTATATCATTTAATCACGATCACGATCTTTGTTAATTTACGAATTGAGATGAGAGGATTAGTTGTTCTTGAAGATTACATTTTCTTAGAATAGTTGCGGAACAAAAGTAGAATTTTTAAATATGAACATAAAACTCTTTGCTTTGCATTTGATCTCTGGTGAATTACTTCACTGTCTGCATTTGAACACCTTTCTTTTTTGTATATCTGCTACCTCATTCTTCTTTGAACCTTTGGATGAGACTTTTACTTTTAAAGTCTTTGATGTAAGAGCCTTTTATCATCACGGATGGTTGAAGCTTTGAATATATCGATCCTCTTGAATGAGCCTTATATGAGCCGGATATGTGTGCCTTGAATTAGTCACTTGAATTAAACCTTAAATGAGCTTTGATATTGTTTCAAATCGACAAATCACATCATTCCCGATCTTGTGTGCCTTATATAATCTTTGTTAGTGATATTTGTGTGCCTTATATGAGCCTTATATGATATTGTGTCTCTTGAATTAAGCCTTATATGAGCGGATATGTGTGCCTTGAAGTAGTCACAGCAATTAAGCTTTTAAATGGGGCGAAATCGATCACGTCGTCATCGATATTGTGTTAGTGTAAATCTGCGATTAAATTCGAACTTTCAAATACTACGTGGAAAGGTATCAAATGAGGTCTCAAAATGAAGATAAAAAAATATGAACCGGTGAAACAATTTTGATGATCGATTGTTACAAATCAAAAATTCTGATCGTTTATAAGAAACGCGTTCGGTTAATGCCAATATTTTTGAACTTTCAAAATTTACGTCGGAAGGAGTATCGTATTTGGGCTCAAATTAAAGAGCAAAAAAAAATGAATTTTGGTGAAAAAGTTTCGATTATTGAAGTTATAAATCAAAAGTTACGGGTGTTTAAAAAAAAATAAAAATAAAAAAACAAACAAACAAACAAACCTAAGCTAGAACCTGGAAGCGGAGGAATGGTAATATGGTATGCGCGTTCCTTTTATTAAAGGAGTATTTTTATCAAAAGTCTGAAATTGTTTGTCCTTTTTACAACTAAAAAAAAAGAGTGTGTCATATTTATTCATTAATCTTTTTTATCTTTTTAAATCAATCTAAAAAAAAATATTGTCTGCAGTGTTGGGAAAAATTCTTGCGCTAGAGGTGTTGATTCAAAAATGCCATGGGGTGTTGGGACAGATTCAAAAATGCCACATTATATTTCCACATCAAAAATTAAGTACACTGGATGATCGTGGAAGCAATCATGGAGGACTTAGGGGGAATCTCGCTTCCATGAACATCTGTACCATATTATGCTTTTGCATGGAGTACTGACTCTGGAACCGCTGCCATAGCAAACCCCAAATAAAGGTCGGGGAATATGTCCGTGCATGACCGATCGATAAGGCGTTTGATAGCTAGTATCACGTGTCACGGAAAGGGAGAAAAAAAAAAAAAAAAGAAATCGGATACACGCTGATCGATCACTAAGTGTCAGGTGTTTATTTGTGTAGAGTTATATGCTAAAAATCTAGATGAATTCACTTTGGGATGGATTGAATTTTAATTTCCCACCAAATTTAAGTACTGGGTCGGATTAAATATAGGCTAGGGACTTTAATTTATGGGAATTAATTTAGAGAGGTACTATTGAGAACCCCTAATTACTTTGTGGTGAAATTATTTAGGGGTTGCCAAAATAACCCACCTTATTTGGGGGTGGTGGGGATGTCGCAATACTTTGTCCAAATAATTAATATCCATTAATATCAAGATCAATTAAGTGAAACCCGACTCAGCAAAACAACAACACGTGTGGCTCACAGCACTTAAGTATTTTCTGTTATACAAAGATGAATGTTCATGTCTCTGAAAAGATGTTTTTAAAAGCAAACCTAATTAAGTACATCTTAAATGTAGATCCAAATCGAAAGAACCTTAGTAACGTGGGATGGGAGAGTTGATTCTCCTTTCAGTTCCTTTCTGACACTCATTTTTCTCTAATTTTAAATATAAATTTCTCATTAATATAATATTCGAGTGTTTCAGAAGGCTGTCATTAACGACTCATGATGTAGTCTTTAAAATACGACAAGCTCTCTATAATTCATTAATTCATATCGGAGTCTATTTGAAATTAACAATGAAAGTGGATTATTCGTGAATTTAAATAAAGATATATATCTTTTGCTATAAAAAATAATAAAAATAACGATATCTAAAGGACAATGGCTATTTTTTTCCAACATGTGCATCTCTGCACAAATATAATGGTTGCGGACATAAAGGATCACAAACATGAGGATGAGACAATATAACTCAATTTTAATAGCAAATTATTAAAACAACATCTCAATCGAATTAATGGCTAATTACTTTCACGTGGTTATTGTCTCAAAACAGATCTTCAATAAGCTTCTATTTTCTTTTTTCTTTTCTTCTTTTATAAAACCCAGGACCAGCTGGTCCAATTAATCTGAGGGTTTGGTTGGGTTAAGTCTATAAAGTCGACATTTACCCGGGGTAATTAAGACCTAACCAAAGTCTGTTTTTAACCTGGTTCTACTTCAATCCCATAACATACTTTTACATATGTGATTATGATATATGATTCATTAAAAAATTATATAGACATATCATAATGCAAGAGTGTAAAAATAGACTGTGTCTCTCGTAGTCTCGTTGTATCTGAGTGATAGTCACAATATTGTTACCCTTATGGTACATATATAGCGCATTGTCTTTTGCTTTACATGAGGTATATATCCATAAAGCAAGGTATATATCCATAAACAATATCGAGATTAATCATAGATGTAAGCGATACATCACATTGTCTTTGAGTACTATATATAATAATGCTACTCTTTTAATGCATCCTTTATAACTAGTAGCAATTGCCTGGTTTGCTGCAAAATCAAGGCATTTCTACTTATTAACTTCATATATAAATATCCAGTCCTTGTTAATACGGTAATACCTCCTTGATCGATCCCAAACAAATCCATACTACACATTAATTTTCTACTTTCTCTATTATTTATCTCTCTGTGCAAAGAATGATGATTAGACTATTCATAACACTAGGGCTTGTGGTCTGCACCATCTTTGATGTCACATTTGGTCATTTTATCAATGGTAAGCTTCATTTTTCCAAAATCTTTGATTCCAAATTTAATTACTACCTCAGGCGGATCCACTTTTAATCATTGCAGAAATCCGGGCTGCTTACACGTACACATAGTGATCCATGCATATTTCTCTTGTCCATTTTCTTGAGCTATATATATCTTGTCCATTTTAATAAGCTTATATTATTTGAAACTTTTGCAGGATTATTACCAAATGGGAACTTTGAATTAGGTCAAAACCTTCACAACTAAAAGGCACAGAAATAATACACACCAAAGCCATTCCAAACTGGGAAATATCAGGCTTTGTAGAGTACATAAAATCAGGTCAAAAACAAGGACACATGTTGCTAATAGTACCTGAAGGTAATCATGCACTTAGGCTTGGAGAAGAAGCACTAATCAAGACAAAGGTTTGTTTCATATTTTTACTTTCATAATTACATATTTCTAGTGATAGTTCGTAATCGAGATATATTGATGTTGGCCTTATGGCTGGAATCAATATTTGTATTTGCCACGTTTGAGAATATTATGGTCATTTCGGGCATGCATGTTTTAAGCCTGTAAAAGGTCTCTATTAAAGTGTATACATAACATGTTATATGCCAGTAGTCATATGCTTGTCACAAAGATTAATGTGTAAGTAAGAACTAATTCAGATTGTGTGAAGCTGTGAATGGTTGAGGAAGTTTGAGGCAATAACATGCATACGTGTTGAAGTGTTTAAGATTGTGCGAGTGTTGGGAGAGATTTCCATACTTGAAGGCGTGTTAAAGTGTATAACATGTTAATTTTCTACCTTATGATTCATTTAAGCTTTTGGGAGAGATGGTATTTTAACAGCCTCCGACTGCAATCTGCAAACAAGAAAAGTCATTCTGAAATGCATCATCAGTTCATAATATGGAAGTGTCACTGGTTTGATAATATGAGTCACCGTTTCATTAGATCAAACACCCTCCATTTTATCTTGAGAGAAATTTTCGATAGTCGATCTCCCATTGTGATATTTATGTGGGATGAAATATATATATATATATATACCTCTAAAGATATATCGTGTTTTACGTATCTTGAAGTTTATTCTGACTTGTTCATCTTGTCTGTGTTAAATTTTCCTACCAGGTTAAGGTTACTGAAGGGTCATTCTATTCTCTAACCTTCACATTTTCAAGAACATGTGCACAAGAAGAGGTATTGAATATATCAGTATCACCAACTAAAGAAGCTCAAGAATGGGAATTCTTCCAATGCAAACTATGTATAGTAGTGTTGGATGTGATTCTTTTGTTGGGCTTTTTAGCCGAGTCTAAGGATGTTGAGATTTCAATACATAACCCTGTTAGGAAAGAGAAAGATCCTGCTTGTGGCCCTCTTGTGGATACTGTTGCCCTTAAACTTTTGCAGTTACCAAATAGGACAAAAGGTATTTACTATATTTACATGCATTATATATCTCTTTACTTGTTTCACTTGTTTTACAGTGGTTATATATTGATTATCAAGTTATTATCTTTATGCAAATCACAATTAAGGGTGTAATCGAGTCGAGTTGAGTCTATACTTTTTAGGGCTCGAGCTCGCCTCGATTGTAAAGCTCAGGCTCGAAACTCGGTTCGAGCTCGATCGAGCCTTTGAAAAGCTTGATCAAACTCGACTCGTCAAGCACTCGACGCAACTCGTGAGCTCGATTATTTGTTTAGAATTCATTAGACTTGATTATGAAACTCAGGCTCGAAACTCTGTTCGAGCTCGATCAAGCCATTGAAAAGCTTGATCAAACTCGACTAAATCAAATACTCGATATAATTCGACATGGCTCGTGAGCTCAATTATTTTTATAAATTATGACAAGATCGAGCTCGACTAAATCGATAATATTGACTTGTGCTCGAATTCAAAAATACCAAATCGAGTCAAACTTCTTTCAGTCGAGTGATGCGAATAAGTCACAAGCAACTCGATTTACTTACGGCCCTAATCACAATACAGATGAATTGTAAAGTTAAAAGTAGAGGTGAACAAAAATTCTAAAAACCAAACCAACCGGCTGAATCAAATTGAACCAAACCAGAAATGTATAAACCGTGGTTTTTCGGTCGGTTTTAATATATCTTAAAACCAAACCGTTGAATACAATTTGGTTCCAATTTAAGAAAATAAAAACCGTTTAAAACCGGACCAAACCGGATAATATATATACACATACACACACACACACACACACACTCACTCCTCACACACGCACACACACACACACCACACATAATACTTTAAAACATGTATACGCTTTTTACTATCTATCTCAATCTATTTGAACTTTTTACGTGTAATATAGTGCTGCTACATAGTTAATTTCATATCCTACATACTCAAATTTTGTTGATCATTTCACAGAATTGTCTTCAATCCTTTGAAAGAATCTTGAGTACATTTCGGTTCACAACTCACCACTCTAACTCGTTTTCTCTTTATACTTGCTCAACACCAAATTTGAAATATGTAGATGCTCATTTGAATGACTTACTTCTCTCAATGATATTGATGAACTTCATTATGGATATTTGTCGATGCTGATTTGTATGACTTACTTCTCTTAATGATATTGATGAACTGCATAATGTATATTTTTTATTATCTAGATAAATGCATTTATAAACCTTAGTTTTATATACGATTGTCTTTGATTTGCTTATAATTAGGTTATGTTGGACAATAACATTGTACAAATAATCAATATCGATTTTTGGAGATCATAAAATCATGAATATTTTCTTACTAAATAAAGCTCAAATCTATATCACATGTTTATTCATTTGATATATATATATATATATATATATATATATATATATATATATATATATATATATATATATATATATATATATATGTGTGTGTGTGTGTGTGTGTGTGTGTGTGTGTGTGTGTGTGTTATCTATCTTCCATTTGTCTCTCTTTACTTATGAAACAAATCTATTCATTTTTCTTCCCTAATCTTACTCAAAATACTATTTTGTGTTATGCATTTTGAGATTTATGTATGTCATTTAATAATATAGTTGTTTGTTCATTAATAGTACTTTTTTTAAGTTGATGATTCATAAATGATCGAACCGAAAGCGAGTAAGATAAGAACCATGTGAAAACCGTAATAAACCGGAACCAAGCCCGAACCAAACCGGACCGAATAACATGGTTTACGTCTTCAAACCGTTCTAGTTTGGTTTCAAAAATTTGAAACCGTAGAAAATGGTTCGGTTTTAAAAATGATAAAAAACTGGCCGAACCGGACCATGTTCACACCTAGTTAAAAGTAATTCAAACATTTAATTACAGGCAACATGTTGAAGAATGGAAACTTCGAAGAAGGGCCATACATCTTCAACTACTCATCATAGGGCACCTTAATTCCTCCCAACATCGAAGAGCGACCATTCCCGCTTCCGGGGTGGATGATCGAGTCTCTCAAAGCGATAAAATACATTGATTCATCCCATTTTCGGTGCGGAAGGAAAAGCGAGCCGTTGAACTAGTGTCCGGAGAGAAAGCGCGGTTGTTCAATTAGTCGGACTGTCCCGGAAAATTATCGAACTGGGATTCTTAATCGGCGATGCAAAGAATTCTTGTGAAGGAGCTATGATGATTGAGGTGTCGCGGAAAATTGATTGCTCGGTGGAGTATCGGTCGAGTGGGAAAGAGGGGATTTAAGCGGGTTCTGTTTGAGGTTTAAGCGGTTTCATACGGACGAGTGAGGTTCTTGAGCCACGATGTATATTATGACGAGTGATCATTCCGGGTCGTGTGTGGTCGGTGATTGATGATGTCGGTTATCCGGTGTTGGATTTCTCGGAAGCCATGATTATCAATGGTAGCAGTTATTTGCATCACAGGCTGTAATTTTTATGCATCATACTTATACTTATGCATCTTTTTTTTTTTTTTTTTTTTTTTTCCACAAAGGACGAAAGCTTTCATTAAGTAGAATTAAGTGCTACAAAGCCATACAGGTACATAATTATGCCAATAAATCCCCACGTCAGATCTAAGCGAGAGAGCAGCAAGATCATGCGCCATCTTGTTGTTTTCCCGCTTAGAGTGCCAAAAACTACAGTAATCGAACCTACCTGCTAGACATCTAATGTCATCTATAATTACAGAGATAGAAGCTGGGGGGGATTTAAAGTGTTACAAAAGTTAATTAAAACTAAACAGTCTGAATAACACAATAAACACTTAATTCCCATAGATAAACATCTATTCAAGCACCAAGCATAAAGCACAGGCTTCCGCAACTAGAGCCAGTGCAAGTCGACCTTTGAGCAGACCAGGCTTCCAAAACTGCATCATTGTCCTGAAGGAGAACTGCGCCATACCCTGCAAGGCTAGACTCCGGCTTCCAGGCTGCATCAACAAAGGCTCTCACCTCCACAGACTGAGGGTCCTCGCGCTGCAAGACAGGAGAGGAAGAAAGATAGACAGAGTTAATCCCCTCCTCATTATTGGCCTGTATATAGTCGGACCAAGCCTCTTTAGCTAAGCTCATGATCTCCTCAAAAGACCAAAAAGGAATTGCCATAAAAATAATTACAACGCGCTTTCCAAATATACCAGAGAATAAAACAAGACAAAGATAATCTATCGTTAAAAGTAGCTGTAGGCTTATCCTTCGAAATTTCATCCCACCAATGCCATAAAGACCTTCTCGGCCTCTCAAAGAGATTCCAAACCAAACCCGAACACTTCCAAGTTCCCTTAGCAAAAGGGCAGTGAAGGAATAGATGAACAACCGTTTCGACTTCTTCTCCGCAAAAAACACAGAGGGAAGCTGGGAGACCAAACCTTTTTTGGAGCACCTCCGAGGTCGGGACAACATGCTTTAAAAGTTTCCATATGAAAAACTTAATTTTTAAAGGTAAATGAAGAGCCCAGATTCTCTTCCAAAATTTACTATTTAAGTGATTATTATTAAAAGAATCAGAGCGGTTCTCATGCCTTAGGATGCTTTGCAAACAAGAGTCATAAGCAGCTTTAGAAACAAAACCACCGTTGTTAGAGAACATGCAAACCCGCTTGTCCGATTTTTCCATGATACTGACTGGGAGGCTAGAAATCTGGTGAACATCAACTGGCCAAAAAATTCGAGAGCTTACTTCTATCCCAAGCATTATTAATGAGTAAGTCACAAACCCTTAAATTATCAGGTTTATCACCCTTAGGGGTAATAGGACGAAAATTATTATTATTGGGAAGCCAGGGGTCCTTCCAAACATTTATTGATTCTCCATTTCCAATTACATAGCACGTATTATTTTTCAAAAAGCTTTGTGACGACATTAGGCTTTTCCAAACAAATGATGCGGAAGACAAAATTTTACAGTCGAAAACAGAAGACTTGTAAAAATATTTACCTTTTAAAACCTTAGAAACCAGAAGATTGGGATTATAGTATATTCTCCAAAGAGTTTTGGCAGTGATCTGATGATTTGCCACCTCAGGATTTTTGAAGCCAAGGCCACCCCTACCCTCGGAAGACAAAGGGAATTCCATCGGACCAATGATAGCGAGAGAAAATCCTTATTGGAGTTACCCACCAAAAGTTAGCCATTAGGGAATGAAGCTTGTTGATAACACCCTTTGGAAGTTTGACTACAGACATAATTAAGTTGGGAATAGCAAAAAGAGTCGAAGAAAGAAGAGTGGACTTACCTCCTTGACTAAGGGATTTATTTTTCCAATTCTCTAATTTAGCCTTACACCTTTCTACCACATAAGAAAAAATCTGGCTTTTGGATCTTCCAATAACTAAAGAAAGACCTAAGTATCGCGAGTGATTAACTTCTTTAAGGCCATTGAGTAAGTCCATAATTTCCTTTTTAATCGGATTGGAAGTGTTTCTGCTAAAGAACACGCCGACTTCTCTAGGTTAATAGATTGACCCGAAATCATTTCATATTTAGACAGAATATTAGTAAGGTGAGATACACAAGTAGCATCGGCTCTTGTCATCACAAGAGAGTCATCAGCAAAAAATAAGTGATTTATTACGGGATTTGCGTCACAGCTATTCGGACCCCGAATTTGTATCATTTTTTTCGACTTTAAGTAACAAGTGGCTTAGACCTTGAGCACAAATAATAAGCGAGATAAAGCGAAAGTGGATCTCTTGTCGATGCCCCGCTTAGGTTTAATAATACCAACCCTTTCACCATTAATGATGAAAGAAAAAGAGACCGTAGTAATGCATTCCCGAATGAGATCGATAACCTTTTCACAAAAACCCAATTTAGATAAAATAAAAAGAAGAAAATTCCAATCAACTCGATCAAAAGCTTTAGAAATATCCAATTTAAGGGCCATATAGGTATCCTTTCCTTTCCTTTTATTCATCATGTAGTGCAAAGCTTCATGTGCGATAATATAGCTATCCAACATTTGCCGTTTGGGAACAAAAGCATTTTGACTTTCGCTAATACAGGCAGGGAGACAAGCCTTAAGCCTATTAGCCAAAACTTTGGAAATAATTTTGTAGAGGACGTTGCATAGGCTTATAGGCCTAAAGTGGGAGGGTTCCGAAGGGATGTCCTTCTTAGGGATTAGTGCAATGCAAGTATGATTCAACTCTTTTGGGAGCTTAGCTTTAACCCAGAAGTCATTAATAGCTTTTAAGAGATCATGCTTAATAATACGGAAACAACTCTTAAAAAAACCGGGAGACATACCATCAGGTCCCGGGGCCGAGTTGGATTGCATCTGAAAAATTGCGGTTTTTAGCTCTTGCTCTTCCACTTCTCTCAAAATGTTGGCATTCATCTCCCTAGTAACACAAGCTTCGATATCATCAAAATCCTGCAAAAAAAGACTATTAACAGCGGTAGGTGCAAAAAGGTTACTATAATAAGAATGAAACTCCGCCAAAATGTCTGCGGAGGAGCATTTCCAAGAAGAGTCCGACAGACTAAAAATTCCAGTGATGGCCTTCCTCCGCTTTCTTCCATTGGCAACCGCATGGAAAAAGCGAGTATTCTTATCTCCTTCCTTAAGCCACCGCACTCTAGATACGGATCTCCAATATTTTTCTTCCTCCACATAAGCTTCTTTAAGCTCATTTTTTAGCTCCTTTAAATGAGCTAGAGGCAAATTGCTTTCAACACCTGCATTTATTTTATCTTTTAAAGACTTTATTTTTAGAGCTAGGTTGGGCATTTTGCTTCTTCTCCAGGAATTTAACTTCATGCGGACTTGTTTAATTTTACCTAACATTTGATACAACTTTGTTCCTTTTATTCGAGTGTCCCAACCCTCTCGTACCACATCAAAGAAACCGGGTTTTTTTATCCATCTATCATCAAAGAAAAATTTTTGGGCCTTGTGCCTGGCCTTTCCAAAACAAGCTATATCGAGAAGACAGTGATCGGAGGAGATCATGTCTACATGAGACACAGAAGCATTTCCAAAAAGATTAAACCAATCTTGGGAAACAAGGGCTCGGTCTAATCTTTTAATCACCAAATAAAATTTTTTTTTTTTAAATGTGAATTTCCGAGTTTTTTGAATCAATGTTCACAAAATTGATTGTAGATCTGAGTTATCAAAAATGGACTTTTAAAAAAGTTATATTTGGGTGTGACGCATAAGTAATGTTAGCGAATCGGTAATCGATTGTGGGGGAAAGAAAGGCTCGTTTATGAATTTGGCTTATCATATTTTTCTTACTTGAATTGAACTTTTTTTTTTTTATTTTGGAAAATACTTGAATTGAACTTGAGGGCCGATAAGTTGTTGTTGTTTTTTTTTTTTTTTTTAATTAAAGGAGAGGGTGAATTTATATAACATCAAGTGATAAACAATATTTTCATTCTATTTTTTTTAACTGAAGTATTTGATATTTAAGCTATATGTTTAATATAATAAATGTTTCTATTGTGAATGATTGTAACGTTCAAGTTTTGAATACCGAGTCTTTATCCGGAAATTAGACGTTTGACATGTGACATCTAATGTGCCTTGAAGATACCTAAAAAATATGTTTAATTCCATTCCAATGTCTCCTTGTAGAGAAGCACTACATCTTGCTAGCAAGTTTGCTGCAAACGCAATATCGGGCATAAATCTGCATAAAGCTCAACGTAATATCGGAGTAATTCTGAGCGCAGCGGAGAAAAAAACAAAGACTCGAGAAATTGACACTTATGATCTTTTATTAACTAATTCAACCGATTATGACTCTTGTCTAACTAGAATCACAAATAACCGCTAATATTTATTACAACTCATATTATGATTTCAGCACACTAATCCACAACACGAAGCCAGAGTGGTCAATAATCTTGTGCAGTTTTCGTGCGATTCTTTACAATATATATCGTCGTCACAGGGAGCGACTTTTGGGAAAGCATGCCACATTTTACAGAAACACACTCAAAGCGAAACTATGGAAGTCTAGAGCTACGTAAAGGTTATTTATATGTTTTTCTGAGTCTATGTCGGTATTAATGTGACTTAGTTAGAGATCAAAAAAAAAATTAATACACCTTAAAATATTAGGAAAAGAAGCGTAAATCAAAAAGGTTGAAAATACCCTTAAATTATAATACACAAGAAGTCGGGGTTTCACAAAGACTATTTCTTACGATAAACTTACCTTACCTGGTGTACAAAAATAAAAATAAATTCCTTTAAAAAAAAATATAAATTTACATTGTGCATTTTACACTGCCGGCCATGGTATATTATCATATTGAAAAGCCAACTCTTAGAGCACTTGCAGTAGATACTGTAAATCCTTGAAAAACTGTATTTTAGAGGTTTCAACATTCGGATTTAGAAAAAGTAGCACTGCAGCAAATGCTCTACATTTTACTGTAAACTACAGATTCTGTAAAATTCCCTTTACATCTACCGTATTTATTCAGATTCTGTAAATTTTCCTTTATCTCTAAGTAATTATGTAAAATAAAGAATCTGATGCATTTTACCTTAGATAGAGATTCGGTAAACTAGAAAAATATGTATTTAAAACTGTAAAATAGAGTATTCTCTTAGAGTATCTGATGCAAGTACGCTTAGTCACTTGCCTTTCCCAGCCCTTTCTAAATGGCCGTTTGTGAAATTCTATTAGCATCGATAATATATCAAACGAGACACGGAGAAAAATATAGATGACTAAAAGTGACCATTTTTTTTTTAATTTATTATTTTTTCTTTTTACGGGAAACGAAAGACTTAAATTTCTGTGGGGAAGGGGAATCGAAACCAGGTCTCTAACCACTGGAGCCTAGGTAGACCCTAGTGATGACCACTAGGATATGGGCTTTCCCCAAGTGACCATTTCATTGCTGTTAAAAAATAAAAATTGATAGTGATAATAACATGACAGGCGTGGCCGGAGTTTGAGATGGTCAAAAATCATGAAAACGCAATAGAAATTGTGAATATAAAAAGCTTTCAAATGGGACACCATAATAATACATCTAATCCAATACTTACAAGTATTTGAACATGGCTGGGAGTGCATATTACTTCATCATCTTTCTCCTCCTCTCTTCTTCTTCTTGTTAGTTACTTCTCTCTTCATTCTTTAGTTTTTTACCAAAAATGTTATAGATGTATTTATAGATATAATATAAAGTAGATTTGGCATATATATACCTAGGGGATGGATATATTAATTGTCATAACATTTAATCCACCTGTAAATCGTGTTACGGATATGTGGAAGTGCCACGTATTTATCGGGAATAACAGTCACAACGTAGGCTTATTTGTTGAACGGAGCTACTTCTTTATTGAGAAATTATATATTCAGATCATTTTAACACCTCTTATTTACGTATCGGTCGGTTCGATTTGAGTTTTTGTTTTTAAGTCCCCCGTTGAAATTTCTCCCTGTCCGTTGAAATTTCCCACCACCTTAATCCGTTGAAAAATGGAAAAGGAAGCAAAGTTAAAATTTTGCACGGTTCGGAGAGATTCTATTTATTAAGCTGTAAAAATATCTCCTTCTTTTGCAGGTACAAAGAGGATGAAAAGAGAAGTCCATGTTGCCACAACAAAGGATGTTTCTCCCAAGACAATTAATTCTCTCAACTTCTTTAAAAGGGAACTAAATCCTAATTGCTTTGACATTTGCAATGGTGATGATGATGTCGACGATTGTTCAGAGCCATGCACTTGTTTTCATGGCTTTTGCGATTAGGTTCATAATACTAATACAATAATTACGTAACAACGGTAATGATACAACACACTTATACGTGTTGGAATTCGGACCATTTATTGCAAGTTGTTTGTAGTCCATTTCAATGGGAGTATGTTGAAGAAGTGTTTGGAAAATATATGTGTACGTTGATGGCTTTTGTGAAACCATTTTGCGGTCTCTATGGTATTTATATAAATTTTCCGGCATACTAATACATTTGGTCCACTATCATTAAGAAATTACGATCGGAAGCAGAAATCTCAGGGGAAAACACCCTAAGTCGCACCCAAATAGGGGAACTGCCGTGTTGTTTTTGTGGAGAAGAGAAAGTCTATATGTTCAATTATATTATTAAAAAGAAGAGCAAAACAAGAAAGACATGGAAAATGTGTGTAATACTCTTTCAAATCTACTGGAATTGCTAATTTAATTAAGGTTTGTGGTAAGCACCAAGAGCATAAACCTATATTATTAAAATACGATGGGGTAAATGTTTCAATTGACAAACCACGAGGGGTAAAAAGTTTTTTCTTTTCAAATAAGATTTAAAGACAAAAAGAACGTCCATTCTAAAGTAGTCAATGTAAATCATTAAATATGTGACACCAAAACTAGTGCACTTGAATGTCTCAATACTACATATAAATTGTGAAAATTAATTTCGAAATTAGTACATGTGATCGATCACAACAACAAACAAGTCCACATAAAGAGGTTATCAGGTAGCATTTTGTAAAGTTTGTTATAATCGAGGGATTAAACTCGATATCGTGATAAAGACCATTACATTTCATCGTATAATCCTCAAGGAAAATCATGAAACTAATCGCAAAAGCCATTAAGACAAGAGCATGGATGTACACAATCATCATCTTCATCTTCATCACCTGCGCAAATGCCATAGCAATTAGGTTTTAGTTCCCTTTTTAACAACGTTGAGATAATTAATTGCCTTGGGAGAAACATCCTCTGTGTCAACGTGGACTTCTCTTTTCCATCCCCTGTTGTACCTGCAAAACATAGAAAATATTTAATTGCCTTGGGAGAAAATATTTCATTGCTTAATCATAATAATCTCTATAATAAGCCTTGAATAATAATAATAATTATAATTATAATTATTACTTTGCTGAGAAAGAAACTAAAGATTATTTTTTTGTGTGAAAATAACTAAAGATCTTGAAATCAAAGATAGAGATGATGCTAATGGTAAGTGGTAGCCGGCCACTAGATCGGACCATGATTCCATCTTGTGAGTTATGTGCTATGAATAGTGGTGGCCAAAGAAACCGGACCGGCGGTTGGTTAACGGAACCGGCGGTTGGAGTGAACCGCGGTTAAGTGGAACCGCGGTTTAGCGGTTGGAGATACGGTTGGGGTTTAGATGGAACCGGAACGGCGGTTGAACCGGCAAGGCCGGAACCGGTGAAAACCGGCCGGAACCGGAACCGCCGGTTGAACCGGCCCAACGGTAATATTTGTAACGGCATTTTTTTTTTTTTTTTTTTCCAAACACCTCAAAAAAATCTATAAATACTATCCAAATCCATTTCAAATTTCCTACACCAATCTTACATCTTCTTCCCTAATTTCTTACATCTTCTATTCATTTTTTTGATTATCAAGTTGGTTTAGTTGTTAAAAACAACAATCAAATTTACTTTACGATACCGATTTTTGAAGTTGTTCTGATTTAATCGTTAATTCAATACGGTTTTAGTTATAAGTAAATTTGTTTGTATTTTATTCAACTAATTTATTTACAAGTGTATAAAAAATTCAATTTGATAATCAAATTTACTTGACTAGACTGAAATTTGAAGTTGTTCTGATTTAATCGTTACTTCAATTCGGTTTTAGTTATAAGTAAAATTGGTTAGTTAAATTAAATTTATTTTTTTTGATATCTATTTTTTTTTTTATAACCGTTAGATTTAGTTTTGATTTTTTACAATGTCAACAAGAGGAAGAGGTGAAACATCAAGAGGTAATCGAAATGTTACTTTCCGTGAAGACACGGTTGTGCCGGAATCGGATGAATTTGTTGGTGGCTATAGACCCCAAATATTATACAGACTCTGTCACCGGTAATCACATTTCGATTCCTCAGTTTGACACACCTTCAGGTTACAATCAAGATGATTTTGATAGTCATTACGACGATATAATGTCTCATCCCGGAAATTTTAACATCAACCTTAACGAAGGTGAAGATAATGATGAAGACGACGTTGATGATGATGTATTTACTAGGGATGCTTCCCGTGCTACACAAGCACGTGGTGGGAGTCGTGTGCCTGTAAGAACACCGCGTGGTGCTAGTGATGATGCTACTCCTACTCCCGAGTCAGTCAATTTAGATGTTGATGAAAGTACCCGATCCAAAGCACAAGAAAATGGGTTAAAATCGAGAATTTTTACGGAATTTTTCACAAAGGTTCATCGGACTGATGATATAGCATTAGCTAACCCCGGAAAGTATTTCTTTGCGGTGTGCAATTTATGTGGCACAAAATACCAATTTAAACATTCCGGTGGTTACGGATCGATGCGGAGTCAGTAAACACCCGGAAAAATTGGAAGACGGCGCGTCTCAAGCCCAGCTAAACATGCCGAGCTCCAGCGGAGGTAACACTAATCCACTCTTTATTTACACTCGTGATAACTGTAGAGATTTAACCACGGATCTTATTACGGGGATGGGTCTTCCTTTTAGCTTTCCTGAGAATCCTATTTTCGAAACTTACGTACAAGGGGCTTTGCAGCCGGCATTTTACTAAGATCTCTCGTGCAACGGTTACTAGGGATTTCAAAAATAAATTTATTAAACGACAAAATATTATTAAAGAAAGTTTGAAGAAAAATAAATTCCGAATATGTGTATGTGCCGATATTTGGGAGGATAGTAGGACCAACAATTTTTATTTGGGCGTGTCGTCTCACTGGATTGACAACACTTGGATTGTCCAAAAAAGGTTACTTGCTTTTCGTTTATTTAACGAAACTCATAATGCTTCTAACATTGCATCTTTATTAGTTGATATTTTTTAGGAATACGATTTAAAAGATAAAGTTTTTTCTATTGCGTTTGACAATGCTTCAAACAACACTGCTTCTATTCCCGATCTATCCCGATTTTGCAAACCTGTTTGTAATGATCAATTTTTTCATGTTAGATGTTTATGCCATATTTTTAATTTATGTGTAAAAGATGGTTTAAAAGTTTTTGACCATAATATTAATGCGATAAAAAATTCTATTTCACATGTGTTAGGTAGAAATATTCTTATTAATAAGTGGTATAAATTTCTAAAAGAGAAAGGTCATCGCCCTATCAAACTGCCGCAAGATGTACGCATAGGTGGAACACGACTTATGATCTTTGGAAAAAACAAACAAAATTAAAAATATCTTTTGTGAATTTTAAATGAACATTATCCGAAAGCGAATATCGTTTGTATCCTCTATTTGAATGCATGCAAGAAATCGATGGATGTTTTGAATTATTCAAAAATATCTTTGAATTGTTTTCAAAATGTTATCAACCCACTGCACATTTAGTCTTGCCTGCTAGTGTAGAAATAACTGCCGAGTTTGAAACCTTGGAACATGACGCTACATTATTTCAATGTTTAGACCCGATGAAGGAGAAATGGAATAAGTACATGTTGCATATTCCTGACACTTATCTCATTTCTTCTATTCTCGACCCTCGTTTAAGACTATTATGTGTGTCTAACATGTTAAGTGCTTACTATGATGCTTTGTCTGATACTCATGGTGTGCCCCCGGTAGATTATAAAGTTGAAGTAGATAGAGTTGAAAATTTATTAAACACTTTGTTTGTTGAATATGAGCGTATGTATGGATTGAGAAACGACGCGGTTCCCAATCCATCCGCAAGTGCTTCTACTAACCCTGCAGGTGCCCTGCGGGGACTTAAAAAAGTTCTGGATAAAATGAACTTGAAAAAACAGAAGGGAGCGACAACGTCATCCGATCAACGTACAGAGATATCAAAATTTTTAAACACAACATTTGAAGACCGTGAAACCGATGATTCTATGATTTCGGCTTCGACTTATTGAAGTGGTGGAAGAGGCATGCTAAAGAATTTCGGTGCTATCAATGATAGCGGTCGAGTTTTTAAGTTGCCCTGTTTAGACAATCCTTTGTTGAGCGATGTTTTGACATGGCGAGGATATGTGTTACTGAATAAAAGATGTTAAGCTTCATCCCACCAATTTAGAGAAGCAAATGTGTTGTCAAGATTGGGAGTGCAGTGAGAAGAGGGTGCAAGACATTGTGTCGAGAAGATGATGAGTCACGAGTTCGAAGGCGGTGACATGAAACTTCAGGAAGCGAGGAGCAAGCGGTCGAAATACCGACATCGATAAAAAGTGCATAATTTATTTCTTATTTATATATTTGTTACAATTATTACTAGAGATAAAGAGCCAAAAGTCCTTTTTTGACACAAAATAAATAAATAGGACACACATATTTTTTTAGTTGCAAAAAGGACAAACATTTTCAGAAGGACAAAACTAACCCGCATGGCGTCCTCTCAATTTACATGATACATGAGTACATTGATTGTTTCGGTTTGTTTTTTTTTTTCAAACATCCGTAACTTTTGATTTACAACCCCGATCATCGAAATTTTTTCACCAAAATTCATGTTTTTTTTTTGCTCTTCAATTTGAGCCCAAATACGATACCCTTCCGACGTATATTTTGAAAGGCGAAAAAATATTTTTATTAACGGAGCGCTTTTTCTTATAAACGACCGTAACTTTTGATTTAGAACACCGATCATCAAAATTGTTTCACCAAAGCTCATATTTTTTTATCTTCATTTTGAGACCGCGTTTGATACCTTTCGACGTAGTATTTGAAAGCCGAATTTAATCGCAAAGATTTACACTAACACGATATCGATGTCGACGTCGTGATCGATGTCGAGAGTATCGATGCTCGATAATGATGTCAGGCTCATTTAAAGCTTAATTTAAGTGACTACTTCAAGGCACACATATATTGGCTCATATAAGGCTCATTTAAGACTTAATTCAAGTGATTAACTATTAAGCCTATGTCAAGTTTATGTGGTTTTGATTGATAAAAGGAATAGCATATATTAACTTAATTAAGGTGTGGTGTTTATAACATGCAGGTTCAGTAGTTAATCACTTGAATTAAGCCTAAAAAGTACATCAGACTAAAAGGTAATACATAGAAGATCAATACAAAAGACTATAGATTTAGTACAACAGTACATCGGACTAAAAGGTAATACATAGAAGATCAATACAAGTTCAAAAGCGATCTGAACTATCACCAAATTATAAGAAGGATATTCAAGTTCAAAGAACTAAATTATCATGCCCGAATTCACAAGGTGATGAATTACAAGTTCAGTAAGCCTATGAACTAGGCCTATCTATTACATGATAATACAATGTAGATCAAAAACCTCAGCACACCAAGGCACATAGTAAGCCTATGAACTAGGCCTATCTATTGCATTAAGGCACACGAGATCGTAGTATCGAGATCGATGATCGTGACGCAGATCGTGATCGATGATCAGGCTCAAAATGACTCTCCTTTCGATTTTTTGTTCCAAGGTCTATGTCCCCCAAGTCCTTGATATGAACTGAATGTCGTCTCACAGTTCAAGCACTCATATTTACTTCTTTTCGGAGAATGTTTCGATACTACTTTTTCTTTAGGATCATTTCTTTTAGGCATCTTCTTGTTCTCTTGGTTCAATCACATTAGGCCACTTGTTCTTGGCTTCATAAACAATTTGCATTCTTGAAAAATCCTTCAAAAGACGTATCCGATTCGCCTTTTTCAATGCATCAAAAAAAATAATCAAAGACGCAAAATATGTCCATAATAGCACCATAAAAAATCAAGTAGTTTTTCCTTTATCAACTCTCCCCACACCTAGACAATCTTTTTCCCAAACCATTCATGGGCTTCAAAAAGCTTTCACTTGCCGTTTTGTTACCATTCATTACCTTGATTACTTGACTTTATTGCTTTTACGTTGTTTGTTGTTTGCGGGATATACAAAGCCGTTTTCGAGTTCTTTGACCCTTTTCGTTTACAACTCGGTATGACAAATTGTCCCCTTAAGTAATGATGATCGATGAATGATGATCGATGTCGAACATGACAACAAGCTCATTTAAGGCTTAATTCAAGTGACTACTTCAAGGCACACATATTTGGCTCATATAAGTCTCATATAAGAGAGAACCTTTAATTATTCTCCGCCAAAATCGGATCGTCTACAAGCTAATTCGAGGAAGTCGAAGAAGTCACACGGTCAAAATATCTAGCGATGATCGTTTAGTCAAGGGTCATTGATATCTTTCTCTTCCATAATTATTCAAGAGCATCAAAATCATGAGACATAAACAAAACATCATTATCCAAATAGTGGTTTAAATCCAACTAAAGTATTGATTAGTTGCATTTTTCTCGGCTTCCTGGTATTGATGAGAAGCGTTATTTATTGGCTCAGTGGAAGCGAGATCTTGTAAATGCGTGACAAAGAGGTAATGCAAGCTTTTCTTGATGATTAAGGCCCGTCAACTCAACTGATGCTAGTTTCTCCAGTAAAAGCCTGATAAATAACATGATATCAGCAGCTAAGGGTATGAAAAAATCTGACAAAGTTTCACCAAATACCATGATTATTCACCTACTTTAATCTGCGTACAAGAAAGACAGATACTTTTGCTTGATTTGGATTGATAGATGTTGCCTCCACTGAAAATTTATATGGACCAATGTCTCGCTTCCCAAACTCCGAGCAGATACCATATGGATCCTTAAACTCCATGTCTTCCATGTTTTTCTCTGAATAATTTAATGTTGATAGTGAAATCAATGGACTTACTAGCTTTTGCTCCTTTTTGAGCTCATTCTTATGAAAATGTTCGATAAACATTTCAAAATAATCTCTGAAATTACATTTGGTATCACCTCGAGTCGTTTAGCAATGAGAGGGCGGAAATACCCACGGAATCGCAGACGTAACCAACCGGCATTTCACAAAGATTGCCCTAAAATGGATTCATAGTTAAATCCATCCAAACGCATTCCCGAAAGCGACCTTCATGTAAGCCTCTCGCACCCTTCTCTGCAGATTGATGCCGCTTTGTAACAATCCCCGAGCTTAGATTCAAGTGAATGTGAAGAAATTTCGCCTGAAACCACGGATTTCACAAGGTCCTCATCCTCCTCCATCGGATGATACACACTTAAACAGAGCATTCAAACCCAAAGAAGGATACATCAAATCACATATATTAGACTGGAAAGAAAGAAGAAATTTGCAAAGTAAAAGAGAATTAACACAATTTTGGTGTTCAATTGAAAAACAAAAAACAATAATTTACAAATAGGCGTACAGATTCGATGGATCAAAACCACAACTTACTCCTCTTGCTCTCGATGAACATACGAGCTGCATCAGAGTTATTACGGATGGGTGAATACAATTAGAAGAAGAAAAAATTGAAAATAAGGGTAAAATGGTCCATGACAAAAAAAGTGTCCTTATTGCAACTAAAAAAAGATGTGTGGATTAATGCTTAATTAAGGAGGGAAAAGTGGACTTATACCTAATTTTTCCTTATTACTATACAACACTATATAAAAAAACAACACTGTATAAAAAAACAACACTATATAAAAAAAAACTATATAAACACTATAAAAAAACAACACTATACAACACTATATAAAAAAAACAACACTATATAAACACTATATAAAAAAATAAATGTTAAAAATACAACACTATATAAAAAAACAACACTATATAAAACAACACTATGCAACACTATATAAAAAAACAACACTATATAAACACTATATAAAAAAACAACACTATATAAACACTATATAAAAAAACAACTATAAAAATACAACACTATGTAAACACTATATAAAAAAACAAAACTATATAAAAACAACACTATACAACACTATAAACACTATAAAAAAACACTATATAAACACTATAAAAAAAACAACACTATATAAAAAAACAACACTCTATAAACACTATAAAAATACAACACTATACAACACTTTATAAAAAAACAAACACTATATAAACACTATCAAAATACAACACTATACAAGTATACAAGACTTTATAAAAAAACAACATTATATAAACACTATCAAAATACAACACTATACAAGTATACAACACTATATAAAAAAAAACAACAATATACAACACTATATAAACACTATATAAAAAAACAAATGTTAAAAATACAACACTATAAAACACTATACAAAAAAAAACAACATTATATAAAAAAAAACAACACTATATAAAACAACACTATATAAAAAAACAACACTATATAAACAATATATAAAAAAAAAACTATAAAAATACAAAACTATATAAAAACAACACTATACAACACTATATAAAAAAAACAACGGGAAGAGGCGCGCGACAAAAAAATTAATAAATGGAGTGCGGAAGGACAAAAGTAATATTTTCATGATTATAAAGGACAAATTCACAATTGTTATTTTAAAATTGTTCTTCACGTGTTAATGTTATTTTATGTTTACAATTGTTATTTCATATATACTCTATTCCACATTTATTACTTCATATTTATTCTTCATAATTATTCTTTTATCTTATTAAATTACGAGTTCTTCTATCCCGATTTTTGATAATTTTGTCATTCGGACAAAAATCTAAAAAAACAACACTATATAAAAAAATAAAACTATATAAAAACAACACTATAAAAAAAACAACACTATATAAACACTATATAAAAAAATAAAACTATATAAAAACAACTATATAAACACTATAAAAAAACAACACTATACAACACTATATAAAAAAACAACACTATATAAACACTATAAAAATACAACACTATACAACACTTTATAAAAAAACAACACTATACAAACACTATCAAAATACAACACTATATAAAAACAACACTATACAACACTATATAAAAACAAATGTTAAAAATACAACACTATAAAACACTATAATAAAAAAAAAACAACAACTATATAAAAACAACAATATAAATACAACACTATATAAAAACAACACTATACAACACTATATAAACACTATATAAAAAAACAAAACTATATAAAAACAACACTATAAACACTATATAAAAAAAACACTATATAAACACTATACAAAACTATATAAAAAAAACAACACTATATAAACACTATATAAAAAAACAAATGTTAAAAATACAACACTATATAAAAAAAACAACATTATATAAAAAAACAACACTATATAAACACTATATAAAAAAACAACTATAAAAATACAACACTATATAAAAACAACACTATATAAAAAAACAACACTATATAAACACTATATAAAAAAACAAAACTATATAAAAACAACACTATATAACACTATAAACACTATAAAAAAAACACTATATAAACACTATAAAAAAACAACACTATACAACACTATATAAACACTATAAAAATACAACACTATACAACACTTTATAAAAAAACAACACTATATAAACACTATCAAAATACAACACTATATAAAAACAACACTATACAAGTATACAACACTATATAAAAAAACAACACTATACAACACTATATAAACACTATATAAAAAAACAAATGTTAAAAATACAACACTATAAAACACTATATAAAAAAAACATTATATAAAAAAACAACACTAAATAAAACGACACTATACAACACTATATAAAAAAACAACACTATATAAACAATATATAAAAAAACAACTATAAAAATACAACACTATATAAAAACAACACTATACAACACTATAAACCCTATAAAAAAAACACTATATAAACACTATAAAAAAACAACACTATACAACACTTTATAAAAAAACAACACTATATAAACACTATCAAAATACAACACTATATAAAAACAACACTATACAAGTATACAACACTATATAAAAAAAACAACACTATACAACACTATATAAACACTATATAAAAAAACAAATGTTAAAAATACAACACTATAAAACACTATATAAAAAAAAACAACATTATATAAAAAAAAAACAACACTATATAAAACAACACTATATAAACACTATATAAAAAAACCACTATAAAAATACAACACTATATAAAAACAACACTATATAAAAAACAACACTATATAAAAAACAACACTATATAAACGCTATATAAAAAAACAAAACTATATAAAAACAACACTATAAACACTATAAAAAAACAACACTATACAACACTATATAAAAAAAACAACACTATATAAACACTATAAAAATACAACACTATACAACACTTTATAAAAAAACAACACTATATAAACACTATCAAAATACAACACTATATAAAAAAACATTATATAAACACTATAAAAAAAACAACACTATACAACACTATATTAAAAAACAACACTATATAAACGCTATATAAAAAAACAAAACTATATAAAAACAACACTATAAACACTATATAAACACTATAAAAAAACAACACTATACAACACTATATAAAAAAAACAACACTATATAAACACTCTAAAAATACAACACTATACAACACTTTATAAAAAAACAACACTATATAAACACTATAAAAATACAACACTATACAAGTATACAACACTATATAAAAAAACATTATATAAACACTATAAAAAAACAACACTATACAACACTATATTAAAAAACAACACTATATAAACACTATAAAAATACAACACTATATAAAAACAACACTATACAAGTATACAACACTATATAAAAAAACAACACTATATAAAAAAAACAACACTATACAAAGCAACTTACTTTGTTATATTTGATGTGCAAAGTAAGTTTACTCGTATAAAGTAAACTTACTTTGTTCCTCCCACAAAAAAAAAACTTTACTTTGTGACTTGTGACTTTTCAGGATGACTCATAGGAAACTCACAGAAGGGGATTTGTTCCGACCAGATCTTTGAGAGGTGCATTGAAAATATGATATCTTTAATGAGACCATATAACATACACCAAGGTTTGACTTTTTGGGAGATTTCAAGAACGTTGCATCTCAGCGATCGAATCTCACTATGATGCTCCGAAATTAAAGTAGGTTTTATCTGGTACCATTAAAGACTCTCTTATTATGGCACTTAACCCACCCATAAGCATATGCCAAATCTACCCTCTATTTGTATCTATAAATGCATCTATAACATATTTGGTAAAACTAAAGAATGAAAAGAGAAGTAACCAACAAGAAGAGATGAGGTGAAAAATGATAAAGTAATATGCAATCCCAGCCATGTTGAAAAAATTTCCAAGCATTGGATATAATGATGTCCATTTCAAGGTTTTATATCTCCTGTTTGTAATGCGTTTCAATAAAATGGTCACAATAAAATATTAACATTAACCATCTCGAATTCAGAGCACGCCGGCCAGTCACATTATTATCATCACTATTAGTTGGTCATATATCTGTCATTACTCATTTTATGCATTGTCAATACTAATGAATTCTCTACAACAGCTATTTCTGAAATAGTGAGGAAAAAATGTCAAGAATCGTTAGCAATTCATAAAATAAAAAGACTATTTATTTTTATGGCACCACTTTAAACCTACGTTCATGATTAGCAATGGATGGATATCCAGAATAGAACTATGAATTTAATTATTAGAAAAAGTGTTACATAAATTTTAAAGTGTTTAGTTCTATAATGGGGACAATATATAGTTGGAGCAGAGTGTTCAAGCCAGAGGACAAGTCAACCTCGGGTAACGCCGGTTTAATTAATTATGAAGATATACACTTGCCAAGAAGGTGATACAAAACCTTTCAAATTTGAAATCTGTTGGCTGCATTTTTTTGGGCTTTTGTTTTATTTTTACGGTTAAAAAATGTGTGGTAAGAGGCATGGTATGGTTAGTAGATGAGTAAGTATGAGTTGGTAAACAGTTTACGTAAGTTTGATTAGTAGAAGACGAACATGTTAATTAGATAGTTAATGAAACGAACAACTATGTGCAAGATGTGCTAAAGGTAGTTAACCGACATGTTTTCTATACAATCTTTCAAGTTGGTTTTTGAGTGAAATTCCTTATGTTTGAAAATTTGTTTTTTTAGGTGTTTTTATGCATTCTTCAAATTATATTTTCAACTTGTTTTGCGAATTGGATGGAGTAGATTAATGTTATGTCTTATGGCATCCGATAAAAATGAATCTTTCTTTTGCTCTACTTTCTTCTTACTGAGCAAGTGATCACTGGTCATTCTTTTATTTGAAATAAGAAGATACGCAAGTTAAACACGAGTTGGATAAATGAGCATGGAGGACAATCTTAGAAACGAAGCCATGAAGTTTTTTGTGTATCTACGGTTTGTTTTTTTTAATCAAGTTGGGTTGTAATAAATGTGAGTAATTATTTATGATTTAATTTGACAACAACTGTAATCGGTTGAGTTTGTTAATGAAAAATATTGAATGTCAATTTCTCAAGTTTATAATAATAATAATAATAATAATAATAATAATAATAATAAAACGATTACACTTCATAGTATTAATTATTAGGGTTTAATCTTCATACCCTCACAAAGATAGATCATGGGCTAATCACAAAAGCCTTGAAAACAAGTGCATGGCTTTAAACAATCATCATCAGAGTCGTCCCTGGAAACAGAACAACAAAGATTAGGACCCATGCCAAAAGCTGAAAATTTAGGGTCATGTCTTTATGTAATAGAAGTGTATTTTAGGTCAATTTTTTTTTACTCAAACTAAAAAACCGATAAGACTCAAGTTTATAACCGAATTCAATGGAAAAAAAAAATCTAATCAAATTCGTTACATTTTTTATAACGCTCATCAAAATAGTTAGTATACCTAAAAAATTGCAATAGCAAAGACAATTAGGATTTAGTTCCCTTTTTTGTCCCCTGGACATAACTTCGATGGTGAAGGACAGGTGCAGTAGTGCGCAGCTTCTTTGCAGAGGCCACCTGGTCGAATCCCGCAAAGGACGAATTATACCCTAGTCGTGGCAGCCCATGATTCTAAGCCACTGAGGGATCCTGATTAACATCTCCACACATCCTGAGGGACTGGGAATGTAGGGACCCTCATGGATAGGGTTTACTCTTTTTTTAGTTCCCTTTTTAAAGAAGTTGAGAGAATTAATTGTCTCGGGAGAAACATCCTTTGATGGGGGCAACATGGACTTCTCTTTTTTATCAGAAATTTTTGCATAGTATCTTTATATATATCGAATTGACCGGAGAAATGATCTGGACCACACAGTTTCAATTCAATTTAAAAACAGATGGTCCATGTGATGCCATATGTGTCTCCACACACCGTTTCCCCTTTTTCATCCCCTGTTGTACCTGCAAATTAAAGAAAGAAAATATTCAATCACTTAATCATAACAATCTCTCCAATTGTCAGCAAAGGTGGAATTCCCACGCTTGAGGACATAAGTTAATATTCTTTTATTCTTCCAAAAAGAAAACTCTAGTGTTCTTGAAATCAAAGATAGACTAGAGAGCAGAGAACCGATGCTACTTTTCCATCTGCTTAAACTTTTCGAAAAGATGATAATTCAATATAATATCAGAGCCGGAGGTTCTGAGTTCAAACCCACTTCAAATATAATTTTCTACTAATGACAAAAAAAACTATACTTACAAGTGTTTGGCCTATCTCGCTTCTTACAGGCTCACACGGGTCTCTATATATCTCTAATTTTATAGGCTCACACGTTCTCTCCCCTCTTATAGACCCACACTTGATTGACCGTATTAAGATATAGCGTTAATTATCTATCTCTCCACACTTGAGCGGGCGTACTAAGATATAGTGTTAATTATCTACATCTTCATGAGCTTAAGCTTTTGCTGAGATGGTAATTCAGCACTAATTGTCACCACTACTTCGAACCACGATTCCCACGTCTGATTTTCGTGTTGTGAATATATCATGATAGTCACTAGTCACGAAATAAGTTTACTACAATAAATGTTCTATATTTCATTCGAGGTAAATTAAGTTTACTTGTATAAAGATTACTAACTCAGTGACTTTTGACTCTCGCATGATTAGTAATGGTGCATCTAGATGTGACCAAACCGAAACCGGAACCGGCGGTTCGAAAACCGCCGGTTTGCCGCCGGTTTGTGTTATTGGTAACCGGAACCAGAACCGGAACCGCCGGTTCAAACCGGATGACCGGAACCGGGTAAAACCGGCCGGAACCGGAACAGCCGGTTTAACCGGCCCAACAGTTTTTTTTTTTTTTTTTTTTTTCTTTTTTCTTTTCTGGATGCGGCAATAAAAACAATTTAAACAAATAAACCATAAAAACTATAAAATAAAAATAAAAAAAAACCTAAAAAATTATATACAAACCTAAAAAATTATAAACCTAAAAAATACTATAAAATTATATACTAACCTAAAAAAAACCATATACAAACCTAAAAAATTATATGAAACTATGTAATACAAACACATAAAATTACTATAAAATACTAAAATAACAAACTATAAAAAAAACTATAACAAACTATAAAAAAAAACTATAAAACAACATTTATAATCAAAGTATACTTAAAACCTACTTAAATAACTATAAAAATCATTACAACAAACTATAAAAGACTAAAAACATAAACAATTAGAACTACATTCGCTTTGATTTTTTTATATGCACATCTCCGAAAACACGATTACACATAAAAATACGTAGATAAAATTAATTCTGGTACAAGCGTTGAAAAGATAACACAATTTACATATAAGAAAAACAACATAATTTTTTAAAATAACATTATTTACATATAAATAAAATAACACAATATTAATATTATTTTTAAAACCGAATAGAAATCTATTTAAAATAATATATATATTACATTCGCGTTAATAATTATAATTAAAATAATAATAATTTGTTATTGTAGTGAAAATAATAAGTGTTATATAAAATGAAAAAAAAAAATATATGAAATTTTAAAAGCGTACGTAATCAGCGATCTCGAACAGGAAAGAAACCTGAATCGGCCTAAACCGGCAACCTGGCGGTTTTGAATAAAGAAACCATAGGTTTAAAAAGCCGCTGATTCACCATTTGACCACCTCTAGGTGCATCCGGAAAAAGAATTTACCGGAAACAACAAAGAAAATTTGAAGTTTCATTGTAAGCATCGGTGATGCTTTTACAAATTTTAACGACAAAACTATATTATATTTATACAAAAAGAAAATATGGATCTCAATGTGGGCACCGGTCATCCCTTTCTCATGTGCTTCCGCCCCTGTTCAGAGGAGGGGATCCATTCCGACTAGATTTTTGTGAGACTTCCGAATCTGTAACATCATTGATAAGTGATTAAATATTGAGCGTATTTAATGACAGATATACAACATCTACTACTGTGATACCACACCGTGTTGAATTCCCTCTCTCCTTAAAGATGTGAGGGAGATAGATAATTACATTTTTTTTTTAGGAAGATAATTACATATTAAACACTTCAAAGGAGAGAGAGATATTGTAGTAGGAGTCATACATTTAAATTGGGGTGTAAAAGTTAGTATTGTGCATTGATTTCTCTCAAAACAAAAAATTATCCAAAAAAAAAAAGCTTCTCGAACCGGACCATTTAGACAAATTATTTGATCTTGATCATCCACAAAACTCTACAGACAAGACGAGACACGGAGCTCTGGGTTGAGGCTCTTTTAAAAAAAATGATAATATGACACGGTGACAACTAATTTATTGGGTTATGTGAACAAATTTTAAATTGTCATAGAAAACAAAAACACTACGTCACGGTGCTATGAAAATGTTCTATTAATTTTGTCATAAAACCTTATCAAATGTGGTGACTGGTGAAAATATGTTATTATGTCCTAGTTGTGCTATAAAACCTCAACAATATTGCTATGAAAATTTGTTATAATTATGTTATATAAACCTTATCAATGTTATGAGAATATGTTTTTAAACACTTGTGATAACAACACTATTATATATTATTGATTATACTCTAGTTACGATTCATTTATATGAGACCATCATCATCAATATTATTCAAATATATTCATAAGCATTGGTAATAACAGTTTTGTTACTGATTATACCATACTTACCATTCATTCATATGAATCCATCATCATATCATATTCAAATATATTAATACACCCTTGTTATTACAATAGTGTTATGAAACTAGAATTTGTTATACACAACTTTTGTGAACAATGTGTTGCTAGTTAACCACCTTTTATTATAATATTGTAATCAAACTAGCATTTTCCACCAACAAATGTTAACAATGTATTTAGTAACCACTTCTTTTTATACATTTTTTCCCTCGTCCTAAGAGCGGTACTTATATTCGGATACGTACTCTAATGGTAATCCAATAAGGTCTAACATAGCTCCTAATGAAAAATCCAGGATTCGAATCCCTCTTGAGAACTGTGAAAGTGTGTGGTGTTATTCTTTCAAAAAAAAAAAAAAAAAAAAAAAAAAAGGAGAGAGAGAGAGCAGTACACAACCAAAATACATAACCAGACGCATCATTAATCCCTATATGATTGAACATTAATCTCTATATCATTCAATGATATAGAGATTAATGTTGCATCAACCGCGTGGATAAGACGTTTAAAAATTAAACATGTAAAATTTCTCAAATTGAGTTTTATTTAAAACAAAGACAAAAGTCATTTCTCTAAAAAGAAGAAATGACTTGAGAAAGTAAACACAAACATAAAAACCATCAGAAATCACAATAACAAGAATCATAAATGCAACATTTGGATCTTCTACAAATCCAAATCCAAATCCAATTCCCAACATCTACTTCTGATTCTTATTTTCACCTATGCCCAAAGTGTTCTTCACAGCATCAGCTGCACCTTGAGCCATCCCCATAACCTGTTCACCTGTCTTCTGCAACACTCCACCGGTATTGTCTTTCCCGGCGACCGCCGTCTCTTTTCCATATTCCGCCATTTCAGAGGCCTTGTCTTTCGTAGCTTGGGCTGCTCCAATAGCCTTGTCTTTGGTTGCTTGAGCAGTGTCAGAGACGACGTTTCCGGCTTGGTCTTTCTTCTGCTGCATTTGGTCTCCGGTGGATCCGGCTGCTCCGGCGGCCTTATCTTTTGCTTCTTGTGCTTTGTCCTTCACTGTTTCAACTCCTTGCCCAACCTTTTCCTGCAATAAATCCCATTTCATAACCCCTCATAAATCCATAAAATATTCACTTGCTTTACACCATATAATGTAAATATCAAAAAAACAACAAAAACTAGCAGAAACCAAGAAATGGGAAAGTAAAATAGTAAATAGTAGAAATTCAACTACCTGGGTGCGGCCCTTGGCTTCACCGGCTTTGAATTGATGCTGTTGGGATGCCATTTGCTTGCTTCTTGAAATTTTCTTGACAAAATAGTGAATTTAGAAAAATAATTTGTGTACTGTATTTCTTTTTTACTAGTTAGTGAATGAGTGAATTGGAAGAGGAAATAGTTTCAATTTATAGACGTGTACAGTAATGCATGCAGCTTCCACGTGTTTAGCTGCTTGACGCGTGTCCTGGTTACGTGTCTTTGTAGGTTTGACAGATTTAGTTTAAATGAATAAAAAAAAAGGTATACAGCAAACGGTCCAATGATAAGATGATTTAGTGTAGGTTGAGGATAAGATTTTTTTTATTTCTTTGTTTTATTTTTCATTTTATATGTGTTTTTCTTTTTCTTTTTTTTTTTTTTTTTTTTGTTGTTGTCTTTCATTCTTTTATTTCATTTTAATAATGTATCCATCCCTTCCAAGCTGTGACTTTGTAATGCATGTCTTTTCCCCCTAGTATTGCATATATTTATGTTTCTAGGTGTGTCTCCAGCGGGAGTCCTAACCCAAAATTTCGTTTTTGGACTGACTATGGAAATCGTCCAAGATCGGGTCAATATTAATTGGATAAAGATCTTAAATCATAAAACCCTAATTTATGTAAAGTGGGCGTGTTTTATTATTTGTTTAGATCGATCTCTCAAAAGTTATTTTTGAGAAATACTTACATATATCGATAGTTGAATTGGAATCAAATCTTTCGTAGCTTTCTTGGGATCGCTTATATAGGCCTGCGCTCGCTATTATTACTTGCTACGCAAGTATCTCAATCTATTATTATTTCTTAAGGATATACACGCATTAATCCCTATAATTAAGAGATAATTATAGACATGTTAAATGTCAGGATTGGAGTCTTTATGACTTTGGATTCTTCCCTTATTTATCTTTACTAATCCCCCTATGGAATAATAAATGGGTTATGCGTAAACGTCCAAAGACTTAGCCCCAAGGCCACCATGGCCGTACTGGCAAATCCTCTTCGCCAGACCCTATCCGACCTGCGGTGGCTGGAGGAGGAACTTCTTTCGATCTCCCACCTGGGTAAGGGACCCCCCCTGAGGTATGTTTCTAAGGCACCTGGCCCTTCACGCCCTATACTTAGAGGGCTGAACATTTAGTGCATGTCTTTCAAGGATGACACGTGGCGCAGTTCGGGTCAGCTATCATCAAGGACCCTCGACTATGAAAAAAAAAAGTGTTGTAGCTGTCATTTTTAAGCATACTATTTGAATAGATGTAGGAAATGGTATATATATAAGTTGGTTAAAAAATTTTACTTCTTAAGTATGTGAATTGATTTGAATTTTATTAAGTTTTTCAATTTAAGTAAGATAAAAATACATCTAAAATACATTACAAAAATATATTACGGGTCTTTAAAATATCAATTTAAAGATGAGCTCTGGATCGTGACATTGTAAGCCTATGTCTAAGGACGTCCATTTTAGCACATTTTCATAAAGACAATGATACATACATACATTATATATATTCACTGCATGTTTCGTAACATATTTATCACCGTTGATGATGGTGGAGGCTAAATCAATTAATTGATTCTAGATTTTGATTGACAGTAATAAAGTGTGTAGTGATTAAATGTGTATTGCTCATATCATTACCTTTTTAATAAATCGAAATTGGCATATGAGTAAATAAAGGGGCCTTTAAGATCACATGGTTTTTCTACCTCAGACACTGTAACAATGTAAAAAACATATGGTTACTCAATACGTCACACTTTTTGTTTGCAAATGATAAATTTACATATTACTCCCAACCTACATTTTTCTACCTCTCTTGAAATCGACTTTTAAAAAATCGATCGTCCAAAACCAATTCTAGTCGATTCTAAATTCTAACTAAGGAAAATTAATTTTGAACGGTCGATTCTTTGATCGGTTTTTGAAAAGTCAGTCTTCATATGAGTCGAAATAGTCGTCAAATATGGTGTAGTCTAGATTGTGTCATCTAGCTTAGTCTTAGATTTGCTCAGAATCTCAAAGTCGATCTTCATATGAGTTGAATTAGTCGTCAAATGTGGTGTGGTTTAAATTATGTCATCTGGCTCAGTCTTAGATTTTGCTCACAATCTTTATATATGTTAAGCATTTTGTTACGGTATTAAGATATAACGAAATTCTCAAGGGGTATCATCGATCTAGCTCAGGTTTAAGCTGCAACAATGGCAACAACTAAAGGCCGGCCTTGAAATTTTTTGGGCGTAAGGCCAATGCGTCGAATTAGGCACTTTCGTTCGAAGTTACATATTTATCGATTTGTATTACGCCAGGTAAATTTTTTTGGGTCTTTATCAATTCGAGTAAAAAAAATTTGGGCATTAATATTATGTTGGATCGAAATGGATCTATACGGAATTTTTTCTTTTAGCAAATATATAATGTTGGACCACCGGCACTGTTGGACGTAAGACCATCGCCTCTGCCGCCTTCATGATGGGCCGGCCCTGCAACCACCGTTTTTTTCATCGTGTCTCATGAATTTTTCATTGTGTCTCAAGGTCATGAATTATTAATTGATTTGTTTATTCTTCTAAGAGTTTGAAATGTTGAGAACGGCTGTGTAGAATAATCACAAAAACTCGACTCTTTCAATTTGAAACTAATCATAGATTAGTTATATATATTATAAATACGAAATATAAGTAGAGTACATTGAAACGAATTAAACATACTGATAAGAATTCACACGCGGCCACCCGCTTTCCCAAGATCTGCTGCTTACTGCTCAATGAAGCAGGACGGCTTAGGTCTGAGGGTCGATTGTTTCTAGAACAGTTCTTTCAAAAGATATACCGAACAAATTCCCTAGGACTGCTATAACTTGCATGATATAGACCACGAAAAATATGAAGGTGAACCATAATGAGAAACATACTTGCCCCATTAGCATGCATATAACGGTGCAACCAGCCCCCTTCAACATCTCTCGTAATGTGTTCTACGCTGTTGAAAGCTAGATCCACATGAGGTGTGTAATGCATAGCTAAAAAAACGCCAGTCACTATCTGAATGACTAATAAAATACCGACTCGATAACGCTAGAGAATACATCTTGGAGTCCACCCTTCACTCTATTCCCGACTGTTCTTTATATAATTTAATTTTATATATATAGCTTTATTTATCATTTTTATTAGTTCAAATAGGTTTATATCCGGTCTTATTCGATTTGAAACGATTTCGCTATTAAAATTAAACTGAATTGTATTAAACTAGTTAATTTTCAATTATATGAAAGTCAACTTTAAAAACGCTTTAGTGATTTGGTTTCTAGAATTTTTTATCATTCCTAATCACTAACACATGTAATCAATGATTTTGTTTCTAGAATTTTAATCAATGAATTGATGAATGAAAATAAAAAGTATGAACTGAATCGGTGATTTATGAGTTCTACCAAGTGGATAACGCATGTAATCTATGATTTGGTTTCTTGATGAGCGACAAATTGTCAATCATTATTATGACATTTTACCCTAATAATGATAACACTTTGAGCATTTTTATATCAATTTAAGTCATTAATTCCTAAGTTTCATCTAAGTATGTTATTAGAAGTTATTATGTAAAATATCGTATTTTTATCATGTTTTTATAAGTTTTTGTACCGGTTTAAGAACTTAGGAGTGTAAGTGTCGGATTTACGCTTGGTATTTTGGTGCTTTATTGCAGATTTTTAGGTAAACCAAAACCTCGAGTGACGACACTTTTTGAAGTTAAAACATATCTTTTGAAGGGTGTAAGAATGTGCCACAAGCTTAAAAGTTCAAGTGGATCAACGTTTCGTAATGCTATTATCGAATTATGTCTTCGACGAACAAATGGCCCATCAAAAAGGCATTTTCTGAAGAAGAGTCCTTCATGAAAGTTGTAGATCTTTGAAAGCTCTTTCCAACGCATTTTGAATCACGTCAATCGGAGGTCTACAGCTCAAGATATGAATTTTTCAAGTTTCAGCTCAAAACTGGATGTTTTTTACAGTCCCGGATCGATCCGGCATTTTCCCGGATCGATCCGGCTTAACTGAAAATCGACATAATGATGATTTTTCACCTGGTTTTGCAGAGGATAAACCTGGGATAATATTTTTTATTGTTCCCGGATCGATCCGGCATTTTCCCGGATCGATCCGGCCTGTCCAATTTTATCTATAAATAGGCCCTCATTTCATCAGAATCTTTGCCCCTCTCTTCTCATCTCCTCCCCATTTCTTCCATTTCCCCTCTTCTTCCATCTCCTTTCTTCTCTTTTCTTGTTTTCATCATTTTGGGCTCATATATATATATATATGTCTATGTATATATATATATATCGAAGATTGTTGATTTCGAAGCTTTGTTATGCTCTATCCGGTGGAAACAACCCCGATTCAACAGTTGTAACCGGTAATATATTCTAATGTTATTATGTTTATTATTTCTATCTATTTATATATATATATATTATTATTAGTAATATTAGCCAAAATATGTATTTGAACTATTTTAATCTTTTTTGTAAAATGGATGATTGACTATGTTAAAAATGATTAAAATTGAATATGATGAATTTTTTTCTACTTGAGCTTAATGAAACGTTAATATTTACATAGCTAATCAATAGAAACAGAATCGTAACCTAATGACGAACTAAACGGTAAAGTTAGAATATGAGGAAAAAAGGTAGAAAAACCGGAGGGTAAAAATGGCCGAGTGAAAACGTGACAACGGAATCCTATTTCCTACCCGGGGGCAGATTTGTTTTGAGAGAAACAAATCTTATTAAAATTGTGCTCGAGATCTAATTACGTTAATTTACCTGTTCTGATCGAGATTCTTGACATTGACCGCATGACAAAACGGAGTACCCAATCTTTTGGATGACATTGGACAGTAGATGAGACATATGACAGTTTGTGACGCTCGTGTGAGAGAATCGTTGAATTGAGAAGTGCACCGTTTCACATAAATTACACTCTCAAAAAAGGAAGATCTCATCTCATCTATTAACTAAAAAGGGATCATGGTTCAATAACATTATCTTGGCTAGTTTCTATATATTATATTAGTATTTATATTATATATATCTATATATCTATATATATATATTTATGTCTATGTATCTATATATTTATTTATATATTTTATATAAGTATTTATTTACTGTTTTACTAACATCTAACTCTAACAATCTAACCCTACGAAAGGTAAAAACTGCGACTTAGATCGAGTTAATAATAGCTTCTTGGTGTTTAACCACACTTTGAATTAGATTTTCATTTCCCTGAGGATACGACCTGACTCAGCAGACTAGAACTACAATTTGACCCGGTACACTGCCGGTAAGGATTGTATAGCCTAGAAAACGTCTGTCATTTCTAGAACTTTTTTATCATTCATAATTACTAAAAAAAAAACGGTTAAACCCTAACCGTAAGGGCCCCATCGCCCCCGATCCCACATGAGTGCGAGGAAAAGGTTAATCAGGGACCTAGCAGCTCCAGGAAGGGGCTTGTGTTATTTTATCTTCTTACCGAAAGGGACCGGCCATTTACGGGACTCGAACCCCCACACTCCGGCTTTCAGACTCCGCTAGACACTACACCACGTCCAACATTTTACCACTATGCCATATCCAAGGGATATCATTCCTAATTACTAACACATGTAATCAATGAATTAATTGATGAATGAAGATAAAAAGTATGAACAAATACAAAAACTTATGATACATCAATGATTTATGAGTTATATCAAATGGATAATCAATGATTTGGTTTCTAGTAATTTTTATCAATTCCTAATCACCAACACGTAATCAACGAATTGATGAATGAAAATAAAATGTACGAATAAATTAATTAGGAGAAAAATTATAATACAGAATGATTTATAAGTTATATAAAGTGATGGTATGGTTGAGATGCATTTTAATTTATTCTCATAGTAGGGGTGTGTAAATTGAATTGATTTAAAATGCATTATAGTGCAGCAATACATGTTATATAAAGTGGATGGTTGAGATGCATTTTAATTTATTCTCATAGTAGGGGTGTGTAAATTGAATTGATTTAAAATGCATTATAGTGCAGCAATACATGTTATATAAAGTGGAAGGTTAAAATGTATTTTAATTTATTCTCATAGTAGGGGTGTGTAAAGTGAATTGATTTATATGTTATATAAAATGGATGGTTAAGAAATATTATAGTGCAGCAATTATTTATATGTTATATAAAGTGGATGGTTGAGAATTTTAATTTATTCTCATAGTAAGGGTGTGTCAAGTGATTTAAGATGATCTCATTTGGCCATTTGGTATATAACTCATGATCCACTCTTGTACCATAACTCTAATCACAAATTAAACTTAAAATAATTTCTGAAGACAGGAAACAATTTTCAAACAGAGTTTTATTCAACACAAATTAAGACAAAGCCAATTCACTAAAAACAAGAAATGACTTATAACAAAGTAAACACAACAACATTTAAGAAATCTCAACACACAAACTTTAATTTACTTCTGATCCTTATTTTCACTCATGCCCAAAGTGCCCTTCACAGCATCAACAGCACCTTGAGCCATACCCATAACTTGTTCACCGGTCTTCTGCAACACTCCACCGGTCATGTCTTTACCGGCAGCCGCCGTCTCTTTACCGGACTCTGCCATTTGAGCTGCCTTGTCTTTTGTAGCTTGGGCTGCACCAATAGCCTTGTCTTTGGTAGCTTGAGCAGTATTTCCGGCTTGATCTTTCTTTTGCTGCATTTGGCCTCCGGCGGATCCTCCGGTTCCAGCAACCTTGCCTTTTGCTTCCTGTGATTTGTCCTTCACTGTTTCCACTCCTTGTCCAACCTTCTCCTGTAAACAAAACCCGTTTTAATTCCACACTTTCTTTGCAAAAGAATTGATAATGTTAAGTTGTTAACAATATATATATATATGTATGATCAAAAGTCCAAAATGCATACCTGGGTACGGCCCTTGGCTTCACCAGCTTTGTATTGATGCTGTTGGGATGCCATTTTCTTGCTTCTTGATATTTCTTGAAACTTAGAATCTAGAGGAATAAAGAAGATAGTTTTGTATATTGTATTCTTTAGGTGAATGGGTAAATTGGAAGAGGGAATAAAGCTCCACTTTATAGACGTGGGATAGTAATGCATGCAGCTAACACGTGTCCAGCTCCATGACGCGTGTCCTGATTACGTGCCATGGTAGGTTGTGGTTTTAGCATTATCTTCTTGACAGATTTGCCTCGAAGATTAATATTCTATTGTATTCCCTCCATGTAACGTTGCTTCTCAGTAGGCTGCGTTTTCACCATGAGTAGTGATACTTTTTGAAAGGAAAAAGCATGTTTTTAAGATGAAAAGTGCTAGAAAGGTGTGTTTCTTATCCCAAGTTAGAACGCTCGGCATGGATTCACTAAAAGATATCGAAAGCTTTGGATTTGCCTTGTGCTTCGATGAACTAGGGTTTATAACATTAAATAAACCGATATTTGCGGCCGCGGTCAATAACCAAACCCGGCGCTAGCGCGACCAGTAGATGATTTACAGACATTGAAGCGCCATAGCTTTTAAATTTTTTTCTCTTGAACACATACTTACAAAATATATCAACATTGTATTTATAACATCCGTAAATACAAAATTCGAGTTCATTAATATTTCTCAAACATACCTGAAATAAGTAATAATTCAAATTCATATCATCATATGCATAAACAAAAGTACAAAACATACTTGATACTTGTTGGAGAAAATGTGGAATTGAATTAAAATGATTTTATAATCATTTTATTCAAATGACTTTGTAAAAGCAGATTTTGGATATATTCTTGTATAGAATATATGTAATGTTTTATTAATTTCAAAACTATGAGTCGTAGATGAATTCAGATTTGGAATCATTCAATTCGGATAACGAGTGAACGGTAAATTAACGCTTAAAGTCGGTTTGTTGGAAAATTGATGATATGTCATATCGCCTATTGGGCTTAAGTGTGTGTTATGAAAAGGAAAATGGGAAGAAACTTTTCTCCCATATTGGTTGGAAGAAGGAAAAGAAGCAATATTTATATGATATTGTTTTAGTGTAGTTGGAATAAGAAACCAACATTATACATCGCTCTTCACGCTAGCGCAGGGGTGCAAATCCAATCCAGATTTACTCCTGCCTTGGGCTTGTGCATGCCCGCGTGTCCGCGTATGACACGAATGCGGCTCGATTTGAAGGTTCACAGTCAGAGTTCGGTTTTGCATTGCAACTGTTAATTTATTTTCTGTCAGTCTGCTGAGAGTCTTTCTTTTTTTTTTTGCAAAACAGGTAATCCTTGCAACTGTTAATTTATTTTCTGTCAGTCTGTTGAGAGTCTTTCTTTTTTTTTTTGCAAAACAGGTAATCCGAGGCCCACCCTTCCAGTGGGCTTAAGGCTTGTGCTTGGCCTGCCTTATGGGTGGGCCGGTCCTGCCAATATTATACGATAGTCTCTACGTCGTCGTATCATAATTAAAGCAACGCAAACCCAAAAGGCTCGGGTAAAATCATAAATGCTACTAGAATAGAATACAAACCGACTAGGGGTAGAAAGGAAAAACTTACAACAACGAGATAAAGCTTACAACGTACGATGTTACAAAATAGTACAACATGTTATTTAAGAATCTACAACATACTATAGTACAACCTTTAAAAAAAAGTAAAAGAAAACATCATCAGCACCAACGTCATCAAACCATCATCGAACTCCTCAACGAGCTTAAGGACAACATGTTCATCTTCTCACCCAAAAACACACAAAACAACATATGCAATTGAGGTTAGTACAAAGTACTTAGCAAGAGGAAGAAGCTAATTTATAATCAAGTCTTACAATGAAAGGTTCATTAATTATTATTAAGTTATCTTTATGAGAATGACTCATTTCTGGAGTTCACTTCATGCTCATCAACATGTCGGGACTAAACGTTTCTAACTTAACTTACCTTTGTTACATCATGTTTGCGAGGGCACTACACTTAGTGAGATATGCACTAAGACAGAAGACGCAACCCGGCCTATAGAGATAAATCTCTAGCGGTCCCGAGATAATCATTCCACTTTATCCGCCAACCCTGTAGAGTCGACCGGTGAATGCATATCTCGTTCGTGAGTTTGTCCGACGGGATGATCACTACTTTATCTGGCGGGTCTAGAATCCGGCAGTGATCATCGCCATTTTATCTGGCCAAACATCACATTGCCGGTATTATCGCGGTCTCGTCCAAGCTCTCATGATGTTTAACCTTTATCTAGTCAAATACGTTTATTAAGTGATTAGCTAGCCACCTAGGTTCATTCAGGACAAAAAGCTCCCTAATCCATCTTCTTAGACTCTTAGACTCAAGCTAGCAATTACACAGACATCGATGAATACTAATTCATCAAAGCACAAGGCCACTCTTACTCTTCCGACGATCCCGATTTTCAATTCCCTTTAAGAATACATCCGTGCGTAACTGCCGCGATCGAAGCTTATTCATGGCTTTGTAATGTTAATGAATGTTTATTAATGTTTCTTTTTGTAGATCAAGAAACAACACTTGAAACTCAACACATAGCTCAAACATCATATTTTCCAAAAGCAAGATCAATGCGTGCACATTCTAACTGTACAGGCCCTAAACCTGATTTTCAACACTTCTCTCGATTCTACAACCTTCCTAACATGTTTATCACCAAAAATACACATCAAAACAACAGGAAAACAGCCTTTAAACATACCATAACATCTTGTACTACAACAACAATTAACATGATTTACAATCAAGAAATCAACGCAAAAGCTCAACCTTAACATCATAAAATTTTAATTAAACATTAGGAAGAGCCTCTTACTTGATTGAAGCCACAAACCAAAATTAATCTCTGCAGCACTTAAACAGACCTCAAACAAGATCTAAAAGATCACAATTAACATGTATTAATTGATGATCAAAGCTTCTAAACAAAGAACTACGAAACAAAACCCTAGAACATGAATTCATGATTCTTTTCATGAATTCACAGCAGCAATTCGACTCCAACATACCTGAGAATCAGACCCAAATTCTGGTATCAAAACGATCCTCGTCTTCTCACGATTCCAACAGTACTTTCGGATTTCTAAACGGATTCACGGATCAAAAGTTATGCCTAAAACCCTAAAACATAAAACATCATGATCTTTTACGATTTGCAGCATAAAATGAGTTAACCAAACCTGGATTATCTCCCGTAAGAGTATTTTTAGAATAATCTACGCTCTGAGACGATCGTTTTGACTATTTGTGGCTGCAAAACGGAACTACGAATTGGAAGATATGAATTTTTGAAATTTATCTCATTTTTCAAAGAAAAGAAGAAGAAGGAACGCAGAGCAGTTTTTTTTCTTTTCAGATTTTTAGAAAGGAAGAGTTATGAATGTGGGAGGTTTTAATCTTGAAAATAACCTCCAAGAGATTGATATTAATTATTAACTCCCATTAACTTCCCTTTATATTTCAAATAAAACTTAAATTCTTTATTTAAATATTATAAATTTGAACCTTATGTTAAAAGACGTTTTTGCCCATTTTCGAAAAGTTGGGATGTTACACTCCGTTTCAATTTATTTCAGACAGTTGTTAAAATCAGGCATATTAAGGATGAGAGTTAATTCAATAATTTTTATAATGAAATAACTAGAATGTCTTTGAATAAAATTAATGTGACTTTGTTTTTTATATCTCCTAATGTAATAGATAATGGTAAATCAAGTAAAACCATAATAAATGTTGCATTGGAAATTGTATCATCTCACACAAAATGAAACAAAATATTTTGATAACTGCCTCAGTTATTGTGGAACGGAGAGAGTATAACATATGAATATATCCGGCACATGGTCCAATGATAACTCATAAGCTAAGTTGAATGGACACGGATACGGTGACACGAATATACGGATACGGGATACGGAGATACGAGAGTTATGGAAAAAATAGGACACTGGTGCGGGTGTCAATATGTGAATACTAAAATATAGGGACTAAAATGTAAATATTAAAATTATAAGGACTAAAATGTAATTTACAAAAACTATAAGCACTAAATGAGGACTACTAGATTTTTTTTCTTCTTTGAACCGGATGTGATTTGGCCCAACAAGGACCACATCTCACTTTAATGGGCAATAATATATTTTTTTAAGCGAAACTATGTCGTTTTGAGTAGATTAGTCCTAAAAATCTAGTAAAAATGTCTATTTTTTGGGACACGTGTGTCCATATTTTTTGAATATTCGATTTGGTCCGATTGCGTGTCTGACACGCATGTCCCGTAACGCCCCAATTTTTCAAACTTTTCTATAAATTTGTATTTTAAAAACGATATATTTTTACGTTGGTTATCATATTTAAATGTTTCTTTTTACGATAACGGATGACTTTAAAAAGAATTATGGAACTTGTATATATATATATATATATATATATATATATATATATATATATATGTATATGAGTGTATATATATAGTTATACGTTTGAATATATGCATATGTATTATATATAGTGTATATATCATATATAAACATATTTTTGTAGTATGTCGGCTTAGAGATACATGTGTAATAAGGTAGTATGTGTGGATAAGTATATGGGCGGATAAAGTATGGATATAAAACAAAAAATGGGTTATAATAATAATAATGTAAATCATTTATAAATATTATGGTTATAACTTATGATATAAATATAACACGTAATGTGTGGAGGTCTATTAATGAGATGTAATATATACTAGTATCTCTTAGGTATCAAATATCAACCCGTATTTAGTTTACTTAATAGCTAAGTCCTGACGCAAAGCACGATAAAGTGGATAAGTATCGATGTAAGGCTATTTTACTTAATGGCTAAGTTTTGACGTAATCACGACAAATTAAGTGGATCGTTATGACACAAATACATGATGTAATCGACAGATGTTTTTACACTATAAAGTCAAGTGTAATATTTCGTATTCTTATTAAACGATACCGCGTATGATAATTATCCAAAATAATTTTTCAACAGCTGCGATCAGGTGATTACACTTTGGTAACCTACTATCACGGAAAATTCTAAAATAGAGACTCACACATGGAGAGTCACCTTTGTAGATTAATTTGGACCACACAGTTTCATTCTGCAATGAAACTGTATGGTCCAGATGAAACCACATAAACGACACATTATATTGAAGTCTCCACCTTAGAATTTCTCAACTATCACATGTGATGATAATGAGGTTTTTGCCAACTTTCATACTTTCCATGTATATATATATGTGTGTGTTAAGTAATAAAAAATAACTACTACATCTGTCTCATAATGTAAGTCTTTTTAGCTTTTTAGTTTTGTCTCAAAATGTAAGTCTATTTAGAACACCAATTAAACATTTATTATATCTTTCTCCTTCTTGATTAGCAGTCTTTGCTTCGAAAACTTCTCTCTCTCTCTAAACTTCTCTCTCTTATTCCTGAGCAAGAACCTGTGTTTTCCGGATTCCGGCGCCAGTGGCGTTTGCTGCCGGCGTCCGACCACCTTTAGTTTTTTCTTTTAGCGTGTGGATCTGTCTCCACTTGCCTTTTCCGCCTCTTTTTCCCATTTTGGTGGCAAGCCCCTTCTGGCGGTTGAGCCATGGCGGAGAAGGAAAATTATTAAAGTTCTTCTCTCTATTTGTTTTCTTTAAGGCTGTTCTCCATGGCCGTGGATTTAGATCTGATGCGGCTCCGGTGATTATTGTACTCTTGCTCTGGCGACCTCCTTCGGTGGTGTTGTTTGGAGTTAGTGGTCTTGTGATGGCTGGTGGCATGTTGGTTTTGGATCTGTGGCGGGCTTATTGGGGGTGCGGCATGACTGTCTCTTTTACTGGCTGGTGGTGCTATCCATTGCTGCGTGGCTTTCATAATTCCGTTAAGGCTCCGGGCTCTTAATTGACGGCTATGGTAGTTGTTCTCTTGACGGAGGTGCATGTTAGTCATTTCTTACGGGCTTCTCTCTCCTCCCGGGGGCGGCGGTCGGTGGCGGTGGGTTCTGGTGGCGTCAGCCATGGTGCTAGGTCCTCAGTCTTTTCTGCTTTTGATGTTAATACTGTTCTAGTTTGTTCTGTTTGTACTAGAGTTTAGTCTTTTTTTGTTGTGGGGGTGAAGTTATCGGCCTCTCTTGGCTTTTTCACCCTCTTTTATCAAGCTCTGTCTCTTTGAAGACTTTGGGTCTTGATAGCCATGTTTAAGTATCATTGTTAGTGCTGGTTTTGATCACAGAGTAATCTGGCATTTGCCGTGTTGTAATATTTGTTTATTTGGTTTTAATAAAGCTTTCGTCTTTCGGAAAAGAAAAAAAAAATCTTTTCTCCTTCTTTCCCTCATTTATTATATACTCAACCCACTTTTTATTATTTTGCATTAATAACAATGAAAGGTCATTTTAATCTTTTTAATCAAAATTAATAACAAATAAAAAATTAACCAACTTTCTTAATATATGTAAAAATATCTAAAAAGATTTCATTTTAAGACGGAGGGAGAACATTTATAGTATGTGCGAATCCCTTCCTCTGCTTTAATATATATATATATATATATATATATATATATATATATATATATGCAGTAGCATGCAAAGTCATATTTTAAAAAATATGTAACATAAATTATGGTATAACTCCGAAGAAATCGTTAAGACACCCGAGATGCTGCCAAGAGTCTACTAGTGTTCGGTGTTATCACGGTGAGGTTCCTTAAATTTAATCATTATCTTTTAAAAAGATAAACCAAAAGGTTAGACCATTTTTTGTTACGTGACTACCTTTTCACAACACAATTTTTTTATTTTTTGTTTTTCATTTTTACCATTCAAAATATCTTTTTTTTTTAGTTCATAACTATTTAATTGTGAAAAAAATCGACGCGCTTTAAAACTAAACGTAAAACTAAACCTGAGTGGTGTTTTATCGATTGATCAAAATGTTACACCTCATTTTTTTATATAGGAGAGAAAGTGATTATTCAAACAATAATAAAATAAAGATAAACTTCTATCAAAATCTAATATGAATTTAAAAACAAATTATAAATCTTTTATTTTAATTAGACTTTATCTATAACAATCTCTTTTTGACATTCTTCCATATCTCTTCAATTTTTGTCTTCTATCAAATTGTATGAAAATTGTTTTCGATATTGAATCTAGAAAAGATTAAACATCTCTCAAAATGAAGTCATATTCAAGTTTAGAAAACACTCAACATCTCGTTAAGGAAAAATTAACACTCATTATTCAGAATATACGACTCATAAAACTAGAGCACATCCACCTTGACAGGGTTCAAAAACTTCATTCATACTTTAATTATTCTAAACTTCTTGAGAAAAACAACATAAACACAATAAGAAAATCACAACAACGTACAATCATACAAGCCAAACACATTGCATGCACCTCCCTTTTACTTCTGACCCTTATTTTCACCCACACCCACAGTTTTCTTGACAGCATCAGCAGCACCTTCAGCCATGCCCATAACTTGTTCACCTGTTTTCTGCAAGACTCCACCGGTCTTTTCTTTTCCGGCGCCCGCCGTCTCTTTTCCGGACTCCACCGTTTCAGCTGCCTTGTCTTTCGTAGCTTGGGCTGCTCCAATAGCCTTCTCTTTTGAAGCTTGGGCTGCTCCGGCAGCCTTGTCTTTTGAAGCTTGGGCTGCTCCGGCAGCCTTGTCTTTTGAATCTTGGGCTGCTCCGGCAGCCTTGTCTCCGGCGCCTGATCCTCCAGTTCCGGTTACCTTGTCTTTAGCTTCTTGAGATTTGTCTTTCACAGTTTCCGCTCCCTGTCCAATCTTTTCCTGCAGCAAAATAAAAATAATATACATATATATTCAATAATGAATGACGTAAAAGTATATTTAATTGTTTTTTCACAAAATTGTAGTAATATTTCTACATTTCTACAAATTGACTAGCTACAATTTAGATAGTACTATTAACTACCTGAGCTTGGCCCTTGGTTTCACCAGCTTTGAATTGTTGCTCCTGAGATGCCATTTTTTTTTCTTCTGAATTATTTAAATCGAATTTAGAGATATAAAGGATATTTGTATATTGTGTAAAGGAAATAAGCTACTAACTTTATAGGGAAAATAGACGTCGGTAGTAAAGCATGCAGCTGCCACGCGTCCAGCTGCTTGACGCGTGCCCCGGTTACGTGCCATTATCTTGACATGTTTGCCACGTAAATGATTAAATAAACATTGTCCTATGATAGTACGAGAAATTCTAAGACCAAAATTCTCATATAAAGAAACATATATGTGACTACATTTTACTATTTAATTTTATTCTGTAATGATATAAAACTGTGAGGTCCCGATAAAATTACATAGCTAACTTTTTATAAGAGATTCTCCACCTTAAATTTTCCTGATAATATGAGTGGTGAATATTGAGGATAAGAGTTTTTATGCTCCCTCCGTACCGAAATCATTATTGTATTAGTCGAAAAAAATTGTTCCAAAATAAGTTGGATAGATATTTTTTTAGTACAATATTTATTATATTTTTCTTATATCTATCTTTGTTTATTAATTAAATGGTAGAATAACTACAATATTGCATTACTTATAGAATAATTGTTTTTATTTTAGTCATTTGACATTTAAATTAAAACATTAACACATATCTTTAATACACGTGCTTTTGACAACTACATCAGTTATTTTGGAACGAAGGCAATATTATTTTTTTTCTTTTAAATATACACCTCCAGTTTAAAATATAAATTCATTTGTACTTTTCACACACTGGTTTGAAAGTTTGTTAAGTTAGGTTTGTGTCATTGATTTAGAGGGAGGGAATAAAAACATATAAGAGGGATAATGACGCCTAAAATAAGATCAAAAAATATCAAATGTTATATGTCGAATAAAGATAACGAAATAAAGAAAAAAATGTGGTGAAAGAATTACGATCTTTTGACGCTCGATAAAAAAGATATATTCATTTTTGTAATTAAATATAAGAGAATTTTAATCGTAGTGGAATAAACATTTATTATTTTTACAATATAAAAATTTCAACTGTTCTTTTTACATATTTCTAGTTTCAACTAGTCTTTTTTAACAATAAAGTCTTGATTTTAATGGTAAAAATTCAAAATAACATCTGAATGTTTTTTTTTTGGTACAAAACGGGGGGTCAGGACCCCCAAAAACAAAATCTAATGTCTAGGTAAAAGAACCCCTCTCGAGTCATCCGACAGAATGCTCCAAATATAATCAGGGGATCATCTAACAAAATAAGATTGGACATAGACAAATATCCTTTTGAAGCAAGACAGTCAGCAGCACGATTCCCTTCTCTCAAAGTGTGTTGGATAATACAGTTCCAATCTCTCTTTAAGAAATTCCTACAATCTTCAATGGGGTGGCCATCACTTGACTCCCAATTACTATCTTGGTAGATGCTTCTAACAGCTGACAAAGAGTCAGACTCAATGATAACCTTGCTATATCGGGAATCCCACGCCAGCCTAAGAGCTTCTCTAATCGCTTTAAGCTCTGCACAAAAGATACGAGACACATTAGAATTTCTAGAAAAACCAAATAACCACTTACCTTCATGATCCCTCGAAACACCCCCAATGGAGGAAGCACCCGTGCAAGAAATATGGCTAGCATCAGTATTGAACTTGATCCAACCCGGGGGTGGAGGCTGCCATCCAACCCATCTAACATATTTAGGATTAGCCAGCTTCGAGTCAGGCTGAGAATTAAGAACATACTCGTTAGCCAAGAAAACAATTTGGCTACACACATTAATCGGATTTAAGAAACATTATTAAAAATCAAGTCGCTTTATCCTTCCAAACGGTCCAGAGATGGCCATATTAAATAGAGAGTTCACATGTCCGGAATACCAAGGATCACTAATAAGAGAGTCATCTGTAACATTATCTCTTAACCAATCCATAGTGGCAAAGTTTGGTTGCTCAAAAAACCTTCTAAAGGGATTGCATTTCCAGATTCTAGAGGCAAAATGGCAAACAACCAAACAGTAGGGAGTATCTTCATCCGCATTGCAGCACCTACTACATGTACTATAGTTAGATAGATGCCTAGAAGACCTGGTAACATTGGTAAGGATTCTTTCATGAAGAACCAGCCAAACAAAGAGTTTAACTTTCTCCGGCGTGCGGCATTTCCAAATAGAATTCCAATTCACCATAGAAGAGTCAATCTGATTGGCACTTCTAAGGAAAAAGGCTCCCGATTTAACAGTATAATAACCATTAGAAGAGGAGGGCCATAAACGCTTATCCCTCGTAGCCAAATTCCAACTTAGAGAAATACCTTTAATGCTCTCAACAACATCACAGGGAAGAGTAGTATGGAGAACATCAAGCTTCCAAGTTCTCTCATCCGAGATTAAATTACACACACGCAAGCCCCGATCCCTATTATCAATGGTAGCCAAGATTTGGACTTCAAGACAATAGTCATTGACCCATTTATCTTTCCAAAGATTCACTTCGTTGCCATTCCCAATTCTCCACCAGTATCTCTCTTTAATCTTGTGGAAGCTGTTAAGGTTACCTTTCCAAATATAGGAGTCTGAAACTTTGCTAGTCATTTGAAAAAAGTCCTTGTCTTTGACATATTTGTTTCTGAAAAGCAAAGTCCAAAGATTGCTATCTTGTCTAAGGATGCTATCTCCACATTTAGCCAGAAGATCAATATTATTATCACGAGCACTTCTTATGCCTAAACCACCCGCCTTTTTATCCTTCAAAATGTAATTCCAAACCACCATATGAATCTTTCTATGGTCAGAAGTAGATCCCCACAGAAAATCCCTATTAATGCGGTCAAGCTTTTCACAAGTCTTTTGAGGCAGCCATAAAGCTTGCATAACATTAGACGGAACCATACAATTGATAGATTTTATAATGGTGAGCCTACCGGCAAGATTGAGGCAATTAGATTTCCAACCCGAAGCTTATTTTGAACCTGTCTAATGATGAAGTCAACAGATCCGCTAGAAAATCATATGAATGAGGAATCCCAAGGTATTTGCCAGTCATCGATTCTTGACATCCGCGAAATTTCAACAATATCCTTGATACATACGGTCGATTCCTGGACTAAAATAATTTTAGATTTTTTCCTGTTTATGGATTGACCGAAATAGAGCAATATATGTTCAAAACATTCATCAAATTAGAAATCTCGTTCACATTAACATATAATAAATGAGTTGTAAAATGAAACGAATGTGAGTGCTTGTTTGAGCGTTTGATTCTAGATCAACTGAAATCGTCATCCTTTAACTACGATTTGACACTTTTTAAGACTTTTTAGCCGTGATGAAAAATCAAGATGAGCTTTCACTCTTTTGTGGAATATATAAAAATTAAGACGTGGATGGATTTCTTAGGAAAACGACATTTATCTCAACTCTTACGCAGCTTGCAAATGCATCCAACACTACCACCTTTCTCGGCAATGTCATGGACTCCTCCGCAAATGGTCTACTCAAATTCTATATCAACGCGGCGCTCAAAGTGACGGGAAGGTGCAGAAGAGGTGGGTGATGAGGATAAATTCACCGTTATTATCATAACTTTTTACCCCATTTTCGATATCATTTTGAGCGATTTATATCATTTCAAGTCATTAATTCCTTAGTTTTATCTAAATGTGTAAGTAGTAAGTATTTTATAAAATATCGTGTTTTTATCAGTTTTGTACCGTTTAGTAACCGGAGTGTCGTGTCGGATTTACGCTTGGTATTTTGGTGTTTTATTGCGAGAATTATAGGTTGACCAAGATCCCGAGTGACGACACGCTTTGAGGCCAAAAACATGTTTTTGAGGATGAAGAAGATGCCACAAGCTAACGAGTTCAAACGGATCATTTTTCCTACATGCTTATACCGTAACATGTTTTCAACGGACATTTGACCCAACTTAAAGGCATTTTCTCGGGAAAGACTTTTTCATGAGAGTTTTAGATCTTCAAATAATCTTTCCAACGCACTTTGAATCACGTCAATTAAAGGTCTACAACTCAAGATGGGTATTTTACCGAACAACTAATATTTTGACAGTTCGGCACGAACCGGAATAAGTCGGCACGCGCCGGAATCTTCATCATTTCAAGCACATGGGAGTCTGACAAAGGAATCTGCACTGTAGCACCGACACGCGCCGGGATAGGGCCGGCACGCGCCGGGATAGGTCCGGCACGCGCCGTCCGTCACCTCTATAAATACTCAGCTCGATCCATTTGTTCAAAAGGCCCCAAAATATATATATACATCTATATATATATTTTCTCTTCTTCCTTCCTCTTTCTTTTTTTCTTTTTATTATGTATGGGGCTTATATATATATATATATATTATGTATGTAGTTATAATATAGTTGTAATTCATTATCGTTATAATATCGTTTTCCTTTTGTTCTTTCTTGTTTCTTTCATTTTTGTTATACATATAACTATATATATATGCTTATGTATATCTATGTAACTATATATATATATATATAATATATTTTCCTTTTATGTTGTTATGTGTAGCTAAATATATACATAGCCGAAATATGTGAAAACGGGTGAAAATCCCTAAAATGGAGATGAGATGGGAGTTGTGTAACGCGTAATTAAACGTTCGTATGATAAACTCATGTACTAAAACTTGTTTTGATCGTTTTAATAGCTTTGAAGGAGATTGACAACCTTGTTCACTGTTACATCGAGCTTATAGATGCATTTTGCGGCGAGATGTGGGATATGGGTATCACTAAACATAGTCTTGATTGTAAGATTGACAACCTAAGTGACAGGTCAGGACTATGCCTATGTGAGATTCATATCGGTACGAGATGTGGGAAACATGTATTAGAATCACTAAACATAGCCTTAATAGTTAGATTGACAACCTTAGTGACAAGTTAGGACTATGCATATGTGAGGTTTTCATCAGTTTTTTATTCTGGTCAACCATGTTAGGCGAGTTAGCTTTCTAAAGGGAAGGTTAATAAGCCTGGTATGGGGGTTAAGCGAGAGTTGTTCAGACCTTAACGCAAGAATAAAGAGTTGACGCCCGCGTGAATGTCATATAAACCGAATTGGATAAAACACACTCCTTGTCAAGTCTTTCCATGGGGTGAAAATAACTTGTTGGATTATAATTCGGCTATGCTTTTTAATCATCTAGATAAATCCGTTAGAATAATATTTATTTTTCGCATTAGTTATAATACTCTCCACCACAACTTTGATCGCTAGACTAAGACACGTTCGCTTTGGTACTCACAACCACATTTCCCTTGGGATCGACCTCGCACTTCTGTAATTATTCTAACAATCGACCCGCACACTGTGGTTAGAGAGTTGGTTTACCCATGATTTCGAGTTTTTATAAATTGTATTTTTGAGGGTAAATTACGCCATCGGTGGGCTTATTCCAATGGTAGGAGCGAAATTATATTAAGAGCTACTCTAAAAGACTAGAACGAAATATGGATGTATCTATTTGTGAGACCTTTGCTATTTACCATGCAATTTTTTTATGCCATACGTGGGAATACTTTTGATTGAGATTCAAAGGGGACTCTTTAACCACTATCAATCGACTAAAATCCGAAGAGGAAGACATATCACCGGTTGGTTGCATCATGGATGATTGTCGACGTCTTTTAGATTGCTTTGTTGATGTCTCTTTCTCTTTTGTCAAAAGGCAATGAAACGTTCATGTTCACCTTTTAGTTAAAGAGGGTTTTCACCTTGGAGGCAACGTGGAATGGGGATCGTTCATTTCCTTCATGTAATTCTTGCTAGATTACAGATTGCAATGAATAAAATTTCTAGTTTTTCATCTCCTTGTAAGAGCGATCATAGTGGCTCTTTTATTCATGGATTTTCTCTGACATAACACAAATAAATCTATTTTCTTCACCAAAAAGTAGGGTAGTGAATCTTATTTTGGATTGGTATTTGCTACATCCGTCTCCGAGGACTTCGATAAAACGACGGAAGAAATGAAGCCTTTATCTCTACAAAATGAGGTCTTCTCTCTCCTAATCGTCCTATTCACCGCTAAAACATGAGGTATTAAATTCAGTGATCAATAAAGTCATTACGTCAAGTAACTCAATAAATTCATTTCCATGGTATATTTTAAGTGGGTCACCACCAACTATTTAGACTATGAGCAATGATAGAGACATTGTCAAAGTTACACAAATGACGACACAACGTGATCTCCCACCATTGATTTTGATAAGTCTATATTACAATCATTAACACTAATTTAAATCAAAGGTGAAAGATCACGTTGTGTCACCCATTGTGTAACATTGATTATGCCTGTATTATTACTCTTAGACTATCGACCCTATTTTACCATTTGGCCATTACTACCGCCCTAAATGTATTATTGCCTTTTCAAAAGTGGACTTTTATTTTACTTTTCTAAAATTTAAATAAGAATATTTTCTCTGTCTTTAAGAAATGTTTACCCAATTTTTGACTATGAAGATCATAATTTTCAAAGAAAGGTGATTTAGGCATATAAATGGTACACATAAAATGTACATAGAATTAGTGTACCACATGTTTGGTAAAAAAGAAAAACACAAAAAACTCAAAAAATCTGGACTATGTATTTCAGTTTCGGGGGATGAGTTGTGTACATCCCCTGATGCCTTTATTTTTTTTTTTTTAATCTGAGGATAAGCCTTTATCATTTTTGATTTCCCAATTTACCTCCTGCCCCACGGCCGCAACTCCTTAGTCCGTGGCCATAAGATTTGAACCCATAACATTTTGGTCGACTTAACACTAGGCTAAACGTGATTTACTCAAATTATTTTGATGTTTGTTTGTTTAAAGGAAATTTCTCTTTGTTTCTTATGTAGGGAGACTATCAATGTTAGATTACCGTATGATTTAATCTAAACAACACAATTTTAATATGAATTGAAACTGTATCGTTTATTTTGAGCTTCACGAGATAACTCTACACCGATAGAATCACAGATTAAGAATTTCTCATGCTTTATTATCTTATCATGTATCATGTCGGTTAGTCGGTACGTTAAGATAGGACAAATGTGGTTTGCAATAAAAAGCGCATCGCATCCACACTGATAAAGTTAATGTATTAGGTTGTGCTTTGGTACCTATCTAACTTGTCGGTACAAATCTTTATGACCTTCGCCAGCTAGTATGTACTGTTATTTTTTTTAAATTTTTTTTTTTCACTTTTAAAACCAAACTATTTTTTTTTACAGTTTTTAAATTTAAAATCAAAACTAAATCATAACTAGATAAAATCATTTTATGCGGTTCGGTTTGGATTAAGTTGGTTCAGGTTTTTCTCGGTTTTTTTGTCTTCTCTATTCTTTCCATATATATGTGTGTGCGCGCGCCCGAGCACGCGCGTGTCTGCACGGTGTATATACATACACACAACATGATATTGTTATATATTCCAATCAGGCTGATAATATAAATCCATGTAAATTATTTTGTTGCATATTGTCATAGTCAAAGCCTACGTGTGTGAGATAGTTAATTGAAGTATTAATAGATAATGACCTTAGATATTACTTATTTATATGTATTGATAATTAAATGGGATTTTATTTGATCACACCTAATCTACTCGTCATCACAGCCAATAATGCTATTACAAGAGAATCCTTTTTATGGGTGCATTGTGATAACCGATTTTGATTAAAGACCCCCATATTCAGTAGTGATATACATCGACATATATATCACATTTACACACATATATAAATATTAAATCATACGAACACACACACACACACACATATATATATATAACACACACACACACACACACACACACACACACACACACATATATATATATATATGGTCTGGTTTTTATTTTAAAAATTCAAAAACAAATTGTGTTTCACGGTTTAGTTTTTTACAATACAAAAGTAACCAAAAAATAATGGTTTACATTTTTCCGGTTTGGTTCAACCAGTTGGTTTGGTTTCCTTTATTTTGTTCACTCGTAACTGTTATTGTCTCATTCTGCTTTTTAAAAAAAAAAAAGGTTAAACTCTAACGAAAGACTCCCACCTCCATGTCCCACGAAATAAATGAAGAGGTTAATAAAAATAGATTCCCACACAGGTTCCTTTCACCCCGACCCAACATGTTTCTCCGCCCCTCCCGACATGTTTCTCCGCCCCTCAATTCTGGATATTTTCTTAAGGAACTTTCGGGATACTAAGAGACGTTAACGAGCTGAGTATCTCTTGTTTAAAGCCCTTTCGTTTAAATAAATGAAGAGCTTTTGTTTATTTAATAAAATGAACATAACAATATCTTCAAACTTGATTTGTTTATGTTATTAGATTATTCACGATCATTTACGTACTTAGCGAACAAAATTTATTTTAAAGTTTGACCGATTTAAAAGACAAAATTTCAAGTATGTATTCAAGTTTTCTAATTTGTTTCGTTAAGGTATAAAAATCAAATTCAAATATGTAAATAAAAATTTATTCAACAACATTCATATATCACTGAACGCAAAAAAACAATATTAGAAGAATTTTATAAATATTGTATAAAGTTATATAATAATATCTGTTAAATAAATAAATAACTTAAAAAACTTATGCATTAGCAAAAAATTTTAGAAAACTACCGTTGTATTACTGTTGCATCAAGTAACATATGTGACAACATCTCATTTTTGCTCTTACATGTTCGATAAAAATGTATTATCCAAAAAAAGAATTACAATACATACTATAATACATGTCATTCGGTACAAGTTTTATAATGGATGTACCGTACAACTCTTATTTGTCAGATTTTGTTATATATTAATTTATCTATATAAGCATGTTTGCAAATATAATTAAACATTCGTGAGTCAAAATCGTAGTTGTTTTTGTTTAAAAAACATGTTTATAATCATGTTCAAACTCAGTCCGATAGTTAATTTAAACAACCAAAAATAATAAAATAAGAAAATTGAGATTGTTGATAGGCTTCATTCATACTTAATTATTCCGTTTTTCATGAGAATGAAAAACTACATAAAGAAAATCACAACAATAATAATAATCACATATTCAAATCACATATCCAAATCCAAATTTTACCCATTGCATTTGCAAGACATACCCTTTTTTACTTTTTATCCTTATTTTCACCCATGCCCAAACCGTTTTTCACAGCATCAGCAGCACCTTGAGCCATGCCCATAACCTGTTCACCAGTCTTCTGCAAGAATCCACCGGTCTCATCTTTTCCCGAGGCCGCCATCTTTTTTCCAGACTCCGCCATTTCATATCCCTTGTCTTTTGTAGCTTGTGCTGCTGCAATTGCATTGTCTTTCGTAGCTTGGGCTGCTGCGGCAGCCTTGTCTCCGGCTGTCGGTGGTGATCCTCCTCCGGTAACATAGTTTTTTGCTTCAAGTGCTTTGTCCTTCACTGTTTGCACTCCCTGTCCAATCTTATCCTGCTAAAAAAAAAATAAAAATTAAATCAGTAAATAATAAATGTCATAACAAAGTTTACATCATGAATCATATAAAAAAATTGAAAATTGAAAGTAAAGTATATATTTAATAAGCTACTACCTGGGTTGCCATTTTTGATTTCTTGAAGTAGAGAAATAAAAGAAATTTGTATAAAATGGAGTAGTGAATGAATGTGAATAGGAAGAGGAAAATAAAGCTTCATTTTATAGACGTTGCTAGTGAAACATGCAGCTGACACGTGGGCATATTTTAATTTGCATTATTATCTTGATTATATATTATATAGTTATATAGTATAGTAGTAGTAGTAGTTGTCGTCTTATATTTTGTTTTCTTTTATTTTCTTTGAAAATAACTGTACGTTTCTTCAACTGTATTTTCATCAACAACAGGGACAGGTGTGGACTATGATGCTCCTAACCCAATTCGATCACACTCTGCCGACATACTAACGTACGGTGATACATTTTTTTCTTAATTTTTAATTTCATATATCACACTATCGATCACTTGGTGTATATTATTTAAATAAAAAAAAAAAAACAGATTTGTTCGTGATCAATTTTGAATTTGCCTTGTATATATAATTAAACTTATGATTGTTTGTATATAGGTTATAAATTAAACAAATGAAATTCAAACTCATTATTATGCTCGTTTACTATATGACTACATAAACACGAGTTATATCGTAAACGTTCGTTTAAGTTTATTATTACACATATATAAAATTAAAATGGTGGTATTAAATCTATAGCGTACTCTCAAATTCAATTGTCTAGTTAATAATACGATATTAAAAACGAAAAAAACATTCAACACATTTAATTTGTTATCTCACGTTTGAAACCTCATCACCTCTCTGTCACTGATGCTACTCCTCTACCTTCACCCCACAATACTCCAGTCATATCCCATCTCACCACTTTTACCCGACTTATCCATTTCCAGCCTTACCCTATCTTATCTTTCGCATTTACCAATCACCTTCCTTACCCGTTTTTTTGAGGGTATTCTTACCCTATTTTAACCCCAACCTTTACACAAACCCATTCTTACCCTATTTTAACCCCAACCTTTACACAACCTTTAAACAACTCAACTCTTACCTCACCGTTACCTTCATCCTATCCCACCCCACCTTTACATTCACCCCACCTACGCCTATTACTCTTTACTGCCCATCTACCCTACATCTACCCACATCCATACCCACTTTTCCGTAATTAAGTCCCCACCTCACACCTATGCACCCACATACCTATGTACTCTATGATGGGTAAGGATATGAGGTGTTTATTGTTACACCAATTAATGTATTTTCAGATGTAAATAAAATTAACCTACCCAGAGATGGATATGGATTTGAGATGTTTATTTTGTTACACATTAATATATATCTACCTTGGTTTACCTAATAAAGTTGCTAAATTCGCCTCTTCGTCGTCTCTCGTCGTTATCGCCAAACCGTCAAACCGCTTTTTTTCTCCAATCCAATGCCCGGCGATTTCACGCCGAGCATTCCACTTCATTTTTCCCCACCGCCATGGATTCCACTACCTGCTTTAAAGTCGGTTCTCGATCGGTGACGGGCCATTTCTCGGTTCCATTTCCATTTCATTTGTTGTTCATTGTTCGAGCAGCATTTCTCGTTTCCACTCAACCTAGGCAAATTCAGAGAACGGTGAGAGCCCGCCTTCTTCGATTCCTCCTACTCTTCTCTCGATTTTACATAGTTTGAAATGTCACGCTTCTTAAATAATTTTCGAATTTTTGGATTATTTCTCCAGGTTTGTTATTGGGTGTTTGTGTTCTTTGATTCAAAGCTATCCATCCATTTTAAGGTACGATCCGGTGCTCATTGTAGCTTTAGATTATGATTTTTCGCTTTCTTTTCCTTTTGCGATTGCATCATCACTTTGTTGCCGCAAGGTCGTGTTTTTGGATCCTTCTTTGTCGGTTTTATTTTTGTTTTGGGATTGCACGTGCGTGTGGTAGTTTGGTTGATTCTTTTTATGTCTGTTGTTTTAGGATTCTTCTTTGTCGATTTGAAATTTTCTTTGGGATTGCATGTCTGTGTGGTAGTTTGGTTAGTAAACAAGCTCAATGGTTCTGTTCTTAAGGATTTTAGTGCTGCATGTCCCAAACTCCAGTACTTGAAGATTGCTGTGTATGCAATTAGTGGTAAAGAATCGTATTTTCAAGGGTTTGTTATTTTGGGATGCAAACAAATAAAGTGTTGTCAGGTTGGTTGCTTAGTTAAATCAATTGCAAATAATTTGAATAGAGAGTGAAGGATGTGTCTGTGTATCTCCCAGGGCAACAATCTTGGTATGACACAAGAACTGGAATTGCATACAAGGGAGGTATAAAGCACAATTTTGAGGTTTCGGAGGAGTTCGTTCCTTCCTTTCAAAGGGCAGGAACCATCATTCCAAGAAAAGATCGATTTCGTCGAAGCTCCACACAGATGGATAAAGATCCTTATACACTGGTTAGTATATTCCTATTTAATTATGCTTTGGTTTCATGGAGCATTTATCTTCCTTTTCTTTGTCGTAAGCTGATCTCGTTGTTGATGTTGGCAATGGTCCAGCCAGGGGCTCCTGTTCGTCCTGTTTGTAGGCAAGGATTAAAGTTTTTCTAATGTGTGCATGCAACTTGTGGTGGTATATACAGTGGTGGTTGCTCTTAACAAAGACCCAAGAAGCGAAGGTGAACTCTATGTCGATGATGGGAAGAGTTTTGAATTTTTGAAAGCGAGCTTACGCTCATAGACGTTTCACATTTTCCGGTGGAATGCTTACATCCTCCAAAGATTGCAGTGATGGTTCTTCCCCTCCGATGCAGATTGTCGCATCATGAAAGAATCCTACTTTTAGTGGCCCCCAAGAATTTACTTTATGCAGTGATGGTTCTTACATCCTATAAGAATTTACTTAAATTACGACTAGCTTGGTCACTCATCCGACAGGATTGTCAAAATATTGGTGGTGTTGTAAAGGTAAGATTTTTATTCTGAGACTCCCATCAAATCCCCATTCCTCGCTCCTTATATGAGTGTAATGGGCGTGAAGTAATTTCAAGTTTATTTTCATCACTTAGGAGCCTCCAGGGCTTTTTTCGGGTGAGCCTTCTTGCAATCCACATAGCGATCCTCCTCTTTATGCTGATTGTTGGTACAATTGCACTTTAGAGGATATAGCTGGGGAGGACAAGAAACGACGTCTTCGTAAGGTATGGTTTTAGCTTGGATGAAAATATCCATAAAGGATGAATCTTTACTTCCATATGCATTTATCGGTCTGGAAAATTAGTGACTTTACAGTATGCTTCTGTTATAATCAAAATTTCATATGGTGAAGAATACAGCCTTATATTTAAGAGATAATGCAATACAGGCTCTTGGGCAGACAGCAGAATTGTTCAAGAGCGCCTTGCCTGTTGAACCTGTAAAGGGCAATTTGCGGTTCAGTGGATATTCTGCCTGTGGACAAGATGGTGGTGTACAACTTCCTAGAGAATACATGCAAGGTGACTGATCAATATTGCAGAAAAGTGTTCCCGTTTGTTGTTCCAAATGTTTACTTCATGTTTGTGATCATTGGTTTCTTTTCTACTTGTAGATGGTATTGCTAATGCAGATTTGGTTCTCTTGGTAACTACGGGCGGTTGCTTGTGAACGGGATCAGTGCGGATCCGGTCTTCTCGTATCCGCACCACGATCTTGTGTCCGTAACCTAATTCTTTATTATATATATGGAGAAAAAAATAATGTTGAAGAAAAACTAACTCTTTGATTCGCCTACTCGCTTCCTTTCTGCGCAGGAAGTTGACGAAGAGATTTATCGATTTGCTTAACTCAGCTAATAATGGAAATCTTGATCTTAATAGAACATCAGGAGATTTAAAGGTATCAGATTTTGCTTTAGACGAAAAATGAATGAAATTTTGAATTCATTTTATTGTTTCTCATGTCTCTTTATTCTTTATGATAAAAAGAAGTGGAAGATTTGAACGCTGTAGAAAGTAAATTGACAACCGTATAAGGTATGATTTAATGAAATCATTGGTAGTATCTATTATTAAACATGTTTTGTTGGTTGTGAATTCTTTTGGCCTAATATGTTTTTATTCAGTGAAAAGCTTGAGAAAATAAGGGCTCTCGAGTGCAATGCGAAAACTCAAAAGTAAGTACTAATACTATTAATACCTGGAAAATTCTTTGATAGTCACCCGGATTCACAAGTTTTTACATGTAAAAGCAGAATACTCAAAGAAAAACATTCCATTACGTATAATTCTGCATTTCTGAGTGACCACCCGAGAATTTCCTTCCTACTGATCTTTTTGTTATTATCCTAACTTTTTTATTCACTGTTTTGATTTTATTTGTGTTTAGGATTCACATTTTGTTTTTTATTTTTGTTTAGGAGTCTTTTTATAACGGAGTCGGACATGATGAGTTTGCCTCAATTAAGGGTATGGTCTATACTTTTTCGGTCATGATATTCTGCCTGTGGACAAGATGGTGGTGTACAACTTCCTAGGGAATATGTGGAAGATGACTGATCAATATTGCAGAAAAGTGTTCCAGTTTGTTGTTCCAAATGTTTACTTTATGTTTGTGATCATTGGTTTCCTTTCTTCTTGTAGATGGTATTGCTAATGTTGTGTGTGCAAAATGTTGAATGTCAGTTGATGCCGGGGTGTATTGGAACGTTGAATGTTCAGGTTGTTCAGTGCTTTCTCCAATGGAAGTTAGGTAAAGTAAAATAGATGTCCTGACAGATGTTTTTGGTTGCTGATAATGATGAAGGTAGCAGTGCAGTTGAGGTATTAGCTGAGCTGGTGAAGTTAGTAACCACTTGATTCGTTAAATCAGTAGAAATTGATGATGACGATGAAAATGGAGACGAGCTAATGCTAGCAGTCCTATTGTTCTTCAGCTTTGAATGGTCAAAAATAGAGAAAGTAGGTGTGCTGCTAGACAGCTTTTGTTGAATGCTGCTGTTATGATGTTGCTTCTGTGATGTTTTACTGCTGGGCATGTTGTTGCTGGATATATAAGTTGGAGGCTTTAGCTGGGAGTTATTCACAAGGCTTTGGTGCTGCTCAATGGGGCTACAACCTGCTAAAGCTTTGGTGATGTTCAAGTTTGTGAAGGAAAATACAAACCTCATTTTTTCCGTACATTTTTACAATTAATGAGACTACACTTTTACACCAATATCTGGTTTCCAATCACTAACAGCACCACAAAACACTGATCACACGTAATGAACAAGTTCAGAATCGTAACAACACAGGTTCACAAACAGAAACAAAACACAAAAAAAAAAAACAACGTAAGGGCAAAACCGTGCGAAGCACGGTCACTCCATCTAGTATATATATATATTCAGATGTGATACCAAACAAATGCAATTAAATTAACTCATATCATTACATACATTCATACGACATTCATACCATCCAAACATGCCTCACAGTAGTCCACTTTGTTTCGATATTGCTTAAAATATTTTATATGGAAAATAATATCTATAGTACACATTCACTATCTATCTTTAAATCATTGATTAAAGTATAGGCCATTAATTAAAATGTGTCTTATTATAATTAATGAACAGAAAATGTGTGATGAATTTTCACTACAAAGTATATGTAGTAGATATATTAACACTCTTCTAATAATTTTTATTTTTTTGGAGTAGTGATACATCCACTACTTCTTCTAGCACAATATTTACCAAAATACCCAACAAGCATAATTTCTCCCTCGAAAGAGGTGATCCAAATCGCACCTTCCAAAGACGGGCCACTTCTCATACGACTTCACTCCAAATCACTAGCTAGCGCCTTGGCACCCCCTTGCGGTTAAGGTAACGACTTCGGGCATGGCGAGCTCCCATAGTGTGACGGGCGGTGTGTACAAGGCCCGGGAACGGATTCATCGCCGTATGGCTGACCGGCGATTACTAGCGATTCCTGCTTCATGCCATAATACAATCAATATCAAACATTTTGTTATGGCTCATCATAATAAATAATTGATCATTTTAATCAATGATACAAAACATATAGTGGTTTGTGCACTACACAAACACATTTCATTTCATTTTTTTTTTTTTGAGGGTGCATCTAAATTTTGTACTCCACTACTTTATGGAACTACTTTAATGCGTGGGTCTAGTCCGTCAGTACGTTCAGATATGAGAAATCTTTTTATGTGGTTTGCATGCAAATACGCGTCGTCTCGACTCCGATAAAGTTATGAGAAATAGAGTTAGGTTTCATTTCTAAAGAGTGATAATGTCACGATAAAATGACGATAATATTTATCACAACATATTTTAGGACTATTGATTATGGTGTGAGACCTATTGAATCATATGAGTTTTAAAAAAATCAATGGTTTAAAAGTTTATTGTTACATTTGTTGTGTAAATTTTATTGTGACACAATGATTTAATCGTTACGATCATAGGTGAACGCAAGATCTGGGATAATACAATTTTATACAATTTTTAAAGGAAAATAAAGAAACTTTAGCCTTTGTTTGTTTTGAGAGTTTTTTTTACATCACATCACCTATCATATCTTACAATTCTCTTACCAATCATTTCTTCAACTATAAATAAAAAAATATTAAATTATCTCTCATCATTTCACTTTATCAACTTTATAACATTTTTTACCATTATTTTATTTATTATACTACTTTATTTTACCAATTAAATCATAATATACACAAATTTCAAAAAAAAATCTTAACTTTCTAATCATTAATTCAATCATTTTATCTATAAAAACTCCAATCCAAAATAAACGGAGCCTAAAGAGGACAAACTATAAAAATAATACAAATATTTATGTATTTTTTTCAGATTAAGGGGCAATTACCCCTCATTAGTTGTATGTAGGTCCGCTACTAGTTACGACGGATGATATAACATATTTTTATATTCTTTGTATTTTTGATTATATATGTTATGTTTATATGATATAATTAATAGTGATTATTTCATGATAACGATATATAAATTTATTGTGTCATTTGTTATTTATATAAATGCACGTATGTGGCCATTGCATTTTTGAAGGATTAAGACTCTAATTAATTGAACACTAGTAACCTATACATTTTTATTTTTTTTGCAAGTTGTAATATATACATATTATAAGTATATTTCGAGGCATACAAATATATATATATATACACTCTAATTATTCATGTAATATGTCATTTGAAATTATTAACTAACTTTGAAGTTTTCTAATGTAGAGACATCTATGCACTAGTCCTTTGCTAAAGTGTGATTAAAGAGTGATCAAAGGCCAGCATGCCACGTGCCGACATAACCCGAGTTTTATGGTTTGTCTCTAACTGCATTATAAACCTTACTATATAAGCCACAAACAAAATATAGTCTGGTACAAATTAATTTCGTCCATTAAAAAAAAATAAAAGCTAATTAAGAAGTTAATAGTTAGATAGTTAGATCAAATGGCAAATCCAGGTTTCAACATGCCTGCTAGTGAAGAAGCACTTGGTCAAGCTCAGGTAATTCCAATTTTTAATTATTCAAATTGTTTCAAATTATATTTTTGATTAGGTTGTACTTATATATTATCAGTTATATTATTTCATAATATTAAATTTTTTTCTCTCCTGAATTGCAGATGAGAAGAGATGATGACCAATCATCCAACAACCAGAACCAAGGCCAAGCCAACAATTTCCTTCAAGATGTAATTAAACATATTTATTTATCATGTTTTGTTACGTACACTAGTTTAACTAAAAAAAGATTACACATTTGATCACGTATTTTTCTTCATTTTCTAAAAAATGACTCGTACATTTCATATTGACAGTTTTAGTCCCGTAGCAATATTTTATTGTTACACTTGTAGGACACTTGACATTTGACCAATATTTTTAGATCTTTACGTGTCCAAAGTCTAATTAATAAAAATATATACTTAGTGGATAAAAAAATATCATTATGAATAAGATAATGTTTATTTCTGAAACAATAAAAAAACATAAAAGACCTAATTAAATGTGGTATTCTCGTTATTTGTCAATTAATAGTAATACGACACGTGACAAATACACACATACCATCCCGAGATTGTAATAGTAAGTATGTAGTATTTGAATACTTGTGGGACTTAGACCCTATTTCTTTTCCGAGCATGTATCAAACCTTTTATGATATCCTTCCGTATACAAAAATAAATGTACCACTTGGATTTTGTTACAAGAAGCATCATGTCACATAATATATATATATTTCATGGAATATTTATTTTTCGGGACATAACCTGAATGACCTGTACTCATCATAATGTTATATACATATATTTTATATTGTAGACTGGGACACAAGTGAAGAATATGGCACAAGGAGCAGCAGAAGTTGGCAAAGGAGCAGCACTAGGTGCAGTGAGCATTACTAAAGGAGTAGCCCAAGGGGCTGGGAACATAGTACAAGGGGTTGCTGATGCCATGAAGAATACTTTTGGACCGTCTGATCAAACCAAAAATCATACCGCCTACGATAGTCCATCGCCCACTACCGCACACCCATCCAATATTTAATATATATCTCCGATGTTTATATATCACGTGACATCATATATATATATATATATATATATATATATATATATATATATATATATATATATATATATATATCAACTAATTAATAATTAAGCATAATCTTTTGTACGCCTAGATTATGACGCCTCCTAAACGGTGTCGTTTTGAGCCTCTATAGGCCACGGCACGGTGATGTGTAGTATACTGGATCCGGCATCAGCTACTAAACTATGTGAATCGCGGTTGATGTTTATCTGTCTTTTAAATTTTTGTACTCATAGTTGTCATAAATATTTTATCGGGTTTTCGGGACCTACCGGTAGTATTATTTATCACCGTGACCAATGAAATTTTGGATATGGTTCTCGTAATGAAGGGAATTTCAATTATATATTTATTTATATCTAGACTTAATTGTTTTAAAATGTACCCTTTAAAAAAAGTAATAAATCATGAGGAAATAAAGACAAGGAAATAAAGACATTTATTTTTATTAGGTTTTTTGTATTTCTATCGAACCTTAACATTAGCACAGCTAGCTAGTAGAAATATAGTACAAGATTGAATAGAATTCTTTTTTTTTTTTTTTTTTTTTTTTGGGGCCGAGTCATGTCTTACTTCACTGTAAAACCAATTATTTCCGTCATATGCATAATATATTAAACAATTATTGTCAAATATCAAGATAATGGTATCATAACGTGAAATGTTGCGGAATGTAGTATACATGAGAGTAGTCATATATCGAATCTTTGGCTTCTAGTTGGTCTTGCCACGTCCACTTCCCCATCTACCGTATCCACCGTGTCTGCTGAGTATATTAGTGTTTTTAGTACTTTAGCCCATGTTTTTTACATATAATAATTATTATTATTGTAGTAGGGAGAAATATCTAGCAGGTAGTATAAATAGGCTCTGTTGTCGTTTCATGTACTCAAGGGAGAGAAATAATAATACAACTCCCGTTTTATTTTGTCTGGCATCTTATGAAGAAACCCTAGTTCCCAATTTTCCTTTTCATATATCTTCTTCAATTGAGTGATCGAGATCACTTCCATATGGTATCAGAGACACCTCTTTATTGTGTAAGTGTTGGACCTCTTTATTGGCCTTAAGAGTGTACTAGGTTCACGCTGAAGTGTTGTTAGTATGTCTCATATTGGACACTTGATATAGTATCACCCACCATATTAAGAGATAGACTTCCCCCACCTCATAACCTAGGTTTTGGGGATGAGAGCTCTCCTCTTATATGGGTTTGGGCCTAGTTTTCTACATCAGAAAGGCATGGGGCTGACCATTCAGCAACTTCAGAAACTATCCAAGTTCCTAGATCAGATGGACCTTAATGAGAAACCTGAAAACGATCACCTGGTAAATCAAACTAGCATCATGACAGCCAATTTCAGACAAACAGGCATGGAGGTGCAAGGTAAATGTGTCAGCTCCTGGACTGTAGACTCAGGAGCAGCATATCACGTTGCTAGTTCTTAAGACATGTTAGAACAAATCGATAAAGTGGAAGGGGCCACAGTAAATTTTCCTACAGGTGCAACTGTTAATGTGTCACACATAGGCACTGTAAGGATAAGTGATAGCTTGGTTCTGGAAAGGGTCTTATGCATACCTAAATTCAAGTGCAATTTAGTTTCTTTGAGCAAACTGACTGCTAATACACAGTTGTCTGTTTTGTTAGTGAATGGCTTGTGCATTGTACATGACAGGAGGACTGGGCAGAAGGTTGGTATAGCTAAGAAAAAAAGCCTATATGTTTTAGAGACTGAAGTAAAGAATAAGGCAGCAAGCACTGCAGCTGAGAGCTCCTGCAATAGTGCAAAGGCTGTTTTTAGAGTAAATCCAAATAAAGACATGCTGTGGCATTTTAGGCTGGGACACATGTCTCAACAAATGATGATTGTTCTGAAGCAAATCCATGAAGAAATAATGGTTCTAGTGCTGAAAGTATTTGTTATATTTGCCATCATGCAAGGATAAAACGTTTTTCATTTCCTTTAAGTGTAAGCAAAGTTGAGTCATATTTTGATTTGCTGCATATGGACTTGTGGGGTCCATATAGGCAGTCTACAGTGCATGGTCAGCATTTCATGACAGTGGTGGATGATTTTAGTCGTTACACATGGGTTTTTCCTGCTTAAGTCCAAGAGTGAAGTGAGGCCTCTAATACAAAGCTTCTTTTCTTATGTGTCAACGCAGTTTATCAAGAAAATAAAAGTCTTGAGAACATATAATGGGGTTGAATTCAGGTGGGAAGAGTTCCATAGTGAGAAGGGGGTGATACACCAAGAGTGAAGTGAGGCCTCTAATACAAAGCTTCTTTTCTTATGTGTCAACGCAGTTTATCAAGAAAATAAAAGTCTTGAGAACATATAATGGGGTTGAATTCAGGTGGGAAGAGTTCCATAGTGAGAAGGGGGTGATACATCAAGAAAGTTGTGTCTCCACCCCACAACAAAACGGGGCAGTAGAAAGGAAGCACCAGCACATTTTGAATGTGGCTAGGTCCTTACCCTTCCAAGCTAATTTGCCTGTGGTTTATTGGGGGTATTGTATACAACATGCTGTAAAACTGATCAACCTCACTCAAACAGCCGTGTTAAACAACTCTGCACCGTACTGTCTATTACATAATAAGACACCGGAATTGAAACAATTGAGAGTTTTGGGTTGTTTGGTGTTTACAGCGTCCTTAACCAGAGATAGGCACAAGTTTGACACAAGAGCCCGAACTTGTGTGCTCATAGGGATGTCCGAACTTGTGTGCTCATAAGGATGCCCATTTCACACACAACATGATAGAGTTTCAGCTGATCATCTTGATGCTTTGCCCACACCTTGTTGCATTTCTGATTTAGATCATTATGCTTCCTCCAACTCACCTGGTGAGATCCCTCACACAGCACATGATGCACAAGAATCAACACCTTCTGATATACATCCTTCGGATCATCAATTAGAGGATTTACCACCGCCATCACCTCCACCTTTACCACAGCAACCACAAAGGTCTGTCAGGACTCATAAAACCCCGACTTACCTGCAAGACTATCTTTGTGCACTGTTAACGGTGATTTTTACGATATATACGATATTATTTCGTAGCAATTTCCTTCGTGTTTTATTACTTTTTATAAAAAAGTAAGTGTTTAAAGGATTTATTGAGAGAATGCATATGAAATTGGTTTAAATGCAAAATCGAGCTTATTACGTGATTTTATTAGTGATTTTTCATCAATATATATGGTTCAACATTTTGCACGTTTCTATTATCTTGTAGGTACAATTTGCATGGCAAGGAATGAGCTGAAAAGATGTTTGATTGAAGATTAAATGGAAAGGAAGGAGATGCAAGTCGAAGGTAGAATGAAGCTTTACAAGTCCGACGCACGCGTTTGAGGTCCCGCCCAGGTGGATGGCGTCGAAGAAGTGGATGGCGCCCGGGAGGAGAAGTTGATTCAGATTGATGATATTTGGTGAGAAAGCGCCCAAAAAGTAATAGGGACGGGCGTCGACGTGACTCGCCCGATTCGAAGAAATCCAGCACAGTGGACGGGCGTCCGACAATCCAAACGGGCGTTCACCTCTTTAAACTGGCGTCCAAAATCCTTGGACGGGCGTCCAAGCACCGCCTCAGCCTAAACCGACTTCAAAATCTATAAATAGCTGTGTTTTTCTCAACCCTAAACAACACAATTCACCCCTGGCCGCCCCAGGCCCATTGGGGGGGCGACTTTTCTGAGTTTTTCCCCTACTTTAAACATCTTTTCTTTTACTTTTTACTTATAGTATTTGCATATAAGCGATGAATAAAGGCTAAGCGATTTGAACAAGCGTGTGAAGCCAATCTCTGCAACAACTTGATTTCGATTCTTGGATGCTTTGTGAGTTTTATTTAGGCTCCGTTTGGATTGAAAGAATTAGATAGAAAGGAAAATGAAAGATAGTGACAGAAAAGAAAGGAGAGGTGAATGAGGGATTATGAGTTCTATTTTGGGTGTGATGAGAGAAAAATACACCCACTAAAATATTGGTCCCCGGCAACGGCGCCAATTTTTTTGATGAGCGAAAAATTCACCCACTAAAAATACATTTATAAAGACTCAGAATCAGGTAAACTAACTCTAACTCTGCAGAGTACTGTGTCGATTGCTAGGATAGCTACAGGAGTCTGAGGTCGTCCCAAGAGAAATGTGGTTGTGAGTACCAAAGCGAACGTGGTTCTTAGTCTAAAGCGATCAAAGTTTTAGGTGGAGTGATTATAACTAATGCAAAAAGTAAAGATTATTCTAACGAGATTAACTAGGTGATTAAAAAGCATAGCCGAGCCATGATCCAACAAAGTTATCTCCCACAGAAAAACTTGATAAGGAGTGTGTTTTATCCGATTGAGTTCATATGATATTCACGGGTGTCAACTCTTTATTCTTGCGTTAAGATCTCGAACGACTCACTTAACCCCCACATTAAAGCTTATTAACCCTCCCTTTGAGAGATAACTTACCTAACATGGTTGACCAAAATAAAATACCGCTGAAAAACCTCACAAAAGCATAGTCCTAACATGTCACTTAGGTTGTCAATCTAACGATTAAGGCTATGTTTTAATGACTTTAATACCTGTTTCTACATCTCATAGCAATCAACAAGGTTGTCAATCTCATTCAAAACTATGAAAATGATCAAAACAAGTTTTAGAACATGATTTTATCATAAGAACGTTTAATTAAGCACACACAACTCCCATCTCGTCTCCCGAGGGTCAATTTTACCCGTTTTCACATAATTCGGCTATACAACTACTTTAGCTAATCATAACAACGGAAATACAAAACGAAAAGAAAACAAAACGAAAAGATAACTACATCTATATAGATATACGTATATATATATATATATATATATATATATATATATATATATATATATATATATATATATATATATATATATATATATATAGTATACGTATATATATATATTTATACTAATTGCATAAAAGTAAAAGAAAGCAATAAAAGCGAAATGAAATTATATTAAAACTATAACTAGTGGGTTACATGCAAGCACATTATAACGACATAAATTACTACATATATAGCCCCCAAAACATAAAAATAAAATAGAAGAAAATGAAGGAGAAGAGGAAAGAAGGGCAACGATCGATCTCTCAAGCTCTCATATATATAGGAAATGAATCACAGCCGGACCAGGCCGGGTAAGAGCCGGACCGGTCCGGGTACCATTATTGCATATGACTCAAGATGATTCTCGAAGGATCGATTGATCGATTTATGTAATTAAAACTTGTAAAATTTGTATCTTGAGTTGTAGACCTCCAAAATTGCAAACGAAATGCCAAAATTAAGGTCTCGAGAAACTCTACAACTTTCATGAAGGACTCTTCTTCGAAAACGCCTTTTGATGGGCCATTCCCATTACGATGTCGTTGCGGGATTTTCCTAATACAAATCAATTAGCCACACTGACCACCATTTGAGTTGTAGAAGTCCGATTGACTTGATTCAAAATCCATTGGAAAGCTTTCTTGAAGATATACAACTTTCATGAAGGATTCTTCTTCAGAAAACGCCGTTTTGATGAGCCATTCGTATGTCGTGTCGTTTTCGGGATTTTTACTATTACGAATCGATTAGCCACTTGGTCATAACTTGAGTTGTAGACCTCCAATTGACGTGATTCAAAATGAGTTGGAAAGCTTATGTGAAGATCTACAACTTTCATTAAGGCCACTTCTTCAGAAAATGCCTTTTTAATGGGCCATTGGTTCGTCGAAGATATAAATCATTAGTGCAGACTACGAACCACCTGATCCACTCGACCTTTTGAGCAAGACACTCTTATATCCCTAAAAACACCTCTTTAGGCCTCAAAGCGTGTCGTTACTCGGGATTTTGGTTAACCTATAATTTCGCAATAAACCACCAAAATACCAAACGTAAAACCGACACTTACACACTCAGCATTCTAAACCGGTACAAAACTATAAAACACGCTAAAAATACGATATTTTATATAATAACTACTACTAACATATTTAGATGAAACATAGGAATAAATGACTCGAACTGATATAAAAATGCTCGAAATGATATCAGAAACGGGTTGAAAAGTTATAAAAATAACGGTGAATTTTTCCGTCATCACAACCCCCCACTTAGCTTTTGGTCGTCCTAAAACAAAATTAGCGATAAAATAAAATGAATGAGGAAAAATTCATGAAGATAAGATATAAATGACAATCGGATGATACAACCAATTGAATCATAATCACACGTTAACCGCAATATAAATGTATAACAGAGTGTGTGTGAAAAGTTCTTTCAATTTCCACTATCCTCTCTTGAATAAATCAAGCAAACGCACTAGTATCCATTCGCATAATCCTAACAACTTTCCTAGGTATAAAAGCAAAGTAATAATTCCACACAAAGTCCTCCCGTGTACTTATTAGGATAATCCCTAATGCATATCATTTAGTTTATCTTTGGGATAGTCGTAAGTTAACTAGGTTGAAGTTTTTTTTTTTTTTTTTTTTTTTTTTTTTTTCATAGAATACTAACATATCCGAACTCATTGCCAAAATCGACTATCCTTCAAGCGTCGTGAGGTGAGATCGAATACATTAATACCCATCTAACTCTTTTTTTTTTTTTTTTTTTTTTTTTTTTTTTTTTTTTATGTGTAGCATATGCCCTCATTCCCAGCAATAGGATGTTTCGTGATAACACCCTAGCTGGACTACTATCATCAGGCAGTCGGGAGCTTGTAAACCTCATAGTGGTATAGGACGTTTCGTGATAACGCCTACCGCACTCAAATCATTGGTAGCTACAACCGACATATATATAGTTTATCTTATTTTGACATTCTTTCTATCACATTCAAACCTTGAGATATTCACGAGACATGTTCGAAGTTAGGTACTAAGTTTCTGCTATCTACAGGATAAACCACTAGATATCTTGAATGGGTGATTTAAAATTTTTCGCTTCAATATCAAAGGCTTACGTGAAGGAATTCATGTTACACAAATAAATTTGGGGTTAAAATGCACTTACGGTTCAAATTAGTTATACATATCTAAATTGATCATTACAACTTCAAATCCATGAAATATATACCTTATACACTTCATTTTAATCAACTCATTTATGCTCGAAAAATCAAAAACTAAGGGATTTAACCTTTAATGCCATTTCTAAACCAACCACGACTCTACCCCCCACTTACGAACTTGCATTATCCTTTAAAACATAGTGAATGAGATAGAGAGGAAGACTTAGCTTATAAACCTGCGCGAAGAAAAGTGCTACCGAATCCGTGAATGACCATGAGAAAGCACATCCCGAATCCCTATACAAAAACAACCAAAACAAAGCAAACACGGGACATGGTCCTCGTGCCAAAGTATGCAATAGAGATATCGGAATAATAAGATAATGGCACTGTCACGTCAGAAAATTCGATAGGCTATATAATAGCTTTAGATGGAAAAATCACCCACACGGGTAGAGCACAAAACATCTAAGCATATACGTATCACATGAGCATATATCATGGTCAAGACATCAATTCCTAGATTCATTTTATTACACACAGTTTTATTAAGGTGGGAATACTCACCACTATACTACAACGACCATAAATTTGAAACAGACTAGATCGTAAAATGAAATGTAGTGAGTCTCAAGGGTTTTCCAACAACCTAAGTCAAAAAATGAAGCATTTGAATGTTTTCTTTGTATTCTACCTCGGGATTTTCGGATAACCACCTAATCGTTCCTTTAAATGACATTCAAACATTCATCCCGAGACTTGGTTGTGATTTGTGTTCATCTTTCATCTGATTCTACATTTCATTAAGACTAGGCTTATTCAAATTATCTTTATTATTATTATCGGTCTGCCTCCGGTAGCGCTTTTTGTTTAACGTCGTTTGCTCGACAAAAGTAGTATTTACAAGTTATCAACCAAAATCGTAACTTAAGAAGATCAATAGCTTAAGAAAAATTAACAATGCGAGAACCAAAGAAATTAAATTGTCTAGAAGCATTACCTCGTTTGGCCCTCGATGTTATCTCCTCCCCACCAGAGAATCTTCTTTTATCAGACTGTCGAACCATCTTCTTTTGAAAATCACCATAAAGCTCATCCATCGGGGAGTATACAAACTGGACCGCAGAAAATTCATCCTCACAGAGTGGACGAATGTAGTAATCCGGGACCGATATATCAGCTATTACCAACTCTCCCAGTGGCTTTACTAAAGATGGCCAATCAATCTCTCTCTCCTCTAACTCTGTCATCTCCAAATCTTGCACTTTTTCTTCGCGAACTGAATTATCAACCTCATTCTCATCCTGAACTTTTTCAGTGATAACATTTTCATCCCTAACCACCTCTATTGCACTTGTCTCTGCCTCTTTCACATACCTCACTAATTCAATCAATTGCCCCACCTTGTCTTGAAGATTTCTTATAGCGGAGTCAGTACTTACCTTGAACTCCTGCATGTCCAACAATCGCTCTTCCAGGCTCTGGTTCAATCGTTCTAGTTGCTCTATTTGACTGTCGGTGAATTCTTCTTGTGGTATGGGGAAAAGCGATCATATTGACTTTGATTCATCGGAGGTGAGTGGTAGTCTTCTTGCCAATTCGGACATTGATTAGGTGGTGAATATGGTTGAAGCTATCAACGTCTTTGAGTATGAACACCGTAATCTCGATAAGCATTAGGGTTCGGGTAACCCTCGTAATGTTGTGGCTCATAACTCGAATAACCATAATTACGTCCTGGTATGCACTAGGGCGCGATAATTCCATGAACCTTGGTTATTCTCAACGTTGATATTGAGGCTCGCATACCGAACCTGTTGTTGATAAGGTTGGTAGGGGTATTGTTGTTCAATTTGAGTAGTTTTGATTGAAAAATCCATCCATTTAAGCTCAATCTGCAAGATCTCGTAAAACAACAATAAAACAATAAAAATTTTCTTTTTTTTTTTTTTTTTTTTTTTTTTTTCAGTAAACACACGATATTTAGACCCTCAAAAGTTATGGTTGCCGAAGGCCCTAATCCCCGCTTTTAGCCGGACTTACAAGATATCACCCTCGAAGAGGCTAAGTACCAAAGTCGTATTCAAACCGAGTTCAGGACAATATCACTTCAAAGATCCATAGCTCTTTGTCGACATCTAAATAAAACAAGAAAATAAAAACCTAGGCCCAAGCCTTCGGTTCACTTACAAGATATCACAACAATATCACACATTTCCCGGCAACGGCGCCAATTTTTTGATGAGAGAAAAATACACCCACTAAAATATTGGTCCCGGCAACGGCGCCAATTTTTTTGATGAGCGAAAAATTCACCCACTAAAAATACATTTATAAAGACTCGCAATGGGTAAACTAACTCTAACCGGCAGAGTACCGGTCGATTGCTAGGATAGCTACGAGAGTACGAGGTCGTCCCAAGAGAAATGTGGTTGTGAGTACCAAAGCTTAACGTGGTTCTTAGTCTAAGCGATCAAAGTTTTAGGTGGAGTGATTATAACTAATGCAAAAAGTAAAGATTATTCTAACGAGATTAACTAGGTGATTAAAAAGCATAGCCGAGCCATGATCCAACAGTTATCTCCCCCCACAGAAAAACTTGATAAGGAGTGTGTTTTATCTCGATTCGGTTCATATGATATTCACGGGTGTCAACTCTTTATTCTTGCGTTAAGATCTCGAACGACTCTCACTTAACCCCCACATTAGGCTTATTAACCTCCCTTTAGAGATAACTTACCTAACATGGTTGACCAAAAAAAAATACATTTGAAAAACCTCACAAAAGCATAGTCCTAACATGTCACTTAGGTTGTCAATCTAACGATTAAGGCTATGTTTTAATGACTTTAATACTGTTTCTACATCTCATAGCAATCAACAAGGTTGTCAATCTCATTCAAAACTATGAAAATGATCAAAACAAGTTTTAGAACATGATTTTATCATAAGAACGTTTAATTAAGCACACACAACTCCCATCTCGTCTCCCGAGGTCAATTTTACCCGTTTTCACATAATTCATTTATACAACTACTTTAGCTAATCATAACAACGGAAATACAAAAAAAGAAAACAAAACGAAAAAGATAACTACATCTATATAGATATACGTATATATATATATATATATATATATATATATATATATATATATATATATATATATATATATATATATATATATATATAGTATACGTATATATATATATATATTTATACTAATTGCATAAAAGTAAAAGAAAGCAATAAAAACGGAAATGAAATTATATTAAAACTATAACTAATGGGTTATTACACCGACATTATAACGACATAAATTACTACATATAGGCCCCAAAACATAAAAATAAAATAGAAGAAAATGAAGGAGAAGAGGAAGAAAAGGGCAACGATCTACTCTGCTGAAGCTCTCATATATATAGAAATGAATCACAGCCGGACCAGGCGGGTAAGAGCCGGACCGGTCCGGGTACCATTATTGCATATGACTCAGCATGATTCTCGAAGGATCGATTGATCAGATTTATGTAATTAAAACTTGTAAAATTTGTATCTTGAGTTGTAGACCTCCAAAAATTGCAAACGAAATGCCAAAATTAAGGTCTCGAGAAACTCTACAACTTTCATGAAGGACTCTTCTCTTCAGAAAACGCCTTTTGATGGGCCATTCCCATTACGTGTCGTTTTAAGGATTTTCCTAATACAAATCAATTAGCCACTTGACCACCATTTGAGTTGTAGAAGTCCGATTGACTTGATTCAAAATCCATTGGAAAGCTTTCTTGAAGATATACAACTTTCATGAAGGATTCTTCTTCAGAAAACGCCGTTTTGATGAGCCATTCGTATGTCGTGTCGTTTCGGGATTTTTACTATTACGAATCGATTAGCCACACTTGGTCATAACTTGAGTTGTAGACCTCCAATTGACGTGATTCAAAATGAGTTGGAAAGCTTATGTGAAGATCTACAACTTTCATTAAGGCCACTTCTTCAGAAAATGCCTTTTAATGGGCCATTGGTTCGTCGAAGATATAAATCATTAGAACAGACTACTGAACCACCGATCCACACGACTTTTGCTCTTGTGGCACACTCTTATATCCCTAAAAACACCTCTTTTAGGCCTCAAAACGTGTCGTTACTCGGGATTTTGGTTAACCTATAATTCTGCAATAAACCACCAAAATACCAAACGTAAATCCGACACGACACTCCGGTTACTAAACTGGTACAAAAACTATAAAAACACGCTAAAAATACGATATTTTATATAATAACTACTACTAACATATTTAGATGAAACATAGGAATAAATGACTCGAACTGATATAAAAATGCTCGAAATGATATCAGAAACGGGTTGAAAAGTTATAAAAATAACGGTGAATTTTTCCGTCATCAGGGTGTTTGGATAATTTTAGACGGAAAGGAAAAGAGATACGGATATTGTCAATTAAATTTTATTAAAAATAAACTGTTTCCTTCCGTTTCTCGCCTATTTTGGAAGGAAATGATACAGTCAAATTTGTGAAGAATGTTATCCCTCCTTCTCCCTTGCTCTCCTTTCCTTTCTTTCATGCTAAAACATACCAAACACCTAAATTTAAAGCTTTCCAAATCATGTCATTTCTTTTCCATTGAATACTTCTCATCCAAACAGGGCCTTAAAGTTTGTTTCTTTATTATGTGTTTATTTGTTATGCAATTATATCGATGGATTGTTGCTTTGTGATGTTTAACGTTTGATGAAAATCATTGTTAGACCTAGATCACCGTAGTAAAGATTAGATTTTTAACCTAAAAATAACGAGAGTTGCTAGGTTAAATTTCTAGGTTGCTAGATTGAGAAATCTTACACCTTTGTTATGGAAGCGTTAATCTTTAGATCGAGAGATGAGAGATTAATGGCGAATTATCTACTTAGAGTAGAATTCATACCTTTGATAGGTGAACCACATCTTTATTAAATCTTCACTAAACGATCTAGGGAAGAAATTGAGAGTTGCGAGATAGGTGGATCATTGTTTGTTCCTCGTTAACTTAATTGAAAGAATCATTGTGCCTTGTTCTTCGTTGTTTTCTTAGAAGTTTGTTTTCTTTTAGTTTATAGATAGAGTTATTTTCGTTCGCAATTATCTTTCCTGGCTTTGGATTGACAACCCTACATGCGGTTTATTGTTTCTTCGTTTTCGTTTTTAGTTATCTTCCGTGACAACCTTTAGAAAAATTAAGAACTAGACCAATCTCGATTCCCTGTGATTGGACTCCGGTTGTAATCGCTATACTACGATCCCTGCACTTGGGGTAAACCGGATTATTTTTATTACTTGTTTATTTTGCTTAGATAAAATCCGTGACAAGTTTTTGGCGCCGTTGCCGGGGAATCGGTACGGTTGTCTAGTTTATTAATTTTTCTGATTTCTGTTATAAGTTTGGATAAAAGGGATCGTTAGGGCACATGGTAGTATTTTGGCCGTAACTTTCGGCTCGAGTGGCCGTTTGGCGCGCAGGACCCCAATTCGGAAAGCTCGTTCCGACGCCGACGACGTGGTGAATTGCCGGAGGCCGTTCGACACCGTTTTCGAGGTCAAAATCTGCTGTTTTCCCTTCCATTTTGGCCCCAGAAGATTTCAACGCGTTTTTTTTTCCGTCTTAGTGTTTTTTCTGCTTTTAATTTTTCGTAGGTAGGTTTACATTTCGCTTTTCCGTTTCTTTTCTCGCTTTATCTTTTCTAAAAAAAAAAAAAAAAATGTCATCAATCGGGATTATGCAAGATCGTAACGCCATGCTTTGAATGTGAGATGGCGACTCTTCAAATGTCGCTTAATCCTATGAATCGAGATTGTTTTTCCCACGAACTCACAAGTTACATTCGTGGAAGATGTTGTCGACTGGCCATCTTTGTTGGCCAATGTCAGTTTCTTTCCCGCTGCGTATCAAGTTAACACTTTATCCATAATCGGAAATTTTAATCTAGTCACATGTCAAAATTGTGATAATGTGGGACACATCGCTTCGCGTTCGCGCCTATGAGTGGATGTAACGCAAGTAAATGCTTCATGTGGCCGCAGAAGATCGAGATTTAATAATCAGCTTTCTCGACCAAAGCGCTTTGAGAATCGGGGTTTCAATTCTCGTAATCCAAATTTCTATCAAAACCCGAACTTTAGTCGAACCAAAATATCAAATTTTCCAATCAAAATCAATGGTTCAATCGTAGCAGTCCGATCCTTTGTTTCAAAGTCAGTCTAGCCAATCTTTCCCACAGAACTTTCAAAACTCTCAAGGCCCCTCGCACTTGAATGATATCCAAGCTGAATGGAGCTCCTTTCGGGAGGAGCAAAACAGGACACTCAAGAATCTTGAGAGACGGCTCAGGCAAATGGCTCAAGACCAAGGCATTGACCTAGCTCCCACACTTCCTTATGATAGAGAAGAGGACAATGCCATGAACTTAGGATCCGGCATTCAATTCAGTGGTCCCCCAAAAGTAGAAGTGTCAAGTTCATCTGTCTTTGGATCCGATGCTCGTATACCCTCAACTGATGAGAATTCTTACGGACATGGATTTAACAACGTTCAAGTGAGATGTTCGTATTGTGGTGGAAACCATTATGAGGCTCAGTGCAGTGGAGGTAATTCACCCCACCAATGGAATACTAATAGCAATTATGATGCAAGTTATGAGAATCCACTTCAATCTAACTATGCATCCACATACAATGGTGGAGAAGAGGCTAGTGCTATGAATGTAAGGTCCGACACTCAACTTAGTGGTTTCACCCTGCTCGATGAGAGTACTCGGTGGGTGATCCCCGAGAAATAAAGAGTTTAGTGGAAGTCGGAGGGTGATCTCTCGACCGTAAGGAAGGTGGAAACGAAGTAGATGATCATATGTCTAGAATGAAGGATGAAGAAGTGAAAGAACTTGAAGGGATAGATCTTTACCTTCCTCTCCAGAATGTTATGCATCTAGACAAGTTCACTCCTGATATTCCTTGGTATGCTTCTATCGTCAACTTCTTACATTCCCAGTACTTAAATCCGAAATTTTCATATCAGGAGAAGAATAAATTTTTCTCGGATATGAAAACATTCGTTTGGGATGAACCTTACCTCTTCAAGATTTGTAAAGATGGTTTGCTGAGAAGATGTGTTCCAGAATCCGAGCAACGTGATATTATTGAGCAATGCCACAGTGGACCTACCGGTGGTCATTTTGCTCCTTGGAAAACCGTTGCTAAGATCTTTCAATCCGGCTTCTATTGGCCCATGATCTTTAAAGATACAGAAGCTTTCTGTAAAGCTTGTGATAGGTGTCAAAGAACCGGAACTTTAACAAGGCGTTTCGACATGCCATTGAAACCCATCCTAGAATGTGAAGTCTTTGATGTATGGGGTATCGATTTTATGGGCCCATTCCCATCATCTTGTGGAAATAAATACATCTTAGTCTGCGTGGACTATGTATCGAAATGGGTGGATATGTATCGAAATGGGTGGAGGCTCAAGCCACTTCTCACAATGATCATAAAATGGTCATGAAGTTCCTGAAGAAAAATATTTTCGTGAGATTTGGATGTCCCCGCGCCTTAATCAGTGATGAGGGAACGCACTTCTGCAACCGGCCACTAGAAAAAGTTCTTGAGAAATATGGTGTCCGCACAAAATTGGCACACCATATCATCCTATGACTAGTGGTCGAGGTTGAAAGAAGCAACCAAAGTTTAAAGAAGATCTTTGGAGAAATCATTATGATCATAGAAAAGACTGAGTCTAAAGTTGGATGATGTCTTGTGGGCATATCGAATCGCCTATAAGACCCCATGGGTACATCACCCTATCAAATGGTTTATGGTAAACCATGCCACTTACCAATCGAGTTAGAGCAGAGAGCGATTGGGCCACGAAGTTTTAAACTTCGATACCCAATCTTGTGGAAAACATCGATTGCAACAGCTTGATTTGCATGAGTTAGGCGAATTTAGACTTCAGCCCACTGAAAGCGCCAGGATAAGTAAGGAAAAGACAAAACTCCTTCACGATGCCAAAATCAAGAAGCGAGAATTCCAAGTAGGGGAACAAGTTTTATTGTACAATTCCAGGTTACATCTGTTCCCTGGTAAGCTGAGGACACGATGGTCCGGCCCCTTTGAAATTCTCCAAATCATTCCTGGAGGTGTTTTAGAACTAAGAGGTCATGGTGACCAGCCGTTTAGAGTAAATGGTCAAATGTGTAAGCATTATATTGGTCAACCCAAAGAGAAACCTTTGATTGTTCATCCCCTCGACATCCTCGGGTGTGGTACACCTGAAGTCAATGAGTTTGACGAGTTTTCGCCCGATTTGTTTTCTGAGAATGACGGCAGTGGTCCAGTAGAGGAAGTTCTGGCTGGTAGTTGGGATATGGAAGAGTTTAAACGGGAGGCACGGTTAAAGAGAAGACTGAAGAAGAAGAGGTCAGCAATGGGGAAAATTAAGAATGTTTGGAAAGCGGTAAAGAACCTGACCCCATGTGTGAGATGTTGTGCTTCAGAGCCACACTAATGACTGTGAGCTTACACGAAGTAGTGGCCGGAAGGAAGATTAAGTGGCCCTGATCCAGTGAATAATGTACGTGTGTTCAGCCAAAGACACTAAAGAAAGGCGCTTGTTGGAGGCAACCCAATAATAAGAATAGTTTTTTTTTAATTATTATTTTGGTTTATTTTGTTTTTTTATTGAATAAGGGGGGCTAGTTTTGTCTTGTGTCGTCTAGGTTTTTGGAGTCGATTTTTGTGGCCAGGTAACTTGCATGAGCGGAAGCTATTGTCGTTTTTTGATTCATCTGGACTTTAGTTGAAGCTACAGTCGGTTTTCCGTTGTTATTATTTTCTGATGAATCTTGTAAGCCTTAACGCGCATTTGCACTTTCATTTGGAGTTTGATATTTCTGTATGCACATGTTGGACTATATTTGTTTTGTAAACCTCTGTGGTTATATTTGACGTTTAGATGCCCTGTGTTTTCTCTGTGTGGTGATTTTTCCATCTGAGCAATTATATCCTGTGCTTATATCAAACTTTTCTGCGCAATATGTTATATTCCCCTATCCCCGAGGTACGTTTTGTTTTGTTTTTTTTCATGTGTGCAGGATATTTGCGATAGCACTTGTGAGCTTTCAGACGATGCCAGTTTTCCGGTGGATGGTCCACAGTCTACTGACTTCTTCAAGCATCTTTGGATCTGGATCGCGACCATTTCTAGAATTGCAACATTCGAACTACAATCAGCTAAGTTTTTCTTATTCTGCACAACATGAGGACATGTTGTTATTTAAGTGTGGGGGAGGGATTGGTTGTACCTACAATGTGCTTAATTTATTATGCTTACCACCATTTTTCAAAAATTCAACAAATTTTGAATTTTGAATTTTTTTAAAAAAATTGTCCCGAGCATGATTTTATTTTGGCTTACCTACTTGTTATATTCCCATACTTGTGTTCAGTTGACTAGTATTTTTGCATAGACCTTTGATAAATATACCTTTACTCGAATTCTTTTCACGTAAGCCTCTTCGATGACGAGCTGAACTTAGGAAACTGTACCCATTTAAACCGTTGATGTTTGATTCTGGTTATTAGACCGTTCACTGAGTGCTAATGTCATGGAAATTGTAATATGTGCGTAGTTGGAATTGAAGTAGGAAGTATCTTGAATATACCGAAGCCTGAATGTGATAAGTGAAACGTGACTATTGTTCTTTAAGAAGTTTTTGTTAAAGGAAAAAAAAGAGAAAAAAAATGAATTAGTTGGGTGTGTCGAAAGCTGGTCGATGATTGGAGTGAGGTAGGGCATATCTCGAATGTCCTATACCACTATGATGACCAAAAGCTCACGACAGTCAGAAGAAGCTGCCTTATGATTTGAGTAAGGTAGGGTATATCTCGAATGTCCTATTCTTCTATGACGGGCAAGAGCTCATTCTGATGTGCGTATAAATGTGAAAGATTATTAAATCAACTTACATAAGGAATTTGGTATGAATAAGTGAATGACTTAGTTATCGCCTACCTTATCCCCAGTATAGGCCAAGGTATATGTTGTAGGGAATATCCTCTGGGTAGTGGGTACAACTGAAAAGATTTCGAAAACACATGTATTACTCTAGTCATGACGTGAGTAGTTTTGTAGGGCGTATGTATAGTCAGGGTGATTCATTATCTGTCTTAAAAGGGTATTGGTTGGCTAGCTTGATTTTAATTGTCAAGTGTGGAATCGGTGGAAGTTGAAGAAGGCTTTGCACACACTACACATTCGAGTAATCGTTTATTGCATGGGATGTATGTTTTTGGTGCTAGTCGACCGGTTGTGATTTGATATATGGGATTTTATGTGGTTCACTGTTCAAGTAAGTCCATGGTTTTCTTGTTTTGTTTTGCTCGGGACGAGCAAAAGCTAAGTGTGGGGGAGTTGTTAACGGTGATTTTTACGATATATATGATATTATTTCGTAGCAATTTCCTTCGTGTTTTATTACTTTTTATAGAAAAGTAAGTGTTTAAAGGATTTATTGAGAGAATGCATATGAAATTGGTTTAAATGCAAAATCGAGCTTATTACGTGATTTTATTAGTGATTTTTCATCAATATATATGGTTCTACATTTTGCACGTTTCTATTATCTTGTAGGTACAATTTGCATGGCAAGGAATGAGCTGAAAAGATGTTTGATTGAAGATTAAATGGAAGGAAGGAGATGCAAGTCGAAGGTAGAATGAAGCTTTACAAGTCTGGACGCACGTTTGAGGTCCCGTCCAGTGGACTGGCGTCCAGAAGAAGTGGACTGGCGTCCAGGAGGAGAAGTTGATTCAGGATTGACAGATATTTGGTGAACGAGCGTCCAAAAAGTAATAGGACGGGCGTCTGACGTGACTCGGCCCGATTCGAAGAAATCCAGCACAGTGGACGGGCGTCCGACAATCCAAACGGGCGTTCACCCCTTTAAACTGGCGTCCAGAATCCTTGGACGGGCGTCCAAGCACCGCCTCAGCCTAAACCGACTTCAAAATCTATAAATAGCTGTGTTTTTCTCAACCCTAAACAACACAATTCACCCCTGGCCGCCCCAGGCCCATTGGGGGGCGACTTTTCTGAGTTTTTCCCCTACTTTAAACATCTTTTCTTTTACTTTTTACTTATAGTATTTGCATATAAACGATGAATAAAGGCTAAGCGATTTGAACAAGCGTGTGAAGCCGATCTCTGCAACAACTTGATTTCGATTCTTGGATGCTTTGTGAGTTTTATTTAAAGTTTGTTTCTTTATTATGTGTTTATTTGTTATGCAATTATATCGATGGATTGTTGCTTTGTGATGTTTAACGTTTGATGAAAATCGTTGTTAGACCTAGATCACCGTAGTAAAGATTAGATTTTTAACCTAAAAATAACGAGAGTTGCTAGGTTAAATTTCTAGGTTGCTAGATTGAGAAATCTTACACCTTTGATATGGAAGCGTTAATATTTAGATCGAGAGATGAGAGATTAATAGGCGAATTATCTACGAGAGTAGGAATTCATACCTTTGATAGGTGAACCACATCTTTATTAAATCTTCACTAAACGATCTAGGGAAGAAATTGAGAGTTGCGAGATATGTGGATCATTGCTTGTTCCTCGTTAACTTAATTGAAAGAATCATTGTGCCTTGTTCTTCGTTGTTTTCTTAGAAGTTTGTTTTCTTTTAGTTTATAGATAGAGTTATTTTCGTTCGCAATTATCTTTCCTGGCTTTGGATTGACAACCCTCTGTCCAGTTTATTGTTTCTTCGTTTTCGTTTTTAGTTATCTTCCGTGACAACCTTTAGAAAAATTAAGAACTAGACCAATCTCGATTCCCTGTGATTCGACTCCGGTTGTAATCGCTATACTACGATCCCTGCACTTGGGGTAAACCGGATTATTTTTATTACTTGTTTATTTTGCTTAGATAAAATCCGTGACATGCACACACCCAAAAGCGTGTTTCTCCTCACACATTAGAACCTGTCATGAGCTGTAAGCAACTTTCTGCCCAACATGCTGCCATTGTCACTGCCCTTGACAAGATTCCTGAGCCACAAATGTATAATCAGGCCGTTGTTAGTCCAGAATGGCAAGCAGCCATGAAGCAAGAAATTGATGCACCTGAGTCAACCAGAACATGGGAAATTGTAGATTTGCCCAAAGGGAAATGACCCATTGGATGTAAATGGGTTTATAAGGTAAAATATAAGTCCGATGGGTCCCTAGAACGATACAAGGCACGTCTCGTAGCTAAGGGATACACTCAAACTGCTGGAATAGACTATGAGGAGACAGTTTCCCTGGTAGCAAAGGTTACCACCATACGTAGCTTACTGGCAATGGCTGCGGCTAAAGGCTGGATCTTACACCAATTGGACGTAAACAACGCCTTCTTACATGGTGACTTAGACGAAGAAGTTTACATGCGTTTGCCACCCGGTTTCACCACTAATCGTCCCAATCAAGTATGCAGACTACGAAAGTCTCTATACGGTTTGAAACAAGCTAGCCGCCAATGGAATCATAAACTCACCGTGGCACTCCGGGTTTTGGGCTACGAATAGTCTAAACACGATTATAGCATGTTCGTCAAACGCATTGGAGACTAGTTTCTTATTGCCGTGGCGTATGTAGACGACATCGTATTGGCAAGCAATCACATGCCACTAATCATTGAGGTCAAGAATTACCTGCATGATTTATTCAAGATCAAGGACTTGGGCATGCTGAAATTCTTCCTCGGACTTGAAATATCCAGATCTAATTCAGGTATGGTTATCTCACAGCGAAAATACGCACTCAATCTATTAGAAACATTCGACATGTTGGATTGCAATGCTGCCCTTACACCTATGAAGTCAAAGGAGTCATTGTATCATGGTGATTCGGATTTGCTGAATGATAATACGATTTATAGCAGCTTAGTAGGCAAGTTATTGTATCTTCTATCACCCGTCATGATATCCCGTATGCTACTCAACAGCTCAGCCAGTTTTTGGACGCACCTACAGTTCATCACTTCCATGCTGCTCAGCAGGTACTACGGTATATTAAATTTGCCCCTGGGAAAGGCCTATTTTATTCAGCACATAATTTTCTTATTTTATCTGGGTTTGCTGATTCGGATTGGGGAGCATGTAAAGACACTCGTCATAGTATTACAGGGTATTGCATGATTATTGGGAATGCTTTAGTCTCATGGAAATAAAAGAAACAAACAACGGTTTCCCGAAGTTCTACCGAAGCAGAATACAGAGCTTTAGGCCTCGCTGTTTGTGAATTGCAATGGTTGTGTTTCCTCGGTACAAATTTTGCAGCTTCATTTCCCAAACTTGTTTCGTTACATTGTGATAATGTTAGTACCATTCACTTAGCACACAACCCGGTCTTTCACGAAAGAGCGAAACATATTGAAATAGACTGCCATCTCATTCGTGAAAGGATCCAATATGGCCTGGTGAAGCTAATCCCCGTCTCTACGTTGCATCAGCTTGCGGTCATCTTCACAAAGCCATTCGATGGGCCTTTGTTTCATTCATTGCTGCGGTGCTTCAACATGAAGGACATATACTGCTCCCCCATCCCATCTTGAGGGTGTTGTTGAGTAGGGCTGTAAATGAACCTAAGTATTCGATTCGATCCGGAGTATTCGGCTCAAAAAAGCTCGATTCGGGCTCGTTTCGTGGGTTCGAACTTCGAGCCGAACCTTAAAAATTAGATATTCGGTGGTCGAGCCGAACATGTTCGAGGATATCATAAATTCATATACAGTTCAAGCCGAACATGTTTTTTTAAAACCGAGCCAAACATGTTCTGATTTTTTTTAAAACCCAGTTCGAGCCGAACATGTTCGAACGGTTCGACATGTTCGAGCCGAACCGAGCCGAGTTTTTTCCCCAAATACCAGACCGAACCCGAGCCGAATAATGAAAATATAAGGCTCGGCCATTTCGAGCCGAGCCGAGCCTAAGGTTCGAACATACCGAGCCGAGCCGAACCCTGCCAGGGTTCGGTAGGGTTCGGCTCGTTTACAGGCCTAGTGTTGAGTATATTAGTCTTTTAGTACTTTAGCCCATGTTTTTACATATAATAATTATTATTATTGTATTAGGGAGAAATATCTAGCGCAAGAGTATAAATAGGCTCTGTTGTCGTTTCATGTACTCAAGAGAGAAATAATAATACAACTCCCGTTTTATTTTGTCTGGCGTCTTACGAACAAACCCTAGTTCCCAATTTTCCTTTTCATAAATCTTCTTCAATTGAGTGATTGAGTTCACTTCCACGGTGTCTCGTCGTCGTATCCACCTAAAGCGGAATTTGTTGTTCCGCCATCGGTACAACATCGCATCCACATCGATGACCACTGCATTTGAGGCGGCAAAGATAGGAGGTATGTGTGATCTTACAGATAACCAGATTTTTTTGATTAACAAATTAGAACGAGTAAAAATCATTAAAGAAATACTCGTAGCTAGCTAGGCCGGATCGAGTGTTAAATATACACACATGGAGTTAATTAGTTAAACATATATATATATATATATATATATATATATATATATATATATATATATATATATATATATATATATATATATATCATATCCTTGAAGGTACTTATTATATTCGTATCTTTCGTCGTTCTATTTTGTCTTCTCCTCGTTTGGTTTTTTCCGCTTTTTTTTTTTGCTTACCGTTTTTCCTTTTTTCCCTATAGGATTATATTCCACCACCGCCCGGCCGCTCCAATGGCTCTCTTCCACCTTCTGTTCGTGCTGGCGTTTATTGGAACATACTATATATTATTTTGGCGGTCGTCTTCGTCTTCACTTGTTCTTTTCGTTCACATTGTCTCTGCTCTCGCTTTCGGCAGGTAAGCTTTGGCTCTTTGGCTCTTTCGTCTCTGTCTTTTCTTTTGCAATTTTCTTATATTTGTCCAGCTTTCGATCCAATTTTCTTATATTTCTCTACCCTCTTTTTGATTGGAAGAATTTGGATTCAGGATTTGTGAGAGATGATTTGTATGAGCACATTAATGCTCCTCAATGGCTTGATTTTTAGCTCCGGATGTTTCATCGGATGGCGATTTTTGTTCTGCAGACTGTGTTTTGTCATTTGGTTTTCATGGGTTAATTAGCTTAATTTCTTTGTTACGTGTCTTGATGATTTTGGGTTTTCTTTTAACAATTTATTTTTTGTTTGTAGATTTGCCAGATTATAAGCATTGATGCATATGCAATGTGTCCATTTTCTTTGTTCAGTCAGCTAGAAAGTTGTAATCTTGATACTTCGTAAGCATCCCTTTCTATTTCATTTGCTTTTATACTTTTCGCGTTTTTTCCTTGCAAAATTGTTGGTTTAGAAATCGAATTCCGCAAGAATTTGGGAATATCTGTTGTAAAGTTTGTATCTTGGAAGTGTTTTTGCTTTAATATATGGGGAAATCGGGAGGTAAGAAAAAAAAAATCTTGCCGTCGCCAAAACCAAGACTAATCGAGGTTTCATCGAGGATGATAACCATAAACCAATTGGAAATGGTGGTGTTGATTATAGCTCTTCTGTGTTTTTGAAAAGAGCCCATGAGCTCAAAGAAGAAGGAAATAAAAAATTTCAAGCCAAGGATTATGTGGTTGCTCTGCAACATTATGATAATGCTCTTAAACTTCTCCGAAAATGCACCCGGACGAAAGCGGTGTTTCAAAGCAACAGAGTTGCTTGTTTGATGCAAATGAAGCCGATAGATTACGATCTTTGTGATTTGAGTGTACTCTTGCACTTCAGGTTCACTGGTTTTGTTCGAGCCCACTGCGAAGAGCCCGTGCTTTGAGGCTTTAGGAAGCATGACCTTGCGGCGTTGGATGTGCGGTTGTTGTTGATTATCGACCGAATCACACCGATGGGCTTGAATTGGGTGGACGATTACGGATTGGGGTGGGTCCGCGCGGGAGAGGCCAACAGATCTCCCCAATGAGCCATCACCTTTGCGCTTGGAGCTTCGGTATCGAGGATGCACCCGGTGGATGGCCTCGGACCTTGTCTCACCGGCTCCGCCCGTGGCAAAAGCCCGCTTCCACAATTTCTTTGGATCGCTTTTACCGCTACAAATAAGCCGGATAGAAATAAAGTTTTGCCCAGTGAAAATGGTTTTGAGGCCAAAACCAAATTGCCAAAAGTTGTCTTGAAACCTTCAAATGGTCCTCCAAACCAAATACCAATATAGTCATGGGTAATTCTAGGAGCCAAGATCTTCATTAATCTGCATTGGCATCACCTCCCACTCGTCGGCCACCTTCAGAGGTTATAATTCGTTGGAGACCACTTAAGCTTGTGTATGATCATGATATTAGGCTTGCACAAATGCCTCTCCGTTGTACCTTCAAGTGTTTGAGAGAAATTGTGGGCAAAAAGTTCCCAATGGCAAAATCTGTTTTGATCAAGTATAAAGATGATGATAGGATCTTGTGATGATTACATATACGGATGAGCTTGGTTGGCGTAATCCTCGTTGTCAAACCTAATGCTAAGGAAGCAGATCCGGGTTTAGATGACTCGGTAGGGTTGTTGAGGTTGCATGTTGTTGAGGTTAGTCCTGAACAAGAGTCACCACTTCTTGAAGAGGAAGAAGAAGAGAAGCCTCTTGAGAACATTGTTGCTATAGGCAATGAGAACGATTCACAGGCAGGAGATTCCGTTAGATAATCATGAAAAGAACAATTACAGAATTAACATACTTTGTTAATCGTTCATACTTTGTTAATTCTGATTCTGCAGATTTGTTACTTCGTGATTGCGTCCTGTATTTCAGCCTCTCGATCCTTTTTAAGGTACACTGTTAAGGCCATATTTATATGATTATTAAAGGTTTATTTCATTATTATTTTCCCCACATTTGCGTAATTTACATGAGAATTAAGGGTTTAAGTGTAAATATTGAGTAAAGATGATTTTAAGATGATTGTATGCAAAATTGATGATTTTAAGTGTTGATTTAATGGAATTATTATTAGTTGAGTTTTATTACATTTTTGCATTGTTTATTTATCATGTAGGTGTTAATTTTTGTGCATATAAAAAGGATTAAAGGAGGCTAAAGTCGAATTATAAGAGATAGAGTTGGAATTGGCTTGAAGAAATTGGATAAGGATGAAGAAATCAAGTTCAAGTCGATCCAGATCGAGTCCAGACGACGGCGCCCACTTTCCGTCCATTATGAGCAGGCGTTTGGTGAAATGGAACGATGCGTTCGAAGTGCCAAAATCGTAAGCAGAGAGTCCAACCGCGATGCGAACGAGCGTTTGATTAGCATCCAAGTCGAGTGAGCGAGCGTCCATTGAAAGGCATTTAGCGTCCGTTGCCGACTTAGTCATAACCGACTCAAAACTCTATATATAGCAAGCTGACCTCTTAACCCTAATTCATACACATAATGGTGAGATCACAACTTTACACCAAAGCTGCGCGCCACAAGCCTTTTTTACGCAGAGATGAACTTTCCAACCCAACAATCATCTTCAACATGATTGTTGGCTAAAAGCCTTGCAGTGAGTCGACGGAGGAAGCTCATCAACAACAAAACCAACTAGAGAGTTCGATACTGGATGTTTAGTGAGTTTAAGATCTAGTTTTTCATCACTTTTTAACGCTGTTTTACATTGCCATGTTTTGTTGAATTATCAATTCTATGAAACGATCTATTTATCTATCTTTATGCTTGAACAAATTTACGAAAGTCTGTTTATTTGAGTTCTCTTTCGTTTAAGTGATGCGTCTAATCATGTTATAAGAGATTAGGCATGTTTAGTTGAGTAAGAGTTTGGAAACGATCTCGTGATCCTGTTTTGATTGCATGTTTGGTTTGTTTGAAAAGACAAACGAAACCTTAGGAATTTGATTAAAGATATTTGATTGAATTCGTGATAAATCACTACTAAAAACTATGTCTTTTTAATCACCGTCTAGTTGGATTGTTGGTTGATAAGTGGAGTCCAGTCGCCTTGCTGTGTTTTCCTTTACTTGTTTGAATCAAATCGTTTGCATAAGTTTAGTTTAAGTTCTAGTTTTTAAACCTTTAGATTTCCTGCAACTTTTCTGCAATTTTCTGTTCTGATCGTAGTTGGACGCTCGTCGTCAATAGCGAACGCCCGTCCGTTAGCTTTAGTTTCAGGCGCTCGTTCACTTTAGTGAACGCCATCCATCCTTCGTTTTCTTATTTTTCAGCTTGTTTTATTTCTGTTTTAGTTTTAGTTTTAGGGTTCAGTTCTTAGGTTTATTCCTTAGGTTTTAGTTAGTTTCAACCTTAGTTTAGTTAATAATTGTGACATAATCGATAGAATAATTGTTCCTTGATCCGATAAACATTCCACTCCCTTAGGACGACCCGTTAACATCCTATACTACGATCCTTATACTTGGGGTGTTTCGGTTATAAATTGTAAAACTCGTTTTTACCGAACATACACCATGTTTGGAAATTTCCCGAAAAGCTAATCATAGGTTCTTCTCTCCATCGGTCTTTTTGTTGTTAAGCTGTGCTGAATTATGTTCTAATGATAATTAGCTTTCATGGTTGTTGGTGAATGTCAATCCTTTGAAAGAAAGCGAGATGATACTACATGGTGGAGAGTTTTATAAATGCCCGGAAGGTCGGTTTCTTTGCTTGCTTTGAATGCAGAGAAAATGGATTTTCCAAACAATATTATTCCAATTTTTACGATATGAATGAATATATGCATTGCTCAAAGTTTGTTGCTTTACTCTTGGATATTCTTTTGAGAAGAATGAGTTAAATACATGGATGATTTTAGTGTGCTTTGTGGTGGCATACCGCTTTTGAGCTTGTTTTAAGCGTGTTTGATGCGCGCATGTTGTGTTTTGATCGGATGTAAGTGAAAGTCCTCGTTAAGTAGTGTCCACAATCGAATTTTCCGGAAATTCGGTTTCGAGTGTCTTACTTTGTTTATGAGCTTATTTGTGGTGGGTTTGATGCTACATGTCGTGTTTTGATGAGATGTTGGCGGAGCTTCTTGTTAACGAGTCTCTGTAGTAGAATTTCTCTACGGCATCACCGTAATTCTATACATATCTTGAACTAAATAAATAGACGATGAGCCTAATTTGAAGTTTAAGTCTTTTTCCTAGATTGTTAGTACTATTTTTGCTTTTTAGATACAAGCATTAGATTTTTCTTGAATATTTTGTTTGTCCATGTGATATTGCTGTTTAAAAGTTTAATCTATAAGGTGCAGAGTTAGTTAGGTTTTCTCAAATTCAGTAGCAAAGTTCATTTGAAATGCTCCAATAGACTTAATAAAAACTGTACTTTAGTAGGAAGGAAAATGTTAGTATAGCAGATTTTTAGTTAGTGTAGTTAGTATTTCTATCTGTGGTTCTCCATTGAAAACTAATGGAGCTTAGTTTGCGTGGGGTTTAAATATTGCAGACATTTGTATACGGTGATCTCTATCGGTATGATGTAGAAAAGGAACAATGGAAATTGATCTCCAGCCCGAATAGTCCACCGCCTCGCAAGGCACATCAAGCTGTTTGCTGGAAGAATTATCTCTACATTTTTGGTAAAATTTAGAAATCTGATTGAGCACTCGAGCATGCTTAATTTATTTTCTTTTATTTCTTTTCCATTTACAAATTTGATTTATTTAATTTTACTCATAACAATTTATGTGTGTTTGAAGAATTCTGATGATGCCTATTGCTGTATGTGATTTTAAAGGTGGTGAATTTACATCTCCGAATCAAGAACGTTTCCATCGCTACAAGGTATGTTTCTTTTCGTTTTGTGGGGAATATTACTTTCTCTGTTTTATTCTGAGGGTTTTAAGTGTTGGTAGCCTTAACACTTCGAGCTCATCTTGCAGGATTTTTGGTCGTTGGACTTGAAAACAAAGCAGTGGGAACAACTAAATTACAAAGGGTGTCCAAGCCCACGTTCCGGTCATAGAATGGTAGGTATAAATGCTCTGAGTTTAGATTACATCATTCCATGCAATTCTTGGTGTGGTTGCTTTTCGATAACCAAGGTTTTGTTTTCTTTTTGAGAGCATATTCTTCTTATGCTTATATTCTGATGATCGTGTTTTGCTAACTAAATGTGTAAATGTTCTGTTCTTTCGCAGATTTTGTATAAGCACAAGATTATTGTATTTGGAGGCTTTTACGATACTCTTAGAGAAGTCAGGTTGTTTATTTACTTTGAATGTTTAATTATTTTTATTTTCGCTGTGTATTAATACATGCCGTGACCGAGAGATTGTATAAATTCGGTTACTTCACTATGATTTAACATTGAATTGTTTTGAAAACATTTTTAATGTTGTTTTGAAACAAATGTATATACAAACCACTAATATGGTATTCTTGCTACATTGTAAATGAAACCACTAATATAACACCTACACAGAACAAACCAAACAATATTGTATCATCGACGTACGTGTGCAACGCACACTGTTTCAGCTAGTATATATATATATATCCGTGTAAATTTCAATGGTATAATCGTCGTAAAATGGTTATATGGACATGATGTGTCCAATTTACTTTTATAAACTACTAATATTTTGAAAATTAGAAAATATAGTTATATCATGTACGTCCGATTACAATAAAATATTTGTTACCAGTACAGTGGATTGATGTACATCATCCTCATTAGGTGCAAGCGAGTTAAGGTAATAATCGTGAGTAGTTCGAGATTGACTTGAGTCAGAACTCTACTCGGCTTAAATGAGCTCAATTTTAAAATCAACTCGATTCGAAGATTAAACGAGCGATACTCGAGAAGTGAAATACAACTCGACCACTCATGAACAAACTCGAATATCTATTCATATATAATATACAGAAAAACATTTTTTTTTATCAAATACTTTGTATTTAGTTAAAAACATTGTTTGGCAGTCAATAAACAATTCTTTCCATTTGTCGAAATCATATTAACTAGGCAACCGAACACTGCCCCCTAATTACTAGACCAACCTGCTGTAATAATTCCATAAACACCTAGCCAGGGCCGTTCCTGACATTTAATAGGCCCGGGGCACAATTAAAACAATGACCCTTTTTTATTACCCAATTCCTCAATATTCTCATGAGAATGACCTACTACTGTAACAAATTTATCAAGAGCTCCTCTATGAGACTCTCGAAATTGTTCGTCTCGTTTTCTTTTTTCCCTTTTTTTTCACTTATAGATAAATGTTTTTTATGCACCATCATAAAAATCAATATTCAATAATAACACAATTGTACAAGGAAATTAACGAAAGCATCTGTATAGAGTACTAGTTTCCAAGAAAAAACAATGGCTACCCCCTCAAAACTTTCGTGAACTTCCCAATTAAACCTGACACTCAAACACAATTAAGCAAACAATATAAATTATAAATTAAAAACTAGAATAATGTATCAAATCAATAAAATCATTCACCGCGAAATCATTAGTTTATCAAATACTAATTAAAAAAAAATCGTACCTGAACAAATTCATATAACAAAGAGCCGAAATCATATTAACTACTAATTTGAAAAGGAAATATTGTAGCGTTAGTGTACTATTTTTTTTCTTTCTTTTAAGGGAATATTGTACGCTTGTGAAGTATAAGGTCGTATGCAACCCGTATTTTATATCACCATAACTCCTTTAAACAATGGCATATACAAATATTTCATCTAATGGCTATAAGTTACCATCTATAATTAGTTTAAGAATATCATAGATATTTTCTACCTAGCTTAGTAGAAATTCCTACACATTCCAACAAGATCTTAGCTATTTTTCACACGATGTTTCTAGAAAACATTTTAGAACTTTAGGGCAAGATGTAACGGCCCCTCCCAAATCGAGCCTTATTCGAATAATGAACCGTTCGGTACGTGTCTCATATAAAAACCCAAGGACACGTCAGCCTATAACAACTTTAACGCATCGATTAAACCTGCGGAAGTTAATTCTTATCAGTAATTATTTGTCCTAGTATCTTATTTTTTAGCATGCCCATCAATGTATACACGTTTTATATCTCACAGAAATATAATCTAATAATCTTCTTTCATCCATATCCTCGTATAGGGGTGTAAATGAGTCGAGTCGAACCGGGTAATACTCTAAATGAGTTGAGTAAATTTAAATTAATATTATTGAGCTGTGATTTATAGAAGTTTTATGAACTCGAACCGAGTTCGAGTTTTACACCGAGCTTATCGGGATCAACATGTTTTGAGAAAGACTTTGAAATTATTTTAAATAATCACATGATGATAACAAATGTGTGATTCCGGACGGTTATTATATGAAAAAAAATATTTTATTCAGTATTGAACAATATTTTTATGCAAAATATTTGATAAACGACAAGATAAATAAGATAGAAGATCAGTGAAATCTTCAACAATTACAGATATAATAATTACCCCTAAATAATTAAATACAATGCCCATATGTATGTATACGTGTATAAATATACAAATATGTTTTTATATTATATATAAATTAACATTTAAGCTTGCTCGAGAGTTCTTGAGTCGAGTATTACATTGCTCGGGTATCGTTTGTTTAATCTTCGAGTAAAGAGTATTTCGAATTCGAGCCGATGACTTTGACATCCAGATTTATAGGTACTAGTATCTCCAAATAGACGAAAATGACAACATATACCGACTCGACTTGGCACGCAGACTAAATGAGATTTTTAACATGAATATTGCAACGAAAATTATGATAGATTGATGTCCTCTTCGTGCTCAATTCTACGTACGATCTAAGAATCCTGAGAAAATTAAGAAGCAAAATTGAGTAATAACAAATTAAATATTCCTCCTTCTTCATGCTTCGCAAGGTTAGGATAGGGAAAATCCGAAAAGATTTTCGTATCATGTATGTGCGTGTTTTCTTAATTTAGCATTTTAGGCAAGGAACTTACAAAATAAAATTTATTCTTCCAAAAGTACTTGAGAGGAAATGAAAGAATTTGGGGGTTTATTGATACAATTCATTGTATTTGACTATTATTATTGTGGAAAACATAGGCCCAAACCCATATAAGAGGATGAGTCTCATGGATGAGTCTCATCCCCAAAACCTAGGTTGTGAGGCGAGGGAAGTTCATCTCTTAATATGGTGGGTTATACAATATCAAGTCATGATAATGTGTGACAACTTTAAGTCTTAACACGCCCCCTCAAGTGTGGGCCTAGTGCTCTCTTAAAGCAAGTCTTTGTGGGCCCAACATTTGCACAATAAATGTTGGCTCTGCTACCATGTGGAAAAATAGGCCCAAACCGATATAAGATGAGACGCCTCATCCCAAAAACCTAGGTTGTGAGGTGAGGGAAGTTCATCTCTTAATATGGTGGGTTATACAATCTCAAGTGTCCAATGTGGGACAACTTTAACAATTATAAAGCTCAATATACTAAAAAGATAAAACGAATTTGGGATAAGTTTGATAAATGACCTGTATTTCACAGGGCCAACCCCGATAAATTGGCCTAGGCAGCCCCCGTATTTCAGAGGATAAGTTGCTTTGGTCACATGTCATTAATGAAAGTGTAACAAAATCATGTATGCATGCAAGTTAGTTTTCGTGAGAAAATGAAGAAAAATTGTGAACCAAAAGTGTAATTATGCCTTAATATTAATACATAGAAAGAAAATAAAACAAGAAGAAAAATAAATAAAGAGGAAACATCAAACTACACGTCTAACGAGAAAAATTATGTTGGAAAGTGATTTTAAAGATATATCAAGTGTAGGTCATATATACCTACAAATCTCTATTATGTGTGAGAGTGTGTGAGAATTAATTACAACCCTCCACTTGATATACCTCTAAAATCACTTCCTCACCATAATTTTTCTACACGTCAGCTAACTGCTCGATCTCATCTTCTACACTGCAAACTCGACCAACACCTCCTTTGCAATAATTTCCTTGATAAATCAAAATCACCACAAACAAACCTACCGCAATAATACCGCAAACCGCCGCGAAGACGCCGCAAAAAATGGCGTACGTGACAATAGCTGGGTTTGATTCTTTGAGATTTTTAGGAAACTTGAAAACATGAAGTGATGCTAAGCAAAACATACAAGTGCTTATCACACTTCCAACCAATGCCAAAATATCAAACACAAAACCGACAATCTTGGGGGCACATTCATTATTAAAAAACCTAAACCAAAGAGAACCGGACATACAAAAGGAAAATGAACAGCAAACGATCATAATCTTTAAGAAACCTGTTTTGGCTAAAGCGGGTGGCACAGATACGAGTCCAGCAATAGTAAAATTAGACATGCACTGGCTGCAAAACGGGCTAAGCACATCAAACAACACGAGTTTACACCCGCGCTGCTGCAGATCCGAATTTGCCATCTCTTTTGATTTTTTTTTTTTTTTTTGGACGGTATCTCTTTTGATTTTTCGGCCTCTTACAATACCAGTGGTGGAATTAATGGTTAATTGGTTTGCAATATATATTGAAGACATTCATGATTGTGTTACAGCAAATCAATCAAATAAAATCATTGCAGATACTGTGCCACAAATCGAGCATTAGACGAGTGTAGATTATATATTCTTGTAATTACTATTGTATCTAATGTACACTAAAACCTCTATAAATTAATATAGTTGGGACCGGAAGATTTTATTAATTTTAAAATGTATTAATTTATCGATAAATTAATAATTATTAATTTATAGAGAGTTTTTGATATCAAACAAAATCAAATTTTAATTATATAAATTTAAATAGAATGAAGTGTACTAATTTATGTATTATACTTAATTCAATGTATATTAGTTACAAATTCAATGTACTGTACATACAAGATTCAGTGTACATATATTAATTTGATTCATTGTATTTTAAGAAAAAACAGACAACAATAGAATCATATTTTACAAAATTGTAACATATATATTTTTGTGATTATGGAGAATTATTAATTTATGATATTATTGGGACTGTATATCTATACAAGGATTTTCTAAAAATTATTAACTTATTATCTTATCGAAATTGGTCATTTTAGAACGCACTAAGTCGGGCCAGGAGAAAAATATTATTTTAGAGGTTATTAATTTAAAGAGATTAATTTATAGAGCTTTCTTGTATTTTGACAATCCTCTCTCTATATATTTTTTTTTTCCGAAAACATGCTTACAAAAGATTATGTCAACTTCACGCTTTTAAAATATGTAGACACAAAATTGAAATTCGTTGATGTTCGATATTTTTTCATATGTTCTCATCGTTTGAAACTGGGTTGCAGTAACGAAACAGGGTTCGATCTAACAATACGAGGTTTGACATAATATTTTTTCATATATTATTATCGTTTGATTCGTTTGAACACCCCTAAACTGAACGGATGCACTTATGAAATTCGAATTGATGCATCGGGATTATTATAAAATTGGGTCTATTATTTGGTCATTTTGCAATTCAACTAATTTTTTTAAAATATTATATTAGTAGGCCTATAATTTAGGTCTTTATCAATCCAAGTAAAAAAGAATTTAACACATTATATTAGGTCGGTTGAGATTGAATTACACAATTTATTTTACGAAACATGTAATTTCGGGTCTCCACTGACGGTCGGGACATCGGCCACCACCTAATTGGCCTTAGCCTTGGGCTGGCATTGGGTCTCTGGTTGAATGATTTGAGGTGAATAAATTTCAAACCATATATGGTATTAGATCTGACCATATCACTGAGTGACCCAGAAATATTTCTGTGAGGGCACGATGGAGAAATAACAATACAAATGATACTATGTTTTTTATCTGTAAAATACATATTTTATAAAATTTTCTTTATAGCTATATCGCGTTTATTTAGATTTTGTAAATTTTTCTTTACATCTATCGCATTAGGTCAAGTAGAGAGTGAGACATTTCATATTGGATAGAGATTCTGTAAACTAGAAAAACATGTAGAGAATTCATTTAGAGTATCTGATGCGATTGCTCTTAGTGGGCACACTTGTGAAGACCCTGATCCGAGTCCTTAACCGGAAAAAGACGTCCGAAATGTATATAATTAACATAAATCGATTAAAATCGTAAGTGTGACATCATCAACACTAGAGAATATGCGGAAAACGAAAACATAGCCTAGGGAAAACTTAAAAGATTACTGCAACGATCGACAAGTAACACATGCCGCAACTAAACAACATCCCAAGAAATATATATACACTAGGTTGAATATTTATTCGCCATATCTGGAGATATAATTCACGTGACATTTTTTTTTATCTATTTTATTGCATACCACCTCTCAAACGCAGGACCAAGTGCAATGTCGACTCTTTCTGAATGTTATAATCAGCAAGAGTTCGATCTCCCATCCTCCAATTGCTTCCCGGCGAAGATCAACCTCTGTTGGTCTGAGCAAATCAAAATAATCTTATCTTACTCTTAGTAAGAGCAAAAAATGCTGCCCCCACAATGGGCCACGATAGCATTTTGGTGAAAATTAGCTTTGCATTTGGTTGCTGACAGCTGGCGTTTGAGTGTTTTTTTTTTTTATTTATTTTTATACTTTTTTTTATTCAATGATTATTGGTAATAACCGAAAAATGGTTCCTTAATACACAGATCTATGTTTCATGAACACCTCGTACGACACGATTTGGACACGGCGACACGGCTGATTGCAAAAAATAAAAACGCGCCGCGTTACTGACATGTTAGATAAACTTTGTGAGTATGTAAAATAGATATTCGACCTTTATATAGTGCTAAAAAAATGTGGTTGACCATTCAAAAAATTTCACCAGGTCAAAATTATTGTTTATTAACAAAAAAAAATATAAATTTTATAAGATCGTGTCTATTAACTCTTCCGTTGAAAAAAACTTAAATAAAGAAAAATAAATTTAAAAAATAGGTTCATGAGTGCCGGGGAGAGTCGGTGCCGTATTGGGGAGTGTCGACAGTGTGTTTGAGGCATGTCAGATATTTAAATTTTAAATAACGGTGTCGGGGGGTGTCGGAGCGTGTGTTATGTTGGACACGACGTACGTCGATCAGATTGAAGTGTCGGTGCATCATAGACAGATATAAATACAGAAATGAACTTTACAATGTAAAGTTATTTCCAAAATGCTTGGGTTCATGAGTGTCAGGGTGTGTTGGTGCCGTATTGTTGATTATCGACAATGTGTTGGAAGTTTGTAGGATATTTAAATTTCATATAATATTAATTTAACGGGTGGTGGGCCAGAAGGACAATATAAGATTGAAAATAATGGAATAGGACAGTTTCGAAAGTAAATGGTTGAAAAGGACAAAAAAATAGGTAGATGTACAAAAACACCCTTAATGAATTTAAAACATTTTTTTTTATTTTCTCTCTCCAAAATATCATGCAAATCCAATAGTAACTGAAGAATAAATATCTTTCCCCTGAAATCACGCCACCATCAATGTAGCTACTAGATTATGTGTTACTGGATGGTACTACATTGGTGGAATTGTGACATTGTTACTACATTGGTGGAATTTCATTGAGTTACTACATTATATGTTGCTACATTAGTTTTTGATTATGTTACTAAATGTTGCTGAGTACAATTTTATATTGGTGTGAGCATATTTTTGTTAACTGGCAAGACTTAGTCCAATTTTTGATTTGGATGAACTTTTATTCAATACGTAATACTACCATTAGGTTCAAAAATGCTGGCATTCAGTTTAAAGGAACATTTGAACATTAGTTACTACATTATGTGTTACTAGATGATACTGCATTGATGGAATTGTGACATTGTTAATACATTGGTTGATTTTCTCAGAGTTACTAGATTATCTGTTGCTACTTTGGCGTCTACATTGGTTGATTTTCTCAGCATTTGGTTTACTCCGGCTTAATCGATTCCCGGTGGTTTCAATATCAGCATCGTGATCTACTTCTTCCTGGTCAGACTGCAAAATTCATTTTTTTGTTGTTGGTTTTTTCGCTGCAATGAACACATAAGCAGCAACATCACTGCAACACAAACACCGATAAATCAAATTGACAAATTCATATATAAACATGTAAATAATGAATCACAAATTCGAAAAAAATTGGTATTTTGGAACCAAACTAAACCCTAATTGGAAGGGGAACCTAATAGGATTTGAGAACCTTAAGATCGTGCACATTTGTGAAAAAATGGGAGATCCATTAAGTAGTAACAATCCATTAAGGTTTAACAATCCATTCACAAGTGGTAACAATTAACATCAATGTGAAGTAAATTAGCCTATAATTTCATCATTGGCGTGAAAATGATTTGAATCGTTGCAAATTTGATCGATTTTCGAATTGCGCATACGTTCCTTTAATTTATTTATTAAATATTTTTGTTAATCAAAATTTTCATTAGGAAATTGTTGTAGTTCTTACCCATATTGCCTGAAGCATCACTGCCGCCATAGAAGGTGGCGTGAGCAATCTCCCAAGCTCCGCCGGTATAAACGCCGGGAATACGAGCCTCGGATACGAGTGCTGCGGCTAGAAAGAGCCTCGGATATGATCTGGATTTGAACAAGTTCCTCCGCCGATAATTTGGATTCCGATCCGAAGCGAATGAAGCCGATAACAAGTTCCTCCACCGTTTTGGGATTTGCAGAGAAGAGAAGAGGATGGAGGCTAGGGTTTCTACATTTTGGGATAATGGAGGAATGAGGCTTGTTATAATTATAAAGGGTATTTTTGGATATACATTATTTTTTGTCCTTCACAACCATTGCATTATTTTCTTGTCCTTTTTACATAAATAAGATGTAAACTTGTCCTCTATGACCTTTTCCTATTAATTTACTCACCCAACATATATCGAACATGTGTTGGAGCATGTTGTATCGTGTCTTAAACGAAACCTCACACGATAATGTAAAAATATATAGCCAAAATGTTTTTTTTTTTTTTTTTTCCTTTTTTAGCATAATACTATCTCCTACCTGCTAAGAGTAAGAGATAACATTATTATTAAGCAAAAACAAATATATAGTCAAAAAGAAAAAAAAGGACGGGAGTGGTTTTCTTTTTCGCCGGTGGTTGAACCCCCCTTTCCAGTCCACCGTCACCTGCCTCCAAATGCTCTTCAACTCTTACCTAATCCTCTAGATTTTCACATCATGAAGAAAAAATCTACCTTGCATAGTTGCACCCATCGATGATGCTGGTCCGAAGTTAAATATGATGGGTAATAGAATGAATTTGCTTTATAGGTGAGGGGTAATCTGATGACAACATCAATCAAAGAAGATACATTTATCTATGTACAAAATCGAAATTACACAATGGATATATGGAAATTTCGGTTTGAATCCCAGTTATCAAGGCCTAATTACCAGGTAAGCCTAGGATATGTTGGATAATATGTAGAATCACTCTTGCTTTTGAGTTATTTATATTCTCTTTATTGTCTAAACACCTGGCTACAAATCTAACCATCGCTGCTTTCAGGGCCGTCCCTGTGATATTGAGGGCCCTAAGCCAAAATAAATTTAAGGCCTTTTTACCGTTTGAAAAAATATGACATAACAACTATTTTTGGGCATACTAGAATGATGAGCGGTGTATAAAAATGTAACGTAATTTGATTAGACTTTTTTTAACTTAATTCTATGATGAATTTGGGCATATAACTGTATTTTAGATTAAGTAAAAAACAAAACTATACCTAAAATACACTACTAGAACGTGAAAAATGGGCCCTTGAATTACAAAGTTTGACGGTGGGCTCTAGGCCGTGGCCTTGTTGGCCTGTCCCCAGGGACGGGCCTGGCTGCTTTCTTGTAGAGAATATATCCAAGAAATACCCACAACAATAACTCTCTTTCAGAAACCTATTTACTCCTTCATCATCTAAAGGTATTATTCTTGGCATTTATCATTTATTACTGCCTTGCAGGTGTGTTTTCTATAGTTTTAAAGCTGCTGGCTTGATGTTAAGAAAGCTTTTAGCAGTTACATCTGTTGCCTTGTGTTGTTTTTGTTGGGAGATTTCTTTAAATGGTGCATGAACCTTACCTATGTAACACTAATTTGTAGTTTTGCATGTTTAAGGTGTTAAATTAGTGTTGCATTCTAGCCATTTATTAACTTCGGGATCTGTAATACATAGCAAAACATGTACTTTTGAGGTTTTAGAGCTTCTTTGAAGTCTTCAGCCTCCATCCTCATTTTATAGGTTCATATACATGCACCGGGACTTTTTCTAATCTCGGATAACTATTTATTCAGGGCTTTGTTCTCCTTTTTAAAGGCCTCAACTTTGGGGTCGAACTTTGCATTCTTCTTCTTAGAGTTAGTTGTGGTGTTTCTCTTAATAGATTGTAAGTTAGGGTGCCCTATAGCCAGTTGTCATGAGTAGTTACTTAGGTATAATGCTCAAGGTGTTAAGATATTTCAAATATTCGAACTTCGTTATGTGGTTCTAGCTTGATTTTTGCTGCTGCAAATCTGATGTTCAGAATGTACAAGAGTTCTAACCATTTTTGTTGTAACAGTGTAAATTGTAGATGCCCTTAATGGAGATGTTTCTCAAAAAAAAAAAAACGTTTCCTGTTAAACATGATAAAAGATTTGCAGAAATTTCTGTTGGCCGCTGGTGGTTTAGCCTGTGGCCATCTCGCCGAGGAACGGAAATCATGGCACAAGAATCATCCTCAGGTTCGATGACTTTATTTTTCTCTTTATACTGCAAGAGATCCTTTGTCGCTCTATGTTGACTTTTTTTTATTGAATTTCAGTTTTTGGGTTAAAAATTATGTAGGGTTTTATGGCTAAGCCAGAGTCACTGCCAGATGGTTCAGTTAATTTGATGGTGCGGCACTGTACAATCACTGGTAAAGCTGGTGTAAGTTTTCTATTACATTCTCGATTTCTCCTTTTCGGTTGTTATTGGGTGTTTTACTCAATTAGATACAGTTCAATTGGAGGTTCCTGTATGTTTTCCTTTGTAAGCATTGTAATCGGGTTGCCTGATTTTTTGCCATTGTCATCTACCATTAGGGGTGTGGATACTGAATTTTTAGTGTTTTTTTTTGTTCAGTTTTCCCCTTTGATGGTATTATGTTATGTCCACCCAAAAATCATTGAGGAAGATTTACTCATATTTGTATGGTCATCTTGTTTGCTTTAATCGGTTTGATCAAACTTGAAACTTTACTTTGTTTCCTGGGGTTTTACATAGCTTGCCTTTTCACATGGTGCATGATGTGTTTATGAGTAGCTGCGTGCTTGCACAAGTAAGATACTATGGAGATGTTTCTAAAAAAAAACGTTGCTTTTGTTCAAGATGATAAAAGATTTGTAGAAATTTCTGTTTATAACATATGGGTCTTTGCTTGCCATTTGTTTTTATGTAATCTAATGTTTTGCTTCTGCCTTTATCTTGATTTTGCATAATGAGTGAGACCCTACCCTTGTTGAAATATTGATAATAATGAAGCCCCTACCTCAAATTTCATGGGCGAGTGATATCTTGTATTTTATTTTTATTCTTTTTCCTTTTCCTACATGTGAAATTGAGAGATTTGTATCTACGGAACTTCTTATTACAGGCTTTTGAAGTTAAATTTTAATTTTTGATTTTTTTTGAAGGGGCTTTGTGTTTTGTTAATGCATTCTAAGACGGTTAAAGATTGTCCTAACCACATAAAAAGTGCTTTTTATCCTTCTACCAACATCTTTTACAAGGCTGCTTGATTTATCTTAATTCAACATTTTGGCTGCTGCGACTTCTATGCATATAGGCTTCAATTTTCGCACAACTTCTTTGCTTACCATGGTGTGTGGTTAACGGAAAAACTGGGTAGTTTGCATCTCTTGAAGTTTTTTTGTTCTAGGCGTTTAAAGTAAACTTCTGACTTTTGATTTATTTCTTTGAAGTATATGCAAGTTTGTCGTTTTTGAAAGGCTCTGTATTGGTTTGTTTAACAGATGACGATTGTACACTGTTTATATAGGGGGGGGGGGGGGGATAATTGTTAAATATGTTTGGTCTATAGCCCTATCTAACACTATATCCCTTTTCCAAACTTTACAGAGATCTCAAACAACAATGCATCCTTAATCTCATTTTTTTTTTTTAATCTATTCGCAGCCGACGTAGAAAGAGGTTTTTAAAACTAATGTAAAGCTAATCAGTTTGTATTAAGAAGCATGTTTGTGTATTTATAGGCATTACATATAATTGAAATATACTTATTAATGACGACATACAACATGACCAGCAGCCCAAATGGTGGAAGTGGAAGTATTCCTCAAGTCTATTGTATCTTTTATGTTGTGTGAAACACTACGATTGGTTGTTCATATGATGTTATTTTCAGTTTATCTACCGTTTATAGTTCATTACTGTTGAGAAATAATACTTTATGTTCTGTGAGGGGTAGTTTGGTATTTCAAGTGTAGTTAGATATTTTGTGTGGTTAGTTGACTAATCTCTTTTATTCTCTTGTACCGTGTAATAAGCGAATCATCAAGATCAAGAAATCGATCCATCATCTTCTACTAAATTCTAACTTGGTATCGGAGCAAGGATGGACGGTACACCGCCGCTCAGTTTGGCACCGTCCGTCGGAGTGAGTAATCCTCCATCAACAACAAATGATCTACGCGACAACGATCCACGGTTCCATCAGATCATGTCTCATCGTCCTCTCCAAAGTGCAGCCTCACTTTCACATGGAGCTACCGGAATTGGACTCAGGTGTGCTAACCTTGGTTCTGTCTTTGAGTTCTTATCCATCAATGGCATTTGGAAGCTTACCTTCGGTCCTGGACTGGTTATGGGGAGATCGAGTTTATCTCATGCGGGTTTGTGAATCCGACTCTAATCGGATCTTATCCGGTATCCCTTCCATTCCCAACTTGGGGTCACCAAGAACAACTCCTGTAAGCCCTCTTCCTTTTGCAAATCAGTTGAGTCAAACTGCAGGTGTAAAACTTGACAGATCGAATTATACGCTTTGGAGGTCCATTGTGTTGCCAATCATTAGAGAGTCACATGTGCTAGAGAATCACGTGTTAGGTGTTGACAATAGATATCTTTGAGGGTTCACCTCTTCACCGTCATCCTCTCCATTCCAACGAGCTCAAACTCAAGAAGAGTGGCAGATTAGTGATCATTTGTTAATTGGTTGGTTAATGAGTTCTATGACCGAACAAGCCTTACATGAGGTGGTAGGATGCTCCACTTTGCAAGAGAAATTTGGGTAACTTTGGAAAATTTATTTAATGATCGATCCAGAGGCAAGAATGTTGGAGTTTAAAAGTGCCATGGCTAGAGCCACAAAAGGATCCAAGACAATGTCCGACTATCTTGCACAAATGAAGACATATGCAGATAGCCTTGCAAAGAAATTTGGATACCCAGTGTCTAAAGTCGAGTTGATCCTAGCCACTCTTGGGGGTTAGACAGAGAGTATGAGGCAGCCATAGTCAATCTCACTTCTGAGGTTGGATCACTATCTTGGCGCAGGATGTTCAATCCCCCAATTGATCACACATGAAAGGTTAATTGCTCGATTTGGCTCGAAATGGAGAAAACAAACAATATATCTCGCCCATTTTTTCTTTGGTCATGACAAGACCTAGAAGTTCGGTGGAAGAAACAACAACAATCAAAGTTATGGTAATTACGGAAGAGGAAGAGGAGGAAGGAATAGAGGCAGGTGGTAGAAATGGAGGTTCAAACAGGTGGGAGCAGGCTATGTGTCGTTTGTGTGGCAAGACTGGTCATGTTGTGGTTGACTGCTGGCATAGATTTGAGCAGGACTTCATTCCAAATGGTGCTAGTGGTGCAGGGAGCTCTAGGCAGAACATGGCTTTTGTTGCTTCACCTCAGACTCCTGGTGATCCTGCCTGGTACATGGACAGTGGGGCCACAAACCACATCACTTCAGACATGAACAATCTCCATCTTGGTTCTGATTATGCAGGCTCTGAATCCTTGGTAGTAGGAAATGGTGAGATTCTCCCTATCCTTCACACTGGTACCTGCTATTTGCCTAGTCTTAACAACACACCTCTCCACCTAAAAAATTCCCTACATGTTCCTTCCATGACCAAAAATCTTGTTAGTGTTTCTAAGTTAACTTCGAATTTCTGTTGTTGTTGAATTTGATGATAAATTTTGTTATGTTAAGGACAAAGTCACAAAGAGGTGGTGCAAGTAGGAGCTCTTAGAATGGTCTCAGTATCAACTGCCCACTCATGATCTGTTCTCCATCAAAGTCATCGATCTCTTCTCACTCCAAACAACATCAAGATCACACAGTAACTCTGCTTTGTTTATGTTAGTTCTTTTGTTTCCAATAAGGATAGGAATGTTTGGCACAGGAGGCTTGGCCATCCTTCACAAAATGTTCTGAATCTTGTTTTAAGTCATGTTAGTATGAATGTGAATGAAAATCTTGAATTCTGTGAAGCATGTCAATTTGGTAAATGCCATTCCTTACCTTATGCTAAATCTGATTCTCATGCTAATCATGCCCTTGATCTGATTCACACTGATCTGTGGGGGCCTGCCCCTGTCAAATCCACAAATGGATATCTTTACTATATACATTTTATTGATGATTATTCTAGATATGTTTGGATTTATCCTTTAAAATCAAAATCTGAAGCTCTACCTGTCTTCTTACAGTTTAAGAAACTGGTTGAAAATCTGCTTGAAACCACTATTAAATGTGTTCAGTCTGACTGGGGTGGGGAATATAGGTCTTTTGAACCAGTCCTAAAAGCACAGGGGATTCAGTTTAGGCACCCTTGTCCTCATGCTCATGGTCAACATGGTAGGGCTGAGAGGAAACATAGACACATTGTTGAAACAGGATTAACCCTTATGGCACAAGCTTCCATGCCCCTTAGTTTTTGGTGGGATAGCTTCTTAGAATCTGTAGCTATAATTAATGATCTTCCCACTCCTGTTCTTAAAAATAAATCTCCTCAAGAAGTTCTGTTCCAGAAACAGTCTGATTATCTCAAATATAGAGTGTTTGGTTGTGCTTGTTATCCTAATCTTAGGCCCTTTCATAATCATAAGTTGATTTCATACCTCAAAATGTGTTTATCTTGGCATGAGTCCTTGCCATAAGGGATACAAATGCCTTGACCAGTCTGGAAGGATTTATATTTCCAGAGATGTGAACTTTGATGAACACAAGTTTCCCTTTCAAGAAGGCTTTAATCAAGGACCTAGTAGAGCTGTTAGTACTGACCTGAATTGTCATCCATGTTTCTTACACCCCTACCATATTCAGATAATCATCAGACATCTAATCCTGCTAGTTGTCAAAATGTTGATGAGCATCATACTGAATGTGTTCCCAGTCCTAGTGTTCCTTCCAACAACATCAATATCCCAAACTCCTCCTGTCAACTTCTTCCTTGCTCTGATGTGTATGTTTCTAATGATCCTGAGTCTACTAATGGAATCAAGTGTTTGAAGATCTTAACTCAGTGATAATCAAGTCGATCCTCATAGTCAACATTCTGATTCTTTCAATCCTGAATCCCCCACCATAAACACAAGTCCTCAAACTCAACCTCCTCCTGTTAGTGTCAACCCTACAATGCCAGCTTCACCACCCAAGCATCATATGCAAACCAGGTCAAAAAGTGGCATCTTCAAACCTAAAGTGTACTGCCTCTATCTCTAATCGGACCCTTCCATCTCACCTATCTCGAACCTACTAAGGCTTGAAGCTCTTGATCAACCTGAGTGGAAATTGGCCATGTCTGAAGAATATGAAGCCTTGATGATCAACAAGACCTGGGATCTTGTACCACCTGATTCTAGACAGAACTTAGTGGGAAATAGATGGATTTTCAAACTAAAGTTAAATCCAGATGGCACAATTCTTAAACACAAGGCAAGATTAGTGGCAAAGGGTTTTAATCAAAACTATGGAGTGGATTTTGAGATACTTTCATCCTGTTGCTAAGGCTTCAACCATAAGGGTAGTTTTGGCTCTCTCTTTGTGGCTCAACACTGGAAAATTAATCGTGGACATCAATAATGCATTTCTAAATGGACCCTTGATCGAGGCTGTGTATATGCCTCAACCAGAGGATTTGTGAACTCCTCAAAACCTAATTATGTCTGCAGGTTGAAGAAGGCTTTGTATGGTTTGAAACAGGCTCCTAGAGCCTGGTTTGAGGCTTTGAGAAAACAGATGCTGGACTGGGGCTTTAAACAATCTGTGTCTGATATTTCATTATTTGTGTATAAAAATGGTGCTGATATTATGTATGTGCTCATATATGTTGATGATATCTTAGTAACAGGAAATCACTCAGGGCATATCAAGAGGTTCATTGAGGCATTAAATGCCAGGTTTGCCCTCAAAGACTTGGGTCCCCTGTCTCATTTCCTGGGTATGCAAGCCAAAAGAGATGATACAGGGATGTATCTGACTCAAGAACATTATGCTGCCCAGCTTTTAAAAAGACTGAACATGGAGCACCTGAAGCCTAGTCCCACACCAATGGTGGTTGGCAAACATTTGCACCTACGGATGGTGAACTTCTTCATAATCCTACCATTTACGAAGTGCTATTGGTGGCTTGCAATTCCTACCTGCTGTACAAGACCAGATCTTGCCTTTTCAAAGTGAACTATCTTAGCGATTCATGCAATCTCCAACCACGAGACCATTGGCGAGGCCTTAAAAAGATTCTTTGAGATATGTTCAAGGAACACTCAGTCACACACGCATTTCAAAGCTGATGGAAATCTGGAAATTAATGGCTTCTCAGATGCAGATTGGGCATGTTCACCTTCTGACAGGAAATCTTTTGGTGGCAGCTGTGTTTATTTGGGATCTTCTCTTGTTTCATGGAGCTCTAAGAAAGCAGAATGTGGTTGCAAGATCAAGTCTGAAAGTCGAGTATCGATCCCTCAGCGAATTTGGGTCTTTGAAGTGACATGGATCACACATGACTCTTGAAGGAAATGCATATTCCCTCAAATCTGTCCCTGTCTTATGGTGTGATAGCTTAGAGCAATCGCACTAGCTCAGAATCCTGTGTATCATGCAAGGACTAAACATATCGAGATCGATGTTCATTTCATCAGAAACAAAGTGTTGAACAAAGATCTGAAGATAGCATATGTGCCTTCCACATCTCAAATTGTTGATTCTCTTACAAAAGCATTGCTCGCCTTGCGGTTCCAAGACTTTTCGATCCAAACTCAATGTGGTGTCAACCCCATTTAGTTTGGAGGGATGTTGAGAAATAATACTTTATGTTCTGTGAGGGGTAGTTTGGTATTTCAAGTGTAGTTAGATATTTTGTGTGGTTAGTTGACTAATCTCTTTTATTCTCTTGTACCGTGTAATAAGCGAATCATCAAGATCAAGAAATCGATCCATCATCTTCTACTAAATTCTAACTATTACAATAATAATGCAACATATTGTGCATCATGCTAAGAATGATGTTTTAGCTTACACGATTAATTTCACGATAATTTTACTCTTGGACATACCCAATACTTTGAACCATCTATTAAAAATACACATTTTGTATTGGCATGCCGTGCTTTGCACGGCAAATAGTATCACTAGTTACTCTTAGTAAGAGCGAAAAATGGAACCCTTAGAATGAGCCACGATAGCATTGTGAGTGTTTAAGTTCAAAATGCTTTATTCTGTGTTTGGACGACAGCTAGCTTCTTTTGTATATTTATTAATAATATATATTTTGTTTCCACTCAAAAAAAATAAAATATATATATATATATATATATATATTTTGTTGGGTTTTATCTCTGTTATTACAAGAGTTAAACTTTTTATTTTTTATTCCTTTTGTAATATTGAGGTTATCAGGAAGCTTCCTCCTTTCCAATCCGCCGCCCACCTCCCAAATTCTATTCAACTCATATCTATCCCCTAAGTTTTCACATCAAGAAGAAAAAATGCACCTTACACCCATCGGTTATGCTGGTCCGAAGCTTAATCTGCTGGGTAATGGCATGACCATGCTTTATTGGTGAGGAATCATCTTATGACGGCATCAATCAAACAAGATTCATTTATCTATGCATAGAATCGAAATTACACAATGGATATATGGAATTTCCGGTTTGAATCTCAGTTTTCAAGGCCTAATTACTGGGTAAGCCTGTGATATGTTGGATATTAAGTAAAATCTCTCTTGCTTCTAAACAACTGGCTACAAAACTAACCATCGCTGATTTCTTGTAGAGAATATACCCAAGAATTACCCACAACAATAACTCTCTTTCAGAAACCTATTTATTCTTTCATCATCTAAAGGTATTATTCTTGGCTTTTAACATTTATTACTGCCTTGCATGTGTGTTTTCTATAGTTTTAAAGCTGATGACTTGATGTTAAGAAAGCCTTTAGCAGTTACATCGGCAAAATTAGGATTTTAGTCCTCTAACTTGGCCTATTTTGGATTTTAGTCCTGCTCCGGTGAGGAAAATGGTCCTCTAAGTTTGCTTTTTTTTTTGGATTTTAGTCCTATCCGCCGGAAATAGTTGATTGGGCACCGGAATTTTTAAAAATAGTCCTATAACTAGGTCGCCACGTAAGCGTTTTTAAAGATTCCAGTGCCCAATCGATTATTTCGGCGGATAGGACTAAAATCCAAAAAAAGCGAATTTAGAGGACCCTTTCCTCACCGGGGAGGAGAGCAGACTAAAATCCAAAATATGCCAAGTTAGATGACTAAAATCCTAATTTTGCCTGGGATTATATGTTGCCTGTTGTTTTTCATTTGGGAAATGTTGGGAAATTTCTTTAAATGGTGCATGAACCTTACCTATGTAACACTAATTTGTAGTTTCTTTTGCATGTTTAAGGTGTTAAATTAGAGTTGCATTCCTGCCATTTATTAAATTCAGGATCTCTAATACTTAGCAAAACATGTTCTACTAAGTTTCTTCGGCCTCCATCCTCATTTTATAGGTTCATATACATGCACCAGGGACATTTTCTGACCTCGGATAACTATTTCTTCAGGGCTTTGTTCTCCTTTTTAAAGGTCTCAACTTTGGGGTCAAGCTTTGCATTCTTCTTCTTAGAGTTAATTGTGGTGTTTTTCTTAATAGGTTGTAAGTTAGGGTGCCTATAGCCAGTTGTCACGAGTAGTTACTTGGGTATAATGCTCAATGTGTTAAGACATTCAAATATTCGAACTTCGTTATGTGGTTAAAGCTTGATTTTTGTTGCTACAAATTTGTATGTTCAGAATGTACAAGAGTTCTAACCATTTTTATTGTTTAGCTTGAAAAAAAACTCAGATGTGTAGTTCTACCTGTTCCTTCCAGTGTTAAGTTGCGTTTTGACACTCTTTTGCTGCTTTGGTTGTAAGCTATCACCTATGCCTTTGTGTACTTTTTCTAATTTCCTTTACTGTGTTTCATTTGCATCTACAGAATTCCTTCTAGCTAGGACAGTGGACTTTGTACCTTAAATCTAATGAGTATGGCTGCTTCACAGGTAATGTGATTAATCTCAAGAGTATGCTTAAGATTTCGTCATTCCAAGGTTCGTTCATGAAACCCTTTATGCTTCTCTTAAATTGAAAAATGAAATTTGACTTTTTAGCATTGTTTTCTACTATTTAAGGTGATATTTATTTCTCAGGACCGATGAAACCCTTTATCGATAAGATAGAATCTGCTATTTTCTCATTCCATTGGTTGTGCTACTAACTATTTTTGATATTTATTTCTCGGGATGATGTCACGTGACTAAAGTTTCAAATGCATTTGCTCTTCGTGTTTCTAATGACATGGTTACTTGACTTGTTCTTTTCCTTTCCTTTCGGTCTAATAGTAATCATCTGTATTGCACAGACTAGCTTTGCTCGCTTTTTTTTTTCTTTTCTAATACACATATATAATTTTTCCTTCAATGTACAATGTCTACCAACAATGCTCGTAATGCATCGGAAATGACAACAAATGATGTTTCACAATTAAATATTTTAGCTAAACTTAATAAGTGGAAAGAAAAAGAATGCAACTAAAAGCTAAGTTATAGAAAGAGAACTTTGTGTGTAAGTTCGCCATGTGTTTCTAATAAAAGGAAGATTGAAACCTTAGGTAGTGAGCCCGACAAGAATGCTACTCTTATGGATGCTCAAGGTATGCTACGACACTTATCCTATCTAATGTTTTGAACCAAAACATTGGTCAGTTATTCGTCCATAGTGATGGACATGGACCAGAAGACCATGTCCCATTTGCTGCTACATCATAGGAAACTACAGTAAATGTTCCATCTGATAAGGCAGCTGAAAGAGCAAGTAGGATTTTGCGATGAAAAGACAAACGACCCCGAAGTCTATCCTTCTTAGCGCAGCTACGGCTTTGATGCTAAGAGCTACTACATCTTTTGGTACGGAGCATGACATCGAGCAACGAATATGGTGGAAATTAAGACAAAGTTACCCTTTGCAAAAGCAAAATTATAGAAATCTTTTGTTTCTCTTTTGATTTTTAAAATAATCGGATTTTGGTATCGATTTGAGTTCGGGTAAAAAGTTCGCCATGTGATTCTTCAAAGAGGATTTTAGTATTTGGTGTTCGTGTTCGGATGTAGCAAAGATAGGCAACCCCGTTGTTGGTAAGCCCATCAGATCGATTTATTATGATAAATGTGAGGGTCTCTTAACCAAACAAGTAGTGATGTGGTTGTAAATGTGGAGAAAAACTCAGATGTAACACATGGCGTGCTGATTAAATCATCTCAGCTGTTGGAGATCCGGTGAAAAGAGTAAGAAGAAGGGAAAAAATGAACTAAGCTTTGGCAACTTTTAAGAACAATGAGAAATTGAACTTAGCTTTTGCATCTTTTGCTTTTGATTAGTGCAGAAGGTTGTTGCTCATTATGTAATTATGTAAGTTATGTTTAGTGCTGCATTTGTGTATTATATGCATTAAATACTGTCTTGATGTCTAATGTCTAAAAAATACACATTTATTTCGCAATACGATGTGAAACAGTCATCTGTTTTGTATGTGGTTATGTTTACAACATTTCTTCGTTATTTATATGCAGCATTGTATTTTGCCACTTTGTTCGAGTTACACTAAGAGAAACAAACTTTTGTGTTTGATGTGGAGAATGTAACAAGTTTCGACCTTTATCGATGTCAATATCTTCTGTTTGAAAGCATATTGTGTAATTCTATTATTCTTTATTACACTTTTAAGTTCTGTAATTAGCTTGACAATAATTTTGCTATTGCAAAATTAGCTTGACAATAATTAGACCCTAAATTAGACATCTTTTTGTGCTTATTGGTCGGTATGGAACAACTTTCACCTATGCATAAAATTATTAACCTGACCCGAATGTTTGCTACACAATTAATCGATCGATGTATACACTCATTGTATGCACTCATTCCAAACTTGGCCTCTGCAGCCTCCGGCCGCATAAGGACCTTCTTTGTTTGGTGAGAATTGACCAAGGAAATTGATGATGATGCAAGTAGTGTAGCATAACTAACTCATATTCGTCATCTATGACTATGATTAATGTTGTTATTTTGTATCCCATTTTGCTTAATCTAGTTAGTTGGTATATAGTAACCACTAGCTTTGCACCTATATAGCACGTAATGGTTCAATAATATACATAACTTTGGGCCTTCATGGTTAAAAAACTTGTTTGTTTTGTTGTCAAACCCTCAATAGGAATGTTGACTGTGCCTGTAGTATTTTGTGTTTCTATAAAGTATGTCATATCATTGATATGGTAGCTAGCAACCTAATTAATCTATGCAATTATCTATGTAATACCGTGTGTTGTTTTTCCCTACTTATTCCCTTCTGTGTTAACCCAATACTTTGAATCATCTATTAATGATGCACATTCTGTACTGGGCATTCCGTGCTTTGCACGAAAAATAGTATCACTAGTAATAATAATAATAAACATACATTTAGCGCCTCTTCCCTTCTTTTTCTTTTTTCTTTTTTTTTTTAATTTTAATTTTTCCTTATTAATGGTAGTTTGGTTTATGTACTAATTTTGTGTTCTTATAACCAAATGAGATTTCTTAGTGTCCTATTTGCTAATTAAGTCTAATATATGTCATTTTGGACATTTACCCCATGATTTTTCTTTATCGGCAATGATACGATTTATTATTAAAAAAAAACATCAAGATGTTGAAAATTACAAAACCCAATCAAAACATGCACTCCCGACAAGCTCTCAAAACCGAAATACTACATAAACAAAAGCCTACAAACATTAAGCTGCCGACCACCACACAAACGAAAAACTAACTCCCAAACCCCAACACCATATTAATCCTAAACTCCAAATTGTTGTACCAACTGATATGCATTAGCACTGTTATGATGGCCAAACAAGTTTCTCCCGTGACACCAATTCTCTCAACCATCTACTCTTATTACTAATAGCCAAGCCTCTAATATTTATAGTTAGCATGTTCATAAAAAATACAATCCTCTCAACCGTAGAAAATCAAACACAATCAGCATCCAATAACTTTTGAAAAATATGATTGAAAAACTTCTATATTAATTACTGCATACCTATTTTGTGTAACGCCCCACTCTCGAATACCGAGCCCTTATCCGGAGAGAAACGCTCGCACGTATAGTATTAAATAAATCTAATATTATACGCAAGCCTCTACGTCGTCAGTATCAAATAAAAGCTAACGGAAGCTAAAAAGACTCGGGTAAAACATAAATGCTACTAAGAATAGAAATTAACCATATTAAAGATGAATAGTTAAATTACAACGACGAAAAACCCAAAGACTTACACAATACGGGCTCTTAAAAGTACAAACATAACTTACAAAAGTCTAGGAGTAAAAGAACAACAAGTCTAGTACAACCTTTACGAAAAAAAGAAATAAACTAAAAGCATCTTCAAGGCAGCAACGTCATCAAGCCGTCAACTACTCTTGGTCAACCTGTTCGTCTTCTCACACAGCAATGCATACAAAAGAAAATGCAAATGAGGTAAGTACAAAGTACTTAGTAAAAGTGAGAAGCTAATTAATAACTAAGTTCTACAACAAAAGGTTCTTTTTATTATTATTATTATGTTATCTTTATGAGAGATCGACTCAATCTAGGGTTCACTCCATGTCTATCAACAAGTCATGACTATACGTTTCTAGCTTAACCCATCTTGGTTACGTCATCACTCAAAGGCACTATGCATGGCGTTCATCAGCCTGAAGATATACTTGCTAACTAACGGTGTTTAGCACCTGATAGCTCCGGGGTCTCCCCGGTATGCGTATACGTTCGATGAATTTCCTCCACTACCCTCCATCCTTTTGAGCCAGTAGCGTTGTTTACCTTTTATGAACGTATCACATCGCCGATATGAATTAGTGCCTAACTGACAATATGTGACGTTTTATCTTTTACTACACTTATGTAATTATTATCCGTGGTTATCTAGCCTTCTAAGTGTTTTCAAGTAAGCTCCCTCACATACACTACTCTCTTTCCTAGACCACTAGACACAGACAAGGCCTAACAATTACACAGACATTGATGAACTCTAGTTCATCAAAGCACAAGCCCTTTCATGCCCTTCCGATGGATCCAAACTTCAACTCCCTTTAAGAGTACATCCGGTGCCGAAACCAAACGAATCGGAAGCTCAATCGAGGCTTGTTCAAGCTTAATTAATGTTATAAGGTCAAATAACAACGTTTAAAACTCATATCACAGCTAAAATAATCTTATTCATCAAAAAGAAGGTCCAATGCGCCTACGGGTTGGTTCATGCGCGCGACCGAGCCTCGCACGTAAAACTCGAATTCGCTCGCCCCAAAGGCGCATGCATTGGATCTGGAGCGCATGCACTAGCTCCCTGAATGTAAAAATTCACTTTCTGATCCTCCAGTGCGTCCGCACTGGGCTTGGTGCGCCCGCACCAAGCGCGACAACTTCCTAAAAACTCAGTTTTTTGACCCCTAATCGATCCCTAATCGTTCTCAAACTTGTTCAACATCATGATACTCAGAAAAACAGCAGTATAAGTCAACTCAAATTTTCCAAAAATATAACATCTCATTAATTATAACTTAGCATGAATTCTATCACCAAACAACACCAAAACTCACTGGAACTCAACCTATCATTATAAAACTATAATTACTCATTAGGAAGAGTCTCTTAAGTTAATTTCCAGCAAAATAGATCCAAAACCTTCAAGAAAAAGCTGAACTTCTAAGTCTTCAACTTGTAACCTAATTAAACAACAAGTAAACCTAAAAATCGTATCTTAATTTCTTGAAAATCCCGAATTGAAAAAGTGTGTAAAACTGAATATTACCTGAATTAAATGCTTTGAACCTATTTTTAGAATGCACTACGCTCCAAGACGATCGTTTTGACTACTCATGGTTGAAAAACAGAGCTACGGATTAAAAGATACGAATTTTTGAAGAAACGAACTCGACGATTACGAAAAACTAGGGCTAAACTGAAAACTTACGGAATAAGAATATTTTATTGGAAAAATTAGTTTATAGTCCACTTTTTCTCCCTAAATTAAGTGCTAATCCAGCTTCAATTTTTTAGTTGCATTAAGGACAAATAAATTCCACCGGACGAATATACCCCTATTCTTTTAACACTATTTTCACTTAATCATTTTCTGACCTGCTGCTATGCTTCATCGGCGATGCAACATCATCCCCGTCCTTTCTTCCCCACTAATCCACCCCCTCGGTTGCGTATCGAATGCTCGATCATCTTTCATCTACAGCAACATCCGCCATGAGTTCCTTTCAACGCCATATTTTTTTCAAAGGAACGCCATTTTTTGAAGGGTCAAGGAATGTCGTTTTCATAAGATCCTTTTCTTTTCTTTCTGATTAGCCATCGGAAGAAATAAAGAAGGCAATTGATGATGAAGCAGCGATTCCAGAGTCGTTGTTGAGGGAATAGAAAGACTTTAGAGAACAAGGACTAAAAGCTTTGAGTGTCTTGTTGAATTGTTCTTCTTAAAGGCTTGAGAACTGGAATTGAAGCTCTGAATCTAAATAATTTCAAGCTTATAATTGAATCGTCTGTTATTTGTGCCGTTTGAAACCAACCAATGAAGTGTATAATATAACTCAAAGGGGAGTCCAACTAAGTGAATCCAAAAATCACAGGCATTATAGGAACTTTCTTGTACTTCATGTATTGTTTGCCAAGAAATTAGGACCGATAAAATGTCATGAAACTCGGTTGTTTGGATTTAAACCATTCTATGTTTTATTGCCGTTAATTACAATTCTTTGTTTCATTCATCTAATCGGTTTTCGGAATCGGAATCGGAATCAGAATAGAAGGTTGTTTGAATTTAAACCACCTGATTAAATAGATAGTTTATGCATGAATGGTTAAGCATTCTACTCAGATTTTGTTGGGACTCATCACAATAAATAATTAATCACTTTAATCAATGAGAATAAAAAATGTAGTGGAAAGTGCACTACACAAATGTGTGGTGCACGTACCATTTCCTATAGAAAATGCACATATTTAATGATCATTGTTTTATGCATTCATACTTGAACATATTTGCTTTTAACCTGCTAAATTGCTGAATATCCCTTGTTTCAATATCACTTGTAACTGCTGAATTATTTATTTAAGAAACTGTTACTATGATACTGTGTACTGATATGGTGTTAATTCTCCTCAAATATGCTGGTGTGTGGTTTGCTTAAGTCATCTCCTTTGTGTTTAGGTAATGGTTCTTCCTCTTCGGTTTCGGGATTGATGAGCGAGATCAAGAAAAAGTGGCTATGTGTTTGATGATGTTATCTAAGGATTCTAGTAACTGGGGTGGAGTGAATGCAGTTGTAGAATCTTATGACAATCAATCTGATGTTTTAAAGACTAATCATCTTCTATTGAGACGAAAATCGCTCGAAATCCCGTTTTTATTCAAGTTTTTACTCTAGAAGCTAATAAAATGGATAGTAAAGCAGAGGTTAATAAGCAAGAAAGCTCTGATTCAGGTTACTATTTGGATGAATGTGTTGAAAAAGGCGAATCGGATATGTATTTCGAAGAATTTTTCAAGAATGCAGCTATTATGAAGCCAAGAACAAGTGGCTTAATGTGATTGAACCCAAGAACAAGAAGAGGCCTAAAAGAAATGATCCTAAAGAAAAAGTAGTATCCAAACATGCTCCGAAAAGAAGTAAATATGAGTGCTTGAACTGTAAGAAGACATTCAGTTCATAACAAGGACTTGGGGGACATAGACCTTGCAACAAAAAACCGAAAGGAGGGTCCTTTTTAGCCTGATACTGTGTACTGATACTGTGTGCCTTATATGATATTGTTACTCATATTGTGTGCCTTATGTGAGCCTTATATGAGCGAGATATGATATTGTGTCCCTTGAATTAAGCCTCATATGAGCCAGATATGTGTGCCTTGAAGTAGTCACTTGAATTAAGCCTTAAATGAGCCTGATACTGTTTACTGATACTTGATACAGTGTGCCTTATATGAAACTGCTAGTGATATTGCATGCTTTATATGAGCTTTATATGAGCCAGATATGATATTGTTGTTAGGAAATCTACGCGGGAACGCAGCGAAATTTAAAAATTTATTTCCTATCGACCCAAGATCGACTTCGTTTAAGCAATAAACAAACGAGTTAGTAGACGGTGGTTACCTTGGTTGATCTAAAAGATCGATGCTTTGACCGTCTAAGGAGAGTAGTTCTGCATAGAGCCGCCCAAGTGTTCGGCCTCTACCGCTAGTCCACACGAACAGCCCGCCGGAATCCCACCATGGATTGCTATCGGAAAACCCCGGTTGCTAGACCGGACTTTTTCCTCCCTCACAAACTCACTATAGGAAGCCCCCTCTTTCTTACACAAGAACTATGAGTTCTTGCAATTTTTCACAAGAACAATTGCTCTTAGAATTATGGTGTACAAAAGAGCTTGGCAACCCCTCATATATATAGTAGATGGGGCGCCCAAGGCTTGCTTGGAGAGGAGGAGAAGAAAACCTTTTTCCAATAAAAATAAGGAAGAATAATTAATGTGATTGATCTCTCTTTCCATAATTTGATTTTCCAATATCTTATATTGATTATAAATTATGTTATTACCATAAATCTATTTTTCTCAAAATCAATTAATATCACATATTAATATTATGGTAATCTTATTAATTAAATTGCACAATCCAAGTGTATCATAATACATAATGAATGGCGCCACTTATTCTCCAAAATTGGCTTATGGAAAATTCTTTAATTAATATGCTATGTTTAATTAATTTGCAAAAATACATGTATATCATATATACATATTTTCGAAAATCATATGCATCAATATACATATTTAATTAATCATCATAATTAATATCTTGTATTATATTTATTCATAATAAATAAATACCACCATATTAATTTACCACTATAACCCTTATAGTCTCGAGATAAACTTTCCTTATTTGGTTATCATCTATAACCACATTTTAATCCGGTGGATGTTCATATGTGTGTGACCCGATAGGCTTCCGAATATGTTGGCCGTAGACACAAAGTGCAAATTACTTAAATTGCCCTTCATGCCTAACGATCACGAGATAGCGTCAGCAACACCGTGACCCCAATCATCGGAAGAGTCAAATGCAATGACTACTACCTTTCATGTGAAAGCGATTACCGTGTAACTTACAATCCTATCATTTGTAATAATATCCATACGGTCGCGTCGTCGAGTGTCAAACATTAACGACCGTATCTTATAATCTGGATATCAAGCTCTCTCAAGTAACTCATTTACTCCCACTTTGCAAAGATTCACGAGAGTAAGACATTCCTTATAAGAAGGCCATTTCGGATATTCGATCCCAATCATAGGATACGCGATTCCCGGACGACCAATCATGTATACTCCGCGATGCTTGAAAGATCACACCCAATCACTACCGCATGATCGCCCGTGGCTAGGGAAACCTCAATAGTGTCAAAGCATGACAATCCACACCGTGATGCCATGAAGACTCGGTCTTAAGGATAATTACACAACCGCCACATAGTGTGACACTTATCTCGTGTAAGTGGGTCACCTAACGACGCATTCTCTAATACACGCCCACGCATGGTCAAGTGTCTCTACACTTCGATAGGCGAGATCTATCCACGCCTTTAAGGCAGAAGACATCTAATACGTGCTAGTCATTTTATACTATCAATGTCCTGTTTAATGGTACATCACCTAGTAGACATTTAAGTATCAAACTTATTAAAGTGATTAGAGATCTCATCAACCATAATCGCCTATCATATATGGTTTCTCTATCACATTTAATACTAAGGGCGTTATCATATAACAATTCATAATTGGTTCTTTAAAAAACGAGATATATTACAACATAAAAGCCATTAAATATATGTATAAACATAAAGAAATAGTAGAAATGATCCGACCCGGTCGGATCCGGTCCAACCCGATTGGGTTTAGGACACTATTCCAACAATCTCCCACTTGGCCTAAAACCAATCACTCGCTCACACAAGACCAAGTTGAAACACAAGAATCTCATGCAATATACTCGCGGCTTGACTCTACAGCCATGAGCGGATCACTATCCGTGGGGACTCGAGACTATCTTCATATCATGTTCCAAATGACCAAGTCAAAGGAACCGCCTCAACACACACACGAATCTCTGGCGAGACCACTGGTCCTTGCTTCAAGCAATGAATCCACTTACTATATCAGCTATATAGAAAAGGTGGAAGAACCGTAAAAGGTTCAAGAATGAACCTTCTAGATCCATGTACTACTCCCACTGCGCCTCCAAGGCACTACTGTGTTTTGGCCTCGTTGTAGAATTTACAGTGACCCATAGCTAAGAACATTTCCAGCTCACTGTATCACTTAATCAAAGTGACTGCAAACCCAGACAGTAGCTCCCACTCGCCTTCATAAGACTCAGAATATACGTCTGTACATCTACGTTTATTTAATTCCAAGTTTCGATAAACTAGGAAACTTTCCTTAACTTGTTTAAGGATATTCTCGACATTCACCGATTTACTTTCATACTTGCTCATGACTATTCATGGACTATGAACATCCGGCATTACCTTTATGATGGTTTCTATCGTGGTAGCGAAGAAACCTTCCATAAGCATCATCTTTTACCTTATCTTTAGGACTAACGCCCTAACATAGATAGATCTTGAGAACAACGCCGCCAGATATCCTGTCGCGATCTATGCTAAAAATCCTTTTAGCATCACATCTATATAGGTAAACTATAATCTAACAGCAGTTAAATCTATCACTATAGATTCCTATTTCTAAAATAAGAACTGCTAATCCAAGTGCTTTCGTAAAGACCTTGAACTACCAAACATTAATTGACTGTGACATGGGGTGATAATTCCTGAGAGAGATATATAATACCTTGCTCAAAAATCGTAACACACTCCCACTATCCATCTTGCACATTGGGGCATATCCTTCTTTTGACTAAATCAAACTCCTTTGATTTTCAAACAAAGAAATTGTCTAGAGAAACTTGTTTGAGTCCATAAATGGATCTCATGAGCTTACATATCATGTTAACGTCTTTGAACATCGAGCTATATGCCCAACGTCTTCAACACTATCATATAGCCATGATATCAAGTTATAACAAGCATCATCTGAATAGAACTGGGCTCAGCTGGCAGCATAAAGGTAATTACAAGGTTTACACCCCGTACCCCTCAGCCGTCACTATAGCCTGATGGTAATCATATTACAATCCATGTCAGCCTTTCAGGGACATTCCCCTTAGGTAAGACAGACTAGGTTCACAATCTGGTCATTACTAATGGAATCTAATTCGAGATATTATGGCTCTGGCCATATCTCTCAATCTTGCCTTTTAAACATTCTTTCATAAGTCGTGAGATATTCATTCTTCAAGATGAAAATACCGGTAGCCCTTTTGGGCTTGAGGTTATCCACGGACTTCTGAGAACTTTGTGTGCACTTGAGCAATGTTCTACACCTCATCGTTATGTGGCGTCCGCTCACGTTCCTATGGTAGAATAATCTTTGTGGTTCTCAAACTCTTTTGAGATCGATTCACTCCATTGTTTCTTTTGGAAGAAACACTTCCTTTAGAAGATGACATGTTTGGAGACAAACATTTTGCTCCACGGACAAGTAAATAATATCTAGCATAATTGCTAAGATATTCCACAAAGTTGCATACGTCGTACTAGGCTCCAAGCCTTTACGACTTTGCCTATGACAACTTCAAATCATCGGTTAAGATAGATTCGACATTATCATCTTCCATATCTAATATGGAATTTATTCAACCTTTATTCTTTGGAACTCGGTTAAGTATAAGGGCACTATCCCGAAGCGGGTAAGGGATACGCGCATGGCATGCGTCACGGCTTTATCATATAAAGTGTTGTTTCCATTTTGGGAACACAATCTAATTGCGTATCTAAAAGATGGTATCCTTCTAGGGAGAATCTTATTCCTTTCAGTTGACTTCTGAAACACCCTTCAAGTATTAATTACTTCAATCCAATTGAAGATTAATTCCTAAGTAGCTCGTCAATCTCATATTCGTACTAGCTCGAACTTTTCGGGCTTTCCGAATTGTCGTACTTCAATAAGTACATTCAACTATTTCTAAAAACTGTCATAGAGATTAACAAACAATTATTTGTGGCATTAATTGTCATAAGCCAACAAACATCGGTATGTTTAGGCTTTGGACAACTTTCTAGATTTTATAACCCTTTCATAAATGGGTATTTTAGTCATCTTTAGATAAGATACGTATTACCTATATGATTCATAATCATATGGTTCAACATCATCAGAATGACGTTTGATTACATACTTCCCTTCCAGAGAGACTATGTCTATAACAACTACAAATATCAAGGATAACAGCCATATAAATATTTAGTTGAGATCTCATCACATATATCAACTATATAGTGACAACAATCTAGTATGTTAGATTCAGTGACCTTTCAACTTTATCGGAATAACATTTATTCTTTACAATTGAATGTGTCTACTAAATCCTAACAAATAACTGAAAGCATGTTCTTTATAAGAACCGGAACATAATAACATTTATTTAGTTCCCTTATCAGTTTACTAGATCCAGAATATGGTAAGTGTTACAACGTTTGCTTCACCTTCCATATCTGTATTTAATCTTTCTAATTTAATCACACTCGCAAGATATCATATATCTAAGAGTTGACTTGAACTTAGATTGATTTATCTCAACTCACTTGCCTATAATAGAAACTTCAATAAGTTCTCTATTTAAGCACATGCCCTAACTTTCATTTTAATCCATCAAGCACTTGTAAATATTTCTTGGTGTAGTCTTCATAAGACTTAAGAAAGATCATGATGGGAATCAACTTTACGTGATTCCGGTGCATTTTCTACCCCCGTTTACCACACTTTTAGCATGTTTCTTGGTAATTTAGACCGTTTTAGGGGTAATATCGTGAGTTTATAGCACGGGAGTAAATCCGTCACTTTGATGGTTTACTACCTCCTTTTATTGATATTGACCCTATTCCGAGCACTTTACCCTCCGGAATGTTTTGGTTGTTTTTGGTTGTTGTGATGATGTAGGGTATTGGTGTCTCGAGAACCGGAAGGCGAAGATTTATGATGATAAGTGTGATCAAGGTGCAAGAATGAGCCAAGAAAGAAGAAAGAATAGGAAAAGGAAGAGAAAGAGTTGGTGCCCGAGTGACTGTTCTGATTCAGAAGCATTTTGACCAATGATGGAGGCATTTTCTGGTCACGACTTCTTCATGAAAGTTGTAGAGAATTGAAAGATCTTTCCAACGCATCTTGAATCACCCAAATCGGAGCTCGGACGAAGAAGTTATGAAGGTTTTACTGCAGCAGAAAACAGCAGCATTTCAAACGCGCGTTTGGAGCTTTCAAACGCGCGTTTGGGACTGTTTTTTCATGTACAGAGAGTTGGGGACTGAAACGCGCGTTTGGGGGACCTCCAAACGCGCGTTTGGGTCATTTTCTGTAGATTTTGACCTATAAAAACACACAAGAACAGGAGAGCCGGGAAATAGGAGTAGTTTAGGTTAAATTGGGGCGATTTCCTTCGTTTTAGGAGTTAGATTTAGTGTAATATACCGTTAGAATCGTCTTTCAATCCTCTCTTTGATTGTACAACTTAAATCTTCGATCTGTAACATTTCAATTGTCAAAATTTGATCTTTTGGAGCAATGATTTGGTACTCAAAAATTTCTTAATCAAGTAAGTTTGTTCTTTTGTTCTTTTACCTTCATTGCTATGCTTTTCTCTCTTGTTTGTTGTTTAAATTCCTTAATGAGTAGCTAAATCCCCTTTCATAGCCGGGTCATGTGATATGTGATTAAATCACCCTTTGGGTGATGAAAGGTGGGAGTGGGTAGTGTGTTTTATTGTTGTTTCTTGCATGTTTCACGTCTTAGAACTTGTTATAACGGATTTGAGCTAGATTAGCTACCTAGGTCAAATATCACACACATCACTCTTGAGAGTTGTTCAGAGAGAGGGGTGTGGGAAAAGGGTTCTAGGATCGTGGTGTAGTCTCGGTTTAGTTGTTAAACCGAGCACATCGTGAGGTTACTCGTTTATACGTTTAAGCGGCTCGAGTGCAAAACATGACTTGTTAGGAGAGAGTTGTTCAGACCTTAACATGTCATAAGGTGTCAGAAGAGAGTTGTTCAGATGCTAGCACCGGGTTTAGGAGTTCGCATCCGTGAAATTGAATGCAAGAGCTCGTTTGTTATATTGCACACTCCCGGTTTTGTCTATCCTTGGGGTTGAAATTAGTCATTTTGATCATGGTTCGGCTATGTCCCTTTCTCCCTTTAGACTTGTTAGTTTAATTTACTTTAGTTTAATTGAAGTGTACAAACATTCCAACAACTTGTTTGCCTAGACTAAGCAATAAGTTCACTTTGGTACTTACAAGCACATCTTTCTCGTGGGATCGACCTCGGACTCTGTAGCTTTACTATTAATCGACCCGGTACCTTTGCCGGTTAGAGAGCTTGTTTAGTCACCGTTGTCTTGAGTATTTTATAAATTTGTTTGGTGAAATAAACGCTCATCAAAATGGCGCCGTTGCCGGGGAAGATGTGTGCTATTTGTGATATCTTGCAAGTGAACCGAAGGCTTGGGCCTAGGTTTTATTTTATTGTTTTCTTGTTGTTTGGTGTTTTGTAGTGCATTGCCCGGAGTTTTTGGGAACCGCTTGAACCTTACATTGCTAGAATGGAGACCTTTGCTAAACAAAGAGGAAGGGGCCTTCTAGTTGGGAATTTGATTGCTAGATTTGAAGGTTTGAGTCCGGAACAAACGGGAATGGACCAAGACACTATTCAAGTTGGTCGTGGAGGCCAAGTTTTTGTGGAACACCCTTCTATCGGGGGAGGTCAAGGAGTTACTAATCGAGCTCAAGACCAATCCTTATGTAACAATGTTCAAAAAGGAGCAAACCGTCAATGGAAAGGACAAGGTGGAGCAATGCCACCGATGGACCGAATGCTATGAATTGGCTCATGAATCAAGTACAAGAGCAATTTCGAGCATTAATGCAAGCTCATATGCAAACTCCCAATCCGGCACCGAATCAAGGAGGCGTGCGGACTTTAGAGATTTGGTCATGCCACGGCCCGATTTGGTGGGGCATAGTCCGATAAGGTTGCCCCCAATCACCGCCAACACTATGAGTATTGGGCAAAATATTATCAATATGATTAGGGACAACTCAACCTTTAGAGGGACGGCAATCGAAAATCCTTACTTCTTCTTGGATCATTATCTCGAGGTGTGTCGGACTATAAGGATGGACGGTGTTAGTGAAGAGGCAATCAAGCTACTTTTGTTCCCATTCACTCTAAAAGACCAAGCAAGGCGTGGTATGACTCCTTAAGGCATGACTCCTACACACTTGGACCGAGGTGGTGCGCACATTTTTGCTTAAATACTATCCACCGGGAAAAGTTTTTGATTTGAAAGAGGCAATCATGACCTTTGATGCTTATGAAGGCGAGTCACTACTCGAGGCATGGGAGCGGTATAAGGCCTTGTTGCGCCAATGTCCCGTACATGGAGTCACTCTTGGGGACCAAGTCCATTGTTTCTTGCGGGGACTTGATCAAGATATGCAAAACCGACTTCATGCTTCAAGCGGTGGTGACATAATGATGTTACAACTGATCAAGCGTTTGACCAAATTGAGCGGATTGTGGAAACTTCAAGACTTTATGTTTCCGAGACGAGAAGAAGAGGGCCAAGACGCAAGAAACCGAGTGAGATGAAGTCGGTAAGGGAAAATATTGAAGATGCACACCATGAGAAATTGTTGGACCAACAAGAGGAATCTTTGCAAAATCTTGAAGATCGAGTAGTGCAACTAGATGAAAAGAGGAGGTTTGAGAAAGAAGAAGAAACAAGAAAGGAGCTAGAAGCCGTGGAAAAAGAGCGAGAAAAGGCTCATTCAAGGAAAACGGAGAGAGAGGATGATGATTTTTATCTAGATGAAGCGTTTTCCGAGCTAGAGATTGAGTTGGGATCGCCCATGTCACTAGAGTCTCCTCTTGTGGAGTTTGACTGTGGTAGGTTTCACGTTCTTCCAATTACACCCTCACTTCCCGATGAGAACATTGATGATGCCTTGGTGGAATGTATGGTGGGACCAACCATTGTTAAAACTCAACATGAAATCTTTGGTGATGAAAGTAGCTCATTTTGGGATGAAGAAGAGATGGAAGAGGTGCAATGTTTGTCTATTACACCGCCCTCTGAAGAAATGCAAGACGATGACTTGGAGGAGTGTATGATAGATTTGAGCGCACTTTTTGAAGAACCGGATTCTGAGTTTGAAGAGAAGACGGGATTGCCCATTTCACCACCACTCCCGATTGAAGTGTATGATGATGCAATTTTGGAGTGTGTGATGAAATCTCATGAGCTTGATATGACATCCGTGGTAGAGCTACCGGAAGAGTTGGAGGTGATTAGCATACCGGTCCCGGACTACTACACTCTTTACTCCCGGTAGATGAAGCTCACAAGATTTATGAAAGGAACAACTACCATGGGATGGTAATTTCAAGAAGAGGATGATGGCGGATTTCAACGAAAGAGGATTCCCAAGAGCCATGTGCGGTAAGTTCTAGTGAACTCGTTTTCCCTATGCTTGCTATGCTCATTCTCCTTGAATTGTTGATATTCTTGAGTTCGGATTTCGGTTGATGGTTTTTGGTGATTTTTGATTGAATTAAAAATGTTGTCTTGAGTTGGTTTGAGTCCTTTATGGTTTGAGTCCGTTTTGGTGCCACTTGGTCGAGCCAACGACGTAAAACAAAGGCGCTTTGTGGGAGGCAACCCACCTTTTTGGTAATAATTATGTTTTTGAAGTAGTTTTTTGGTTGTAAGAGGGGAGAGTTTTGCTTAAAAGAGAGTGTGGGATGAGAATTTCCTTTTGGTTCTGGCCTTTGTACATAGACGGGGATGTTTTTATGTGAGCCTCTGTGGCCTTATTTTATGCGTGGATGCTCTGTGTTTCTTTTGATTATCTTTACATCCAGTGCACTTCCCGTCTAGTATGGTTGATATGCTTTGATACCTTGATTGTGGCATGGCTTCTATTTTTAGATATCTCGTATCTATCACCATCTTTTGGCACGTGGATTTTTTCCCGTGCATGTGTTTGCCTTGTTTTCTGTCTACATGGTGTTCAGGTACTCGAGATGGAGCTTACTAGAAGATGTCACGTGAGCTAAAGTGCGCCTTTCTGCCGGGTTTTGGTCAAAGCGGCTAAGTCTTTTACTCTTTTTATCTCTCACACACCGAGGACGGTGTTTCGTTTAAGTGTGGGGTGGGAGACTTATTTATTTTCTTGTTTTCGTTGTTAAATGTGCTATAAATGTGGTATGCTTAGCCTATGATCGGGCTTGAGTCGATTTTTGGGTAATTTTTAAAATTTTTCAAGGGTTCTGACACACCGTGTTGTATGTGTTATTTTCACATTTGAGTGGTGATCACCTTAGTCGGGACCCGAACATGTGCATTGCGGTTTGATATTATCTTGAGAATGAAGTTTATTACTTTCACGAAAGCTACACTTTGTGCACAATTTGATTACTACCACATTTCATATCACTAGCCTTGAGACGAAATGTCATAGGTTTACCTAAGTAGGACATGGGATGACGGTTTTGGCGTTCTCTTGACCTACCATAGCCAAATAAGCCTTAACCGAACATTTACCCTTCGTAGCCCCTCTCGGCCTTGATAGAATGGTCGACCACCATTCGCTTATAGCCGTTTTGTTACTTAGTGAAACCTACCCTTGAGCCTTATTATGGTCACATTTCCTTCATTTTATACCCTACGAGTGGACTTAGTCTTGTTAGACCACACTTGCTAAGGCAAGTGTGGGGTGGGAGAGATGATGTTTTGATTGGGTTGTTGTTTCTCGTTTTGAGCTATAAAGTGTTGAGGAGCTCGTTTGGGCTTGGTGTTCGGCTCTTGGGCCAAAAGAAAGAAAATCTCTTCTTCTATCTCTTCTTAAAAAAAAAAAAAAAAAAAAAAAAAAAAAAAAAAAAAAAAGAAAAAGAGAGAGGATGTACATAGAAATAAAGGCGTGGAGTCAAAGTAAGGAGCTCAATGATAAATTTTTATGATGTTAGAGTTGGGATAGTGAGATAGGTGCTAGTGTGCTTGAACTCACCTCACGACACTTGAAACATAGTCGAGTTTGACAATGAGTTCGGGTGCACTGGTAACCTATGGTTCCCAAAATGTCAAAGTTGATCAAAAAGGAGTTTTGGGTGGTTTGCATGATAAAGATGAGTTGGTACTTGTTTGATTAGGTTCACTCGTACTTCTTTTCTCCGGTTCCCAAAATACCCCTTCGATTAACCGAAATTTCCCTAGCCTAACGTTATAACCGCTCAAGTCCCGCCTTGATCGTGTCCAAACTTAGTAAACTAGATTAGTGGAGAGGCTCGTGATTATGAAACGGTTGGTAGATTTTTGGTTGGGATTCAAGCCCGACAATCATTTTGAGCATTTGGTTTTAGCTTGGCACCACACACACTCCATTTTCTTGATAATGTTGTACCAATGTGTTTATGTTCGTGTTTCTTACTTTGGGGCCACCTCGAGAGTGTGTGAGTAGTAGCACCTACATCATAAAGTTGAATCCTTGGTTTGTTTTAAAAGCGCCTATTTTACTCGAGGACGAGCAAAGGCTAAGTGTGGGGTGGTGATGGGAATCAACTTTACGTGATTCGGTGCATTTTCTACCCCCGTTTACCACACTTTTAGCATGTTTCTTGGTAATTTAGACCGTTTTAGGGGTAATATCGTGAGTTTATAGCACGGGGAGTAAATCCGTCACTTTGATGGTTTACTACCTCCTTTTATTGATATTGACCCTATTCCGAGCACTTTTACCCTCCGGAATGTTTTGGTTGTTTTTGGTTGTTGTGATGATGTAGGGTATTGGTGTCTCGAGAACCTGGAAGGCGAAGATTTATGATGATAAGTGTGATCAAGGTGCAAGAATGAGCCAAGAAAGAAGAAAGAATAGGAAAAGGAAGAGAAAGAGTTGGTGCCCGAGTGACTGTTCTGATTCAGAAGCATTTTGACCAATGATGGAGGCATTTTCTGGTCACGACTTCTTCATGAAAGTTGTAGATAATTGAAAGATCTTTCCAACGCATCTTGAATCACCCAAATCGGAGCTCGGACGAAGAAGTTATGAAGGTTTTACTGCAGCAGAAAACAGCAGCATTTCAAACGCGCGTTTGGAGCTTTCAAACGCGCGTTTGGGACTGTTTTTTCATGTACAGAGAGTTGGGGACTGAAACGCGCGTTTGGGGGACCTCCAAACGCACGTTTGGGTCATTTTCTGTAGATTTTGACCTATAAAAACACACAAGAACAGGAGAGCCGGGAAATAGGAGTAGTTTAGGTTAAATTGGGGCGATTTCCTTCGTTTTTAGGAGTTAGATTTAGTGTAATATACCGTTAGAATCGTCTTTCAATCCTCTCTTTGATTGTACAACTTAAATCTTCGATCTGTAACATTTCAATTGTCAAAATTTGATCTTTTGGAGCACGGATTTGGTACTCAAAAATTTCTTAATCAAGTAAGTTTGTTCTTTTGTTCTTTTACCTTCATTGCTATGTTTTTCTCTCTTGTTTGTTGTTTAAATTCCTTAATGAGTAGCTAAATCCCCTTTCATAGCCGGGTCATGTGATATGTGATTAAATCACCCTTTGGGTGATGAAATTGGGAGTGGGTAGTGTGTTTTATTGTTGTTTCTTGCATGTTTCACGTCTTAGAACTTGTTATAACGGATTTGAGCTAGATTAGCTACCTAGGTCAAATATCACACACATCACTCTTGAGAGTTGTTCAGAGAGAGGGGTGTGGGAAAAGGGTTCTAGGATCGTGGTGTAGTCTCGGTTTAGTTGTTAAACCGAGCACATCGTGAGGTTACTCGTTTATACGTTTAAGCGGCTCGAGTGCAAAACATGACTTGTTAGGAGAGAGTTGTTCAGACCTTAACATGGCATAAGGTGTCAGAAGAGAGTTGTTCAGATGCTAGCACCGGGTTTAGGAGTTCGCATCCGTGAAATTGAATGCAAGAGCTCGTTTGTTATATTGCACACTCCGGTTTTGTCTATCCTTCAGGGTTGAAATTAGTCATTTTGATCATGGTTCGGCTATGTCCCTTTCTCCCTTTAGACTTGTTAGTTTAATTTACTTTAGTTTAATTGAAGTGTACAAACATTCCAACAACTTGTTTGCCTAGACTAAGCAATAAGTTCACTTTGGTACTTACAAGCACATCTTCTCGTGGGATCGACCTCGGACTCTGTAGCTTTACTCGCAATCGACCGGTACACTTTGCCGGTTAGAGAGCTTGTTTAGTCACCGTTGTCTTGAGTATTTTATAAATTTGTTTGGTGAAATAAACGCTCATCAGATCACAAGAGCTATGTCTTTGATTTCCTTTCATAAAGAAAATCTAAAGTTTATTAAATAGTTTATTTAACCTTTTGAATCGTATTCAAAACATTAACTATTTAATTAACCTTTAAGCAATGATAGAATTAAGTCGATACTTAAATCTTATAATTTTGAAAACAACCTTTCCAAAATTAGATGTGGTCATTCTTATCCAACGTTTGAATTAATTGTCATCGTATGACTGAATGATCATCTTGGATCGTATCCAATATCATGAGCTTCCGCCTTTCATTAATAATTAAAGTCTTGGAGTACTACATCAATTATGTAATCTCCTTGTCTCTAACTACTATAACGGGATGGCTCATGTCATTGCTTATTTTAAAAGGATTAAAATTACTTAACCATATTTGAGAACGTTTCTCAAAATTAACAGTCATAATTTGGTTTTACTAATCGAGAATAAAATATAAATATAAAATTTGCTAAAACTACAACATAAAAATGAAAATAAAAGAGTGTTGTTGTTTATACACGCAAAATCAAAAATGGTCTTTTGGTTTATGATTTTGCTCCCACTAGTCAACTACTCCCAATTGACTTTCAAGAATCTTTCAAAATTCTTTAGTGGCCAAGATCCCATCTGGTTACCCGATTCCCGGCGAGGGCGATCAACCGGAATAATTCGAAAGGTATGTAACTCTTACCAATCACATCTCTATGTGACTCTTGGTGGTTGACTAGTCAACTTTTGACAATTCACATCCTTATGTGGTAGTCAACCCCTTGCCTCTAGAATAAGGCGGTCCTGACGAGGCCAATCACGCAATACTCTAGTCAAGTCATAACCCAATATTCGCGAGATCTCATACGATCATATCTCAATAACGACGATATACCCGTGGTAGGTCAACTCCCGGCGAGGGCCGATCGATTGGATCCGAACAAAGGCTCTTCACCGTCGCTATAATATTGGGAGACAATTTTCGACTTGATTTTTGTTGTGGAAGTATTTACGTAAATTAATTCACTTAATTAATTTTAATTACGGTCTCATCAAATATATCTATCTCTATAGACATACATCCTACACATTTATCTAGATCGTGCCTAGTCATGCATCTATCGTATCATATAAAATAAATACAAGCACAAAATAAATAAATGCGTAAAGTAACCGGTATGATCATGGACTTTTCTGTGCGGTTTGAATAAAGCCGAGCGAAACCGCGGGTCACAATCTAAGGGTAGCCGCAACCGCCAATAGGATCTTTAATGCTCCATTCTCCAATGGGATCTTCATTTTCGTTTTCTTTGGTCTCCATCTTCCGCTCCATTCTTGTTACATTTAATTCTATCTAATAAAATTAATACACCCGCCGCACACGGGGAAGCCAGAGGAATGGGATAAATGCAGAAAATAAACTAGGTCACGTTTTTCATAACGGCCTAGGACAAACTTTTAAACCAACGAGAAAATTAAATCATTCACATCTATCCTATCGGTCGTGTCCATGATCAATAAAGTCCATATAATCATATTATATCTACTATATCTAATCCATACAATCACATCTTATGAAAAAGATAAAATTAAAATTTAACTACTTGCGTCTTAATTAATCAATTAACATTTAATCTATTAAATAATTTTATCCAATCAATTAACTAATTAACATTTAATTAATTAAATGATTTTAATCGAAATAAAATTAACGATTAATTTTAAATGATTTTAATTTTAATTTTAATTAATTAGAACTATTCTAAAATTAAATTAAAATTAAATCTCTCTTTTGTTTCTTTCCTTTTGATTCGTAATCAAAAGGGATGTCGAATGGTTTCTAAACCATGACACGACTAAACAACGAGATATCTATGCACAATAAATATCACGAGGCGAAAAGTCGAGCACATCGAATTAACGAAGAGTGGGTTCACGAGAATCCATCACTCAACCTCGACTTAACGTATCGTGATTTGAATCTTGCATCTATCGACTAATCACAACTATGAACTACATTGAAACATAAAATACACATAACAAAATAATTTCTTTTCGTGTATCGTTTCACGAATCAAAATATATCATCTTTTAATTACGTGATTTAAAGCGATAAAATTAACTACAAAAAAAAAAACACGCTTATTGCTTAAGCTCGAAGCTCGCTCCGATACCACTGTTAGGAAATCTACGCGGGAACGCAGCGGAATTTAAAAATTTATTTCCTATCGATCAAACAAGATTCATTTATCTATGCATAGAATCGAAATTACACAATGGATATATGGAATTTCCGGTTTGAATCTCAGTTTTCAAGGCCTAATTACTGGGTAAGCCTGTGATATGTTGGATATTAAGTAAAATCTCTCTTGCTTCTAAACAACTGGCTACAAAACTAACCATCGCTGATTTCTTGTAGAGAATATACCCAAGAATTACCCACAACAATAACTCTCTTTCAGAAACCTATTTATTCTTTCATCATCTAAAGGTATTATTCTTGGCTTTTAACATTTATTACTGCCTTGCATGTGTGTTTTCTATAGTTTTAAAGCTGATGACTTGATGTTAAGAAAGCCTTTAGCAGTTACATCGGCAAAATTAGGATTTTAGTCCTCTAACTTGGCCTATTTTGGATTTTAGTCCTGCTCCGGTGAGGAAAATGGTCCTCTAAGTTTGCTTTTTTTTTTTTTGGATTTTAGTCCTATCCGCCGGAAATAGCTGATTGGGCACCGGAATTTTTAAAAATAGTCCTATAACTAGGCTGCCACGTAAGCGTTTTTTAAAGATTCCAGTGCCCAATCAGTTATTTCCGGCGGATAGGACTAAAATCCAAAAAAAAAGCGAATTTAGAGGACCCTTTTCCTCACCGGAGCAGGAGCAGGACTAAAATCCAAAATATGCCAAGTTAGATGACTAAAATCCTAATTTTGCCCAGTTACATATGTTGCCTTGTGTTGTTTCTGTTGGGAAATGTTGGGAAATTTCTTTAAATGGTGCATGAACCTTACCTATGTAACACTAATTTGTAGTTTCTTTTGCATGTTTAAGGTGTTAAATTAGAGTTGCATTCCTGCCATTTATTAAATTCAGGATCTCTAATACTTAGCAAAACATGTTCTACTAAGTTTTTAGAGCTTCTTTGAAGTCTTCGGCCTCCATCCTCATTTTATAGGTTCATATACATGCACCAGGGACATTTTCTGACCTCGGATAACTATTTCTTCAGGGCTTTGTTCTCCTTTTTAAAGGTCTCAACTTTGGGGTCAAGCTTTGCATTCTTCTTCTTAGAGTTAATTGTGGTGTTTTTCTTAATAGGTTGTAAGTTAGGGTGCCTATAGCCAGTTGTCACGAGTAGTTACTTGGGTATAATGCTCAATGTGTTAAGACATTCAAATATTCGAACTTCGTTATGTGGTTAAAGCTTGATTTTTGTTGCTACAAATTTGTATGTTCAGAATGTACAAGAGTTCTAACCATTTTTATTGTTTAGCTTGAAAAAAAACTCAGATGTGTAGTTCTACTTGTTCCTTCCAGTGTTAAGTTGCGTTTTGACACTCTTTTGCTGCTTTGGTTGTAAGCTATCACCTATGCCTTTGTGTACTTTTTCTAATTTCCTTTACTGTGTTTCATTTGCATCTACAGAATTCCTTCTAGCTAGGACAGTGGACTTTGTACCTTAAATCTAATGAGTATGGCTGCTTCACAGGTAATGTGATTAATCTCAAGAGTATGCTTAAGATTTCGTCATTCCAAGGTTCGTTCATGAAACCCTTTATGCTTCTCTTAAATTGAAAAATGAAATTTGACTTTTTAGCATTGTTTTCTACTATTTAAGGTGATATTTATTTCTCAGGACCGATGAAACCCTTTATCGATAAGATAGAATCTGCTATTTTCTCATTCCATTGGTTGTGCTACTAACTATTTTTGATATTTATTTCTCAGGACTGATGTCACGTGACTAAAGTTTCAAATGGCTGCTCTTCAGGTTTCCTAATGACATGGTTACTTGACTTGTTCTTTTCCTTTCCTTTCGGTCTAATAGTAATCACTGTATTGCACAGGACTAGCTTTGCCTGTTTTTTTTTTTCTTTTTCTAATACACATATATAATTTTTCCTTCAATGTACAATGTCTACCAACAATGCTCAGAATGCATCGGAAATGACAACAAATGATGTTTCACAATTAAATATTTTAGCTAAACTTAATAAGTGGAAAGAAAAAGAATGCAACTAAAAGCTAAGTTATAGAAAGAGAACTTTGTGTGTAAGTTCGCCATGTGTTTCTAATAAAAGGAAGATTGAAACCTTAGGTAGTGAGCCCGACAGTAATGCTACTCTTATGGATGCTCGAAGGTATGCTACGACACTTATCCTATCTAATGTTTTGAACCAAAACATTGGTCAGTTATTCGTCCATAGTGATGGACATGGACCAGAAGACCATGTCCCATTTGCTGCTACATCATAGGAAACTACAGTAAATGTTCCATCTGATAAGGCAGCTGAAAGAGCAAGTAGGATTTTGCGATGAAAAGACAAACGACCCCGAAGTCTATCCTTCTTAGCGCAGCTACGGCTTTGATGCTAAGAGCTACTACATCTTTTTGGTACGGAGCATGACATCGAGCAACGAATATGGTGGAAATTAAGACAGGTTACCCTTTGCAAAAGCAAAATTATAGAAATCTTTTGTTTTCTCTTTTGATTTTTTAAAATAATCAGGATTTTGGTATCAGATTCAGGTTCAGGTAAAAAAGTTCGCCATGTGATTCTTCAAAGAGGATTTTAGTATTTGGTGTTCAGGTTCAGATGTAGCAAAGATAGGCAACCCTGTTGTTGGTAAGCCCATCGTACTGATTTATTATGATAAATGTGAGGGGTCTCTTAACCAAACAAGTAGTGATGTGGTTGTAAATGTGGAGAAAAACTCAGATGTAACACATGGCGTGCAGATTAAATCATCTCAGCTGTTGGAGATCCGGTGAAAAGAGTAAGAAGAAGGGAAAAAATGAACTAAGCTTTGGCAACTTTTAAGAACAATGAGAAATTGAACTTAGCTTTTGCATCTTTTGCTTTTGATTAGTGCAGAAGGTTGTTGCTCATTATGTAATTATGTAAGTTATGTTTAGTGCTGCATTTGTGTATTATATGCATTAAATACTGTCTTGATGTCTAATGTCTAAAAAATACACATTTATTTATAATCGATGTGAAGCGATCATCTACATTTTGTATGTGGTTATGTTTACAACATTTGCTGTTATTTATGCAGGCATTGTATTTTGCCACTTTGTTCAGGTTCTGCCTAAGAGAAACAAACTTTTGTGTTTGATGTGGAGAATGTAACAAGTTTCGACCTTTATCTGATGTCAATATCTTCTGTTTGAAAGCATATTGTGTAATTCTATTATTCTTTATTACACTTTTAAGTTACAGAATTAGCTTGACAATAATTTTGCTATTGCAAAATTAGCTTGACAATAATTAGACCCTAAATTAGACATCTTTTGTGCTTACTGGTCGGTATGGAACAACTTTCAGCCTATGCATAAAATTATTAACCTGGACCCGAATGTTTGCTACACAATTAATCAGTCGATGTATACACTCATTGTATGCACTCATTCCTGCAAACTTGGCCTGCAGCCTCCGGCCGCATAAGGACCTTGCTGTTTGGTGAGAATTCAGCCAAGGAAATTGATGATGATGCAAGTAGTGTAGCATAACTAACTCATGTTCTGTCATCTATGACTATGATTAATGTTGTTATTTTGTATCCCATTTTGCTTAACAGTCTAGTTGGTATATAGTAACCACTAGCGCCTGCACCATATAGCACGTAATGGTTCAATAATATACATAACTTTGGGCCTTCATGGTTAAAAAACTTGTTTGTTTTGTTGTCAAACCCTCAATAGGAATGTTGACTGTGCCTGTAGTATTTTGTGTTTCTATAAAGTATGTCATATCATTGATATGGTAGCTAGCAACCTAATTAATCTATGCAATTATCTATGTAATACCGTGTGTTGTTTTTCCCTACTTATTCCCTTCTGTGTTAACCCAATACTTTGAATCATCTATTAATGATGCACATTCTGTACTGGGCATTCCGTGCTTTGCACGAAAAATAGTATCACTAGTAATAATAATAATAAACATACATTTAGCGCCTCTTCCCTTCTTTTTCTTTTTTCTTTTTTTTTTTAATTTTAATTTTTCCTTATTAATGGTAGTTTGGTTTATGTACTAATTTTGTGTTCTTATAACCAAATGAGATTTCTTAGTGTCCTATTTGCTAATTAAGTCTAATATATGTCATTTTGGACATTTACCCCATGATTTTTCTTTATCGGCAATGATACGATTTATTAAAAAAAAACATCAAGATGTTGAAAATTACAAAACCCAATCAAAACATGCACTCCCGACAAGCTCTCAAAACCGAAATACTACATAAACAAAAGCCTACAAACATTAAGCTGCCGACCACCACACAAACGAAAAACTAACTCCCAAACCCCAACACCATATTAATCCTAAACTCCAAATTGTTGTACCAACTGATATGCATTAGCACTGTTATGATGGCCAAACAAGTTTCTCCCGTGACACCAATTCTCTCAACCATCTACTCTTATTACTAATAGCCAAGCCTCTAATATTTATAGTTAGCATGTTCATAAAAAATACAATCCTCTCAACCGTAGAAAATCAAACACAATCAGCATCCAATAACTTTTGAAAAATATGATTGAAAAACTTCTATATTAATTACTGCATACCTATTTTGTGTAACGCCCCACTCCCGAATACCGAGCCCTTATCCGGAAGAGAAACGTTCGGCACGTATAGTATTAAATAAATCTAATATTATACGCAAGCCTCTACGTCGTCGTATCAAATAAAAGCTAACGGAAGCTAAAAAGACTCGGGTAAAACATAAATGCTACTAAGAATAGAAATTAACCATATTAAAGATGAATAGTTAAATTACAACGACGAAAAACCCAAAGACTTACACAATACGGGCTCTTAAAAGTACAAACATAACTTACAAAAGTCTAGGAGTAAAAGAACAACAAGTCTAGTACAACCTTTACGAAAAAAAGAAATAAACTAAAAGCATCTTCAAGGCAGCAACGTCATCAAGCCGTCAACTACTCTTGGTCAACCTGTTCGTCTTCTCACACAGCAATGCATACAAAAGAAAATGCAAATGAGGTAAGTACAAAGTACTTAGTAAAAGTGAGAAGCTAATTAATAACTAAGTTCTACAACAAAAGGTTCTTTTTATTATTATTATTATGTTATCTTTATGAGAGATCGACTCAATCTAGGGTTCACTCCATGTCTATCAACAAGTCATGACTATACGTTTCTAGCTTAACCCATCTTGGTTACGTCATCACTCAAAGGCACTATGCATGGCGTTCATCAGCCTGAAGATATACTTGCTAACTAACGGTGTTTAGCACCTGATAGCTCCGGGGTCTCCCCGGTATGCGTATACGTTCGATGAATTTCCTCCACTACCCTCCATCCTTTTGAGCAGTAAGCGTTGTTTACCTTTTATGAGCGTATCACATCGCCGATATGAATTAGTGCCTAACTGACAATATGTGACGTTTTATCTTTTACTACACTTATGTAATTATTATCCGTGGTTATCTAGCCTTCTAAGTGTTTTCAAGTAAGCTCCCTCACATACACTACTCTCTTTCCTAGACCACTAGACACAGACAAGGCCTAACAATTACGAGACATTGATGAACTCTAGTTCATCAAAGCACAAGCCCTTTCATGCCCTTCCGATGGATCCAAACTTCAACTCCCTTTAAGAGTACATCCGGTGCGAAACCAAGCGAATCGGAAGCTCAATCGAGGCTTGTTCAAGCTTAATTAATGTTATAAGGTCAAATAACAACGTTTAAAACTCATATCACAGCTAAAATAATCTTATTCATCAAAAAGAAGGTCCAATGCGCCTACACTGGGTTCAGTGCGCACGCACTGAGCCTCTGTACGTAAAAACTCGAATTCTGCTCGTCCAGTGCGCATGCATTGGATCTGGAGCGCATGCACTAGCTCCCTGAATGTAAAAATTCACTTTACGATCCTCGGTGCGTCCTCCTTTGCTGGCAATCTTGCCAGCGCACTAAGCGCGACAACTTCCTAAAAACTCGGTTTTTGACCCCTAATCGATCCTAATCGTTCTCAAACTTGTTCAACATCATGATACTCGGAAAAACAGCGGTATAAGTCAACTCAAATTTTCCAAAAATATAACATCTCATTAATTATAACTTAGCATGAATTCTATCACCAAACAACACCAAAACTCACCTGGAACTCAACCTATCATTATAAAACTATAATTACTCATTAGGAAGAGTCTCTTAAGTTAATTTCCAGCAAAATAGATCCAAAACCTTCAAGAAAAAGCTGAACTTCTAAGTCTTCAACTTGTAACCTAATTAAACAACAAGTAAACCTAAAAATCGTATCTTAATTTCTTGAAAATCCCGAATTGAAAAAGTGTGTAAAACTGAATATTACCTGAATTAAATGCTTTGAACCTATTTTTAGAATGCACTACGCTCCAAGGCGATCGTTTGACTACTCATGGTTGAAAACAGAGGCTACGGATTAAAAGATACGAATTTTTGAAGAAAGCGAACTCGGCGATTCACGAAAAACTAGCGCTAAACCGAAAACTTACGGAATAAGAATATTTTATTGGAAAAATTAGTTTATAGTCCACTTTTTCTCCTAAATTAAGTGCTAATCCAGCTTCAATTTTTAGTTGCATTAGGACAAATAAATTCCACCGGACGAATATACCCTCTATTCTTTTAACACTATTTTCACTTAATCATTTTCTCGACTCTGCTGCTATGCTTCATCGGCGATGCAACATCATCCCCGTCCTTTCTTCCCCACTAATCCACCCCCTCGGTTGCGTATCGAATGCTCGATCATCTTTCATCTACAGCAACATCCGCCATGAGTTCCTTTCAACGCCATATTTTTTTCAAAGGAACGCCATTTTTTGAAGGGTCAAGGAATGTCGTTTTCATAAGATCCTTTTCTTTTCTTTCTGATTAGCCATCGGAAGAAATAAAGAAGGCAATTGATGATGAAGCAGCGATTCCAGAGTCGTTGTTGAGGGAATAGAAAGACATTAGAGAACAAGGACTAAAAGCTTTGGGTGTCTTGTTGAATTGTTCTTCTTAAAGGCTTGAGAACTGGAATTGAAGCTCTGAATCTAAATAATTTCAAGCTTATAATTGAATCGTCTGTTATTTGTGCCGTTTGAAACCAACCAATGAAGTGTATAATATAACTCAAAGGGAGTCCAACTAAGTGAATCCAAAAATCACAGGCATTATAGGAACTTTCTTGTACTTCATGTATTGTTTGCCAAGAAATTAGGACCGATAAAATGTCATGAAACTCGGTTGTTTGGATTTAAACCATTCTATGTTTTATTGCCGTTAATTACAATTCTTTGTTTCATTCATCTAATCGGTTTTCGGAATCGGAATCGGAATCAGAATAGAAGGTTGTTTGAATTTAAACCACCTGATTAAATAGATAGTTTATGCATGAATGGTTAAGCATTCTACTCAGATTTTGTTGGGACTCATCACAATAAATAATTAATCACTTTAATCAATGAGAATAAAAATGTAGTGGAAAGTGCACTACACAAATGTGTGGTGCACGTACCATTTCCTATAGAAAATGCACATATTTAATGATCATTGTTTTATGCATTCATACTTGAACATATTTGCTTTTAACCTCGCTAAATTCTTTGAATATCCCTTGTTTCAATATCACTTGTAACTGCTGAATTATTTATTTAAGAAACTGTTACTATGATACTGTGTACTGATATGGTGTTAATTCTCCTCAAATATGCTGGTGTGTGGTTTGCTTAAGTCATCTCCTTTGTGTTTAGGTAATGGTTCTTCCTCTTCGGTTTCGGGATTGATGAGCGAGATCAAGAAAAAGTGGCTATGTGTTTGATGATGTTATCTAAGGATTCTAGTAACTAGGGTGGAGTGAATGCAGTTGTAGAATCTTATGACAATCAATCTGATGTTTTAAAGACTAATCATCTTCTATTGAGACGAAAATCGCTCGAAATCCCGTCTTTATTCAAGTTTTTACTCTAGAAGCTAATAAAATGGATAGTAAAGCAGAGGTTAATAAGCAAGAAAGCTCTGATTCAGGTTACTATTTGGATGAATGTGTTGAAAAAGGCGAATCGGATATGTATTTCGAAGAATTTTTCAAGAATGCAGCTATTATGAAGCCAAGAACAAGTGGCTTAATGTGATTGAACCCAAGAACAAGAAGAGGCCTAAAAGAAATGATCCTAAAGAAAAAGTAGTATCCAAACATGCTCCGAAAAGAAGTAAATATGAGTGCTTGAGCTGTAAGAAGACATTCTGGGATTCATAACAAGGACTTGGGGACATAGACCTTGCAACAAAAACCGAAAGGAGGGTCCTTTTAGCGTCGACGATCGTGTAATGCGATCATGTGTGCCTTATATGATATTGTTACTCATATTGTGTGCCTTATGTGAGCCTTATATGAGCGAGATATGATATTGTGTCCTTGAATTAAGCCTCATATGAGCGAGGATATGTGTGCCTTGAAGTAGTCACTTGAATTAAGCCTTAAATGAGCCTGATACTGTTTACTGATACTTGATACAGTGTGCCTTATATGAAACTGCTAGTGATATTGCATGCTTTATATGAGCTTTATATGAGCCAGATATGATATTGTTGTTAGGAAATCTACGCGGGAACGCAGCGAAATTTAAAAATTTATTTCCTATCGACCCAAGATCGACTTCGTTTAAGCAATAAACAAAGCGAGTTAGTAGGCGGTGGTTACCTTGGTTGATCTAAAAGATCGATGCTTTGACCGTCTAAAGAGAGTAGTTCTCAAGATAGAGCGCCCAAGTGTTCGGCCTCTACCGCTAGTCCACACGAACAGCCCGCCGGAATCCCACCATGGATTGCTATCGGAAAACCCCGGTTGCTAGACCGGACTTTTTCCTCCCTCACAAACTCACTATAGGAAGCCCCCTCTTTCTTACACAAGAACTATGAGTTCTTGCAATTTTTCACAAGAACAATTGCTCTTAGAATTATGGTGTACAAAAGAGCTTGGCAACCCCTCATATATATAGTAGATGGGGCGCCAAGGCTTGCTTGAGAGAGAGGAGAAGAAAACCTTTTCCAATAAAAATAAGGAAGAATAATTAATGTGATTGATCTCTTTCCATAATTTGATTTTCCAATATCTTATATTGATTATAAATTATGTTATTACCATAAATCTATTTTTCTCAAAATCAATTAATATCACATATTAATATTATGGTAATCTTATTAATTAAATTGCACAATCCAAGTGTATCATAATACATAATGAATGGCGCCACTTATTCTCCAAAATTGGCTTATGGAAAATTCTTTAATTAATATGCTATGTTTAATTAATTTGCAAAAATACATGTATATCATATATACATATTTTCGAAAATCATATGCATCAATATACATATTTAATTAATCATCATAATTAATATCTTGTATTATATTTATTCATAATAAATAAATACCACCATATTAATTTACCACTATAACCCTTATAGTCTCGAGATAAACTTTCCTTATTTGGTTATCATCTATAACCACATTTTAATCCGGCTGGATGTTCATATGTGTGTGACCCGATAGGCTTCCGAATATGTTGGCCGTAGACACAAAGTGCAAATTACGAAATTGCCCTTCATGCCTAACGATCACGAGATAGCGTCAGCAACACACCGTGACCCCAATCATCGGAAGAGTCAAATGCAATGACTACTACCTTTCATGTGAAAGCGATTACCGTGTAACTTACAATCCTATCATTTGTAATAATATCCATACGGTCGCGTCGTCGAGTGTCAAACATTAACGACCGTATCTTATAATCTGGATATCAAGCTCTCTCGAAGTAACTCATTTACTCCCACTTTGCAAAGATTCACGAGAGTAAGACATTCCTTATAAGAAGGCCATTTCGGATATTCGATCCCAATCATAGGATACGCGATTCCCGGACGACCAATCATGTATATCTCCGATGCTTGATATCACACCCAATCACTACCGCATGATCGCCCGTGGCTGGGAAACCTCAATAGTGTCAAAGCATGACAATCCACACCGTGATGCCATGAAGACTCCGGTCTTAAGGATAATTACACAACCGCCACATAGTGTGACACTTATCGTGTAAGTGGGTCAGTCTAACGTACGCATTCTCTAATACACGTCCACGTACAGTCCAAGTGTCTCTACACTTCGATAGGCGAGATCTATCCACGCCGCTTAAAGGCAGAAGACATCTAATACGTGCTAGTCTGTTTTATACTATCAATGTCCTGTTTAATGGTACATCGCCTAGAGACATTTAAGTATCAAACTTATTAAAGTGATTAGAGATCTCATCAACCATAATCGCCTATCATGGTTTTCTATCACGATTTAATACTAAGGGCGTTATCATATAACAATTCATAATTGGTTCTTTAAAAAACGAGATATATGACAACATAAAAGCCATTTAATATATGTATAAACATAAAGAAATAGTAGAAATGATCCGACCGGTCGGATCCGGTCCAACCCGATTGGGTTTAGGACACTATTCCAATAATTGTGTCCCTTGAATTAAGCCTTAACTGAGCCTTATATGAGCCAGATATGTGTGACTTGAAGTAGTCACTTGAATGAAGCCTAAAATGAGCATGATACTGTTTACTGAGTTAGTGTAAACGTTGCGATTAAATTCGGCTTTCAAATACTACGTCGAAAAGGTATCAAATGAGGTCTCAAAATGAAGATAAAAAAAATTATGAACTTTGGTGTAACAATTTTGATGATCGGTGTTCTAAATCAAAAGTTACGGTTGTTAATAAGAAAAACGCTCCGGTTAATGCAAACATTTTTTCGGCTTTCAAAATTTACGTTGGAAGGGTATCGTATTTGGGCTCAAATTAAAGAGCAAAAAAAAGAATTTTGGTGAAAAAATTTCGATGATCGGAGTTAGAAATCAAAAGTTACGGGTGTTTGAAAGAAATAAAAAACCAAACAAACCTGAAGCTGGAAGCGGAAGCGGATGAAAGATATACGCGCGTCCCTTTTATTAAAAGGGTATTCTTGTCCGTTTGTATGTCATTTTTGCAACTAAAAAAAGAGTGTGTCATATTTATTCATTTTGTAATCTTTTTTTTTCCTTTTCCCTCAATCCCCCTGTTTTATTTTCCAAAGTTGCGTTACGTCGTGGTGATCACTTTTCTCTACTGCGGGGTCTTGAAACGATGAACGGATTGGCCGCACGGTTGAAGTTTAAGTTCTCCCTTTTTTTTTCTTCTGAATATTGCGTCGCCCTCTCTGCCGCCGTTCCATCTTTTTTTTTCCAGAATATGCGTGTGAAACTAATAAGGGATTTTGGGGGATTATTTTCTTTAAATAGCCATTAATTAAACTCTTTTTAATTAAATAACTAAATCACTTTTAATTAAATAAATAGGATAAATAATAATTAGGTCGTAGTGGGTACGCCTAATCACTATTTTACCCTTTCTGAAAAGTCGGAAGGACGGCCAAAATTGTTCCCGGATCGTCCCTACCAGAGGTAACTAGAGGCCATCCTTACACCGTCTTCTTGTATGGTGCAGCGTATAGTTCCGTCTGATAGTCGGCAATGAGTCATAAATGGTCCGGTTAACCGCTTAAACCGCCGTCCTCGCTTGGTCTAAAAGGGCTAACCCGAGTTGACAAGACCTTTATGTCTCACATTTATATGAGGGTGAGCATTCTACTATTTTACCGATGTGGACTTTACAAATATGTCTGAAAAAAAAGGAAAAATAGCACAATTGTCCATGTGCATGGAAAATTATATCAAAATTTGTGTTATTAAAATGAAGGATAAAGATGGAAAAAAATAATAAATGTTGTATTGGTATTATAAAATGACAGATAAATAAAAACAAATCAAATTCTAAAAAATGATAATTAAAAAACGGAAGGACTATGATAATTAGTATGAAAATGTTGGTGGTTACAGAGTCGGGCACAGACAGTGTCATTCCTAACTTTTTGAAGGCCCGGGACAATATTAAAACAATGGCCCTTTTTTATTAACAAAAGCAATATTCATATAGAAATGACATGAATCAATCGCATATAATAATAAATTAAAGCAAAATTATAACAATTTTATCAAACAACATACTAAAAATGTCAAAACAACGAAATTATTAAATCAGTAACGGTAATATAGCAATTAAACATAGACAAAATAGCGCACTTGTACCAACGAAATTATTGGATCAGTAATGAGAATATAGCAATAGTATAGACAAAATAGCGCACTTGTAAATAACAACATCAACGAATTACAAACACCTATGGACAGGACAACATGGCTGCAGTGACAAGGTGTTTGACAAATTTATCAAGATCTCCTATTTGAGACTCTCGAAACAGTTCATCTCATTTTCTCCTTTTCCTTTCTTCACTTCCGATAATTGTTTTTTATGCACCATCATAAAAATCAATACTCAACAATAACACAGCTGGGCAAGGAAATGAACGAAAGCACCTGTATAAAGTATTAGTTTCCAAGAAAAAACAATGGCAAACTCCCTCAAACACTTCATGAACTTCCAATTAAACCTGTCACTCAAACACAATTGAAAAAACAATATAAATTACAAATAAAAAAACTAGAACAATGTATCAAATCAATAAATCAACAAAATCAATCACCGGGAAACAATTTATCAAATACTAATTAACAAACGAAATAGGAAAAAAATTCAAAAAGTACTTCAATCGTACACGAACACAGAGGCCGTGAGCAATTGACGGAGGAGAAATAAATTAAATTGTAGATATTTTTTCCGAAGGTAGCAGGAAAAAAAAATGAATATAATTTTTTTTGAAATTTAAGAAATTGCTGCTGAAAGCTAAAACCGGAAGTGTGGAAGTGGAACGCAGCCAGGGAATAGATGTGAAAATTTGAGGGCTAATAGCGTTTCGGCTAAATTACAATTTTGGTCCTCTAACTAGACGTATTTTCGATTTTGGTCCTGGTTTTTCTCCGGCGACGATTTTAGTCCTGTAAGTGGTCTTTTTTTTTGCAAAAATAGTCCTGAACGCCGGAAATACCACTTATAGGACTAAAATTGTCGCCGGAAATACCACTTACATGACTAAAATTGTCGCGAGAAAAGACCAATTTTAGTCCTGTAAGTGGTATTTCCGGCGCTCGAGGACTATTTTTGCAAAAAAAGACCACTTCTTGGACTAGAATTGTCGGAGAAAACCAGGACCAAAATCGAAAAACGTGTCTAGTTAGAGGACCAAAATTGTAATTTAGCCTTTCATTTTCAGTTACAACATTCATCTATAAAAAATAAAATAAATAAAAATTGTAATAGACCAAAAAAAAAGTGTTATTTGTTTATAAGAACGTGTTTTGGGACTTAATTAGGCACTTAGGACACCCAAAAAAGACCATTAGTTATAAGGACAAAATCACATCAATTTGACAAAATTAACCCTATATGCTTAAATATCTACAGATGAACTTTCCGTAAGATGCTCAGTTTCAACATCAATGGAACCCAATCTATATTCTCGCCGCCGATGCTTCCATGTTCCTCTACTCAATTTATTAATTTTTTTTCATGCAGTTTCTCTTCCAGATTTCAGTAATGTTAATGAAGAAAGTCGTCATGAGGTACAAATCTCTTCCTTTTTTTTTTGTACACTTCGTGTTGCTCCGTTTTATGGAGAGACCGCCTACAGAGACATTTGAGGCTGTTTTGAGAGCTAATTTGAGGTTTCCGACCAAGTATTTTAGGTCTGTTTCTTCTGAAGCTAAAGATTTGCTGAGGAAGATGATATGTAGGGATGTTTCTAGAAGGTTCTCTGCCGATGAATTTCTAAGTAAGTGGATTTCCTAGCCCTTTTTTTCAATCCTTTTACTGAGAGTGTAAAATTTATATCTGGTTTTGTTCTTCAAATGATAACAATTTGCTTCATTCCTTGTCCTTAATTCTCCTATGTAATATGTTGAAACAAAGAATTGATGCTCCAATATGTGATGTAAGCATGGATTTATGTGGTTTGTATTTTTTGGGACAATTTCTTAGTTTTAGGAATTGCTGGGGATAGTCTAAGCCGCTGCATGTGGTCTGTATATATATACACACACTTTTGTGGCATTATGAGAGTCAACTTTACTATGTTTTGGTTCATTGTTTTAACCCCCGTTTACGACACATTTGGCTTATATTGGGTAATTTTAGACCGTTTATAGGGCAAAATCGCATTGAGCACTCACTTTAAGGTGAACCGTCAAATAGATGGAAAACCTCACCATTTTATGGTATTTTGGCCATTTTCGAGACCTATTTATCTTGCGGGATTATGCTTGGTATATTGTGCTATGGAAATGCAGGAAATAGGTGACTCGTGAGCCCAGAAGATGAGGCATGAGACTTAGAATGGCATAACCGAAGCCCGGGGATGGAACGGATCAAAGGTGGTTGGTGCTTTCACCATCTGCTCACTTTATCTGCATGTTTCTCCCAGATACATACATTTTCTGGACTTGTGGTCTTCATGAAAGTTGTAGATAATTGAATGAGATTTCCAACGCATTTTGAATCACTCAAATCGGAGCTCTACACGCAAAGATATTGCCAGATTACTGAAGGTGTATCACACGCTGAAGACTTTGGGGCGCGCCAAGTTGAAACAGAGAGTTACCAGAGTAACTGAACCAGTTTTGGGGCGCGCCAAAATGACTTTTCCTGCACATTTTTGGAGAATATAAATACCACTTGCACAGATTTTTTAGACATTCTACACACACTTTTTCACTTTGATATCTTACGTTTTTCCCCTTTGGGTCGATTTCTCCCATTCTTCTCCCCTAGATTCACTCTTTCATCATCTTTTATTTAAATTAAACACAATCTAGCTTACATTTTAGCTAAATTTTCTTCTCTACTCTTGGATTTTCTGATTTTGGGTCTTCTTCTTCACCAATTGACATGGGTGTTGAAAAAGCTTGATGTAAACTCCGATTCTCCACGATTTTGGTAATTAATTTAGTTCCCTTTCTTGTTTTATGGCTGTGATTCTCTTTTTGATTGTTATTTCTTGTTTTATTATGATTAGCTAAACTTTTCATAGCCAAATTATGTGAAAATTGAAGAAATCACCCTCTAATTGATGAAATTGGGAATGGGTAGTGTTTAATTGTTGTTATATTGACGAATTCATGTCTTAAAACTTGTTCTTAATGCTTGAATTAGCTTGATCACCTAGTTCATGAACTCACACACCACTTTTATAAATGTATGTTGCGAAGGGGTGTGGGAAAAGGGGTTTTAAGATCATTCTTTATAATCAACTGAGTTGTTTAGATTGATTAGGGAGTGAGATTCAATCGGTTATGAAATCGGGCAACTCTAGCACATTAATCTTGTTTCGGTCAATTAAATTTTTAAAGGCGAACTGTTGAACCGGGCAAAGGGTGTTCGATTGTTGTATGGCGTCGTACACTAGCTTAGGAGTTTGCACCCATGAATGAGTCGATATAAGTAGAGGTTGGTAGGATGGTTAATCCCATTCCCGAGCTAATCGATTGGAGGGGTGAAAGTATTCGATTGGATCATAGTTTGGCTATGTCTCTTTCTCTCTTTAGTATCTTTAGTTTATATTTTGTTTTAGTGTAATTAAACTTGAAATATCTTGGTTGACCTAAACTAAGTCTAAAAACGGCTTTGATACTCGATTGATTCCTCGTGGGATACGACCTTGCTCGCTACTATAGTGCATCCGACTCGGTACACTGCCGATTAAGGTTGGACTGTCACTATTTTGGCCATCATGGCATCGTAGTGACATTCAAGCTCTAGAAAGTCAGAATCTAAGCTCAATATTTGACTTCACAGAGGTCGAATGTGCATTTTCGACTTCTGTAAAGTCGAACCTAGCCCGAAACGTGATGCCTTTAATGTGCACCTATATATTTTTTTTCCTTCTGTAGGTGAAAGTAATTGACATATTATAGATTGAAGATCACCAAGGTTGTTTTTCTTTCTTTAGGGGCTTCAATCTTCTTCTGCCATAGGAGTTAGACTTTCCCTTCTTTTTTTTTTTTTTTTTCTTCTTCTTGTAATCTACTTTAACATGGGATTTGCAGGAGTATCCATTGCAATGATGTTGACTAAGCTCAACCTTTTCATTCTAATGTTCACATTCATCTACTTCTCAAAAGTCTATAAAGATTCTTGGGTTTATCCTAGCATTGACCGCTTTAAAGGGTGTTCATATTTTCTCTCTTTAATTAGCAGTGCCCACTTGCATTTCTGTGTGCTTAGAATGGTGGTGGTCACTGCATCGTCTGCGTCATTGCACCGGAGTGTCACTGCATTTCTGTGTACTTAGAATGGTGGTGGTCACTGCATCGTCACGTGTCACTTTGGACTGAAAAATGTGAAAGAACAATGCATTCATAAGGGGTAAAAGTGTCGAGATAAAACATTGAAGGGTAGAAGTTCAAAAATCATGAAGCAAATAGGATGAAAAGTGTGTTTTATCCCTTTTTTTAATGGTGTTTATTTTTTTCAGATAGGATATGCAGAGAAGATGGCTAATGTTTTGGGAAACTGTTGCTGAAGAAACCATCAAATATGCTAAACATGATAACTGACAGTTGTATATATACTTTTTTTTTTTACTTTTCAATTTAACAGATTCGTAATTACATTAGTTGTAGATTATTCTCATATATGGAGATTTAACTTTTCATGGACAAATGCATTATGACTTTTTTTTTTTCTGTGTTGTTATAACATAGAAAAATGAATCTCGAATGAATCTCGAATCGACTAAAAAATGAATCTCGAATCGACTAAAAAAGTTCAGGCTCGATTGAGCCATAAAAAGGCAACATCGAACTCGATTGGCTAAGTACTCGATATAACTCGACGTGGCTCATAAGCTCGATTTCCCCTGAAAAATCTTCCTAATTTCGGGACAAAAAGTTCAACACAAATGTTGATGTCACTGCATATTTGATTGCCGATGTCACTGCATAAATTGTTGATGTCACGCATATATGATTGCCGATGTCACTGCATAAAAATATGAATTAAGGTGAAAGATTTATGTTCATCATAGTTTTATATCAAAAGATATAGCCATTTGAAGTCTATTTTATGAAGAAAAGAAGGCGATTTTATGAAATTAAGTCGGAAAAATATCAAATGTCATCACGGTGTTTCTTCATCAAATGTCACTGCATAAAATGTTGATGTCACTGCATATCTGATTGCCGATGTCATTGCATAAATTGTTGATGTCACGCATATATGATTGTCGATGTCACTGCATAAAATATAGATGTCACTACATATATGATTGCCGATGTCACTGCATAAAAATATGAATTAAGGTGAAAGATTTATGTTGATCGTAGTTTTATTTCAAAAGATATAGCCATTTGAAGTCGATTTTATGAAGAAAAAAAATCGATTTTATGAAATAAAGTCGGAAAAATATCAAATGTCATCACGGTGTTGCTTCATCAAATGTCATTGCATCCCGATGGTGCTCTGCATCGTGGTGTCTCTGCATCGGGGGTGGCAAGTTCATCGCGGTGTCTCTGCATCAGGGGTTGCCATTGCATCGCGGTTTCACTTCATCGCGATGTCTCTGCATATATGATTGCCGATGTCACTGTATAAATTGTTGATGTCATTCATATATGATTGCTGATGTCACTGCATATCTGATTGTCGATGTCACTGCATAAATTGTTGATGTCACGCATATATGATTGTCGATGTCACTTCATATATGATTGTCGATGTCACTGCATATATGGTTAATTAATCGGGATGGTGACTGCATCGCGGTGGTCACTGCATCGCAATGGTTAATTAATCGGGGTGGTGCATCGGGGGTGGTCAATGCATCGGGTTGGGCAATGCATCGCGGTGGTCAATGCATCGCGGTGTCATTACAACGCGGTGTCTCTGCATCGCGGTCGTCAGTTCATCACGGTGTCACTTCATCGCGGTGGTCAATACATCGCGGTGGTCAATGAAAAAAAAATAAAAATTCACTGTCCGGGAAAAAAAAACAAAAAACACAAATACATGAACAAAACAAAACTAGCGCTACATTTATTTTGAAGAACAGCACTACAGTTCGGCGCTCTTTTTTTTTTCCCCTTCATTAAGGGTATTTAGGTCTATCTATCTAATTTTTGTCCTTATAGATAAGTGTTTGTTTTGGATGTCCTTTTTGCCTAATTAAATCCAAAATGCGTCCTTTTCAATAATTGTCCAAAAAAAAAAACACCACAAGACGCGCAGTGAGTATATGTGAAAAGTTTGAGAGCAGGGTTTCGCTGTTACAACATTTATAAAAAAAAATATTTGTAATAGACAAGATTCGAACCTCCATCAACAAAAAAGCATAGCCACTACTCCTCCATTGTGCCAACATACATCAATGTTAGAATTACTAATTTTCGGTCCTCCTATATAAACCAATACAATTGTAAAATATGTAACTATGGATCTCCTTGTATCATGTGCCCGGATTGGTCGTCCAACCCGCCCAGGCCTAGAGCCGGCCCTAGGCACAAATACTGTACAACGATACTAAAAATATGTAATTTTGGCTCCCGTTGTGTCAGAGGGCTGCTCAGCATTTTCATCCGTACGAATCATAACGACAATGAGTTGAAAAAAGCCTACTACAAATGGAGAAATATTAATGTCTTCATTTGCACGACAACAAACCTACCGCACACTAAATTGAAAAAGAAAATCTAGTTATTACACCACACAAATTAATTCAAAAACTACATTTGCACCACATTATATGTCAAAGTTTGAAAAAAAAAAAAAACAATATTACCAATCATTTTTTCTACTACCACAATTATCATCATATATTCACCCTATTTTTTTCAACTTACAAAACATTCCCCCTCTCGTTAAAACCGTTTCTTCATCTTCATTCAAAACCGCCCTCGCTGCTCCCGGTTAGGTTTCAGGCCAAATCCTCCGCCGCCGCTGCAGGCCAAAACACTCCCCCTCTTATTAAACCCTCCCCCTCCCTTGCTCCCTCATTCTTTTTTTTAGTAAATCTTCATATATTCCCATAAAAAAAAAAGGTCATCTTCATCATCTTCGTTCTAAACCACTGCCCCTTTTCTCGATTTGGTTTCTGGCCGAATTCTCCGCCGCCGGCCCAAATATTAATACATAGAAAGAAAATAAAAGAAGAAGAAGAATAAAGAGGAAATAACAAACTACACGTCTAACTGCTCGATCTCATCATCTTCTACCCCGCAAACTTGACCACCACCTTGTTTGCTATAATGCTCTTGATAAATCACCACCCAAAAACCTACCGCAATAATACCGGAAACCGCCGCAAAGACGCCGGAAACAATGGCGTAACTCGTAACTACATCTAGGTTTGATTCTTGGAGATTTTTAGGTAACTTGAAAGGATGAAGTGATGCTAAGCAAAACATACAACTGCTCATAACACTTCCAACCAATGTCAAAATATCAGATAAAAGATCGCCCTTCTCGGGGACTTCATTTCCATCTGAATAGAGATTCGTATTCATCGAAATCCTAACACAAAGAGAAGCCATCATACAAAGGGAATATGAACAGCCAACGCTCATAATCATTATGAAATCTGTTGTGGATAAGGCGGGTGGCACAACAATATTAAAATGAAACATGGCCATGCTGCAAATCACGCTTATAAATCCAATAAACAACATGAGTTTCAACCCGTATTTTTCGCTTTCCGTTGTTGTTGTTTCTCCGGCGGGCTGCTGCTGATCAGCAGTTGCCATCTCTTTTGAATTTTTATTTTTACCAGTCTTGTAGGGATTGGATTGAGCAATTTATTGGTGGAATTGGAGAATTGGTTGCAATATATTAAGGAAATTGATGATTGGTTCGATGATATATATAGATGTTTTATTTCATGTCAAACTATATGTGTGCTAATCTGTGTAAGAAAAGAAAAAAAACTATATATGTGTTGATGCAAATCAATCAAATAAAATCATTGCGGATACTGTGCCACAAATCGAGCATTAGATGATCGATCTAGATATTCTTGTAATTAATTAATTAGTATGGAAAATTAAGGATAAGGACGGATAAATGCGATATTTTTTATAGGGAGAAGGACAATTGCATAATTTTATAGCAAGAATGACAAACAATGAATCCGAAAAAGCAGTTGAATCTCCCAGTGAATCCGAAATCGGTGAATTTCGACGGTGAATTTTGATGATGAATCGAAAATCAGTGAATCTCGACAATGAATTTTGAAAATTAATGAATTTCGACAGTGAATAAATAGTTTTGTCCTTTATGCAAAAGTTTCAAAAAACTGTCCTTTTACTCAATTGATGAAATATTTCGGTCATTCTCCTTCATTCCCCCTAATTAGTATAGTTTTCAAAAGCTAATAGCAAGAATGGTTACTCAAAAAAAATAAATATATATAATAGCAAGAATGGTTACTCATTTTACCGAAAAACTGTGATTTAGCCGTCTTTTTTCGTCTTGGTTTGATAAGTCACTTATCTTTCATTTTGTAACTTAACTTTCACAAAAAAATCGTAGGGTTCGTTAACTTTCAATTTTGTAACATAAGTTTCACAAAAAAAGAAAAAAATATGTACTTAAGGAGAAGAACTAGGGAAATTTGAATTTGGGACAATAGGGTTCTAAGAAAATTGGGGAAAACTATTTTGTGACCAAATTCATGAAAATCACAACACAGATTTAGGACATAACGATTTTATGAAAATGAAATTAGGATGAAATCCCTAAATTTGACCAATTGAGGAAGAGCCATTGCGGGGAAAATATTTTACTGATGAAGATGACAAGAAGGAAAGAAAATGTTGTGAAATTTTTGGTGTTTTTGATATCTTTGTTATCCACATACATCGTGTACGAGAAATTGTATTTTGGGTGGAGGAACAGCATATTTTGGCAATTTCTTTGATTAAAATAATAAAATTTTCATAGGTAAACGAAGCGTGTGATACACGTATGCGATTTAGTTATTTTTTGGTTGGCAACACGTTAAATGGACAAAAATGCAAAAAAAAACATGGGGACTGGTCAGACCAAAACGAAAGATGATGGTGGAGTCACAGATTTTCGGTAAAAGTAGGGGAAATTTTTTTCAAAAAAAATAAAAGATTAGAGACTGGTTAAATCAAAACGAAAGAACAGAGCTAAGTTACAGTTGTTCGATAAATATGATGACCATTCTTGCTATTAGCTCTATTTTTGTCTATTCACTTTATATATATATTGAGGTGGTCTATGGCGGCTTGACACACAACTTGCATGTTACTTAGACACACAACTTGGACACGTGATCTCATCCCGTCTATTGTGGCGTGACGAGGGTGTTTTTGCTTCCGCAGTTTCGTTATATCGATATACGATAAAGTTCTCCTTAAGAATGAAAAAAACATGGAGGTAATAATTTCCTAAATATAATTTCCTTGTGCAAAAGAATGAAACTACATTTAAAACTAAAAATCATTCAAAGTGTTTATGCAGAAAATACGAATACTACGGAGAAAAAAACATAAATCAAACAAGATTAATTAAAGATTAAAGTTGAAACTGTTGGATCATTAATCCAACGTTGGGCTTATATGTGAAATAATTATTTATTATGGACTGTCAATAAAGATTAGCCCGATGTAAAAGTGATCTAAAACGGTTTATGGTTATTGGGTTATGATGTATCATTAGGTTGTGGACCTTTAATGTGTAGAAACTCGGAGGTAATTTCTAATTTTATGATGGGTAAAATTGGAAAGACCTAATAAATATTTTACTATATAAGGGTGGGTTATGGTCCTTAGGTCATATACTTTTCCCACTCTCTTTTGACCCCCATTATCACAAGAGAAAAATACAGAGAACACAAAGGGTTCTTCTGACAAGAAACGGGAGGTGTATAGATCTGGAAGATCGATCCAACAACATCTACAGAGTCTTCCGCTGCTATGGATTCGGGTATGTTTGTAGATTAATATCGTTCTCTGATTCTCAATAATTTAGCATAATCGATCCGGGAATAATGTGATTCAATCACATAAGGATTGTTCTAACAAGTGGTAGCAGAGCCAGGTTTATGTTGAATTATCGAGAATCGTTTTTAATATATACGGTTGAAATTATATACTTTATCTTTATGGATCCGGATGAAAGTTACTCTTATATGCGGCTGTTGTTTGGATTTAAGAGAAAAGTTGGTTCTTTTTCCTGTCCAGTATATATTCATATTTGTACGGTAAAGGGATTATTATTGATATCTATTAGTATCAATTGTAGCCGTGTTTGCCGATGAAGTTTTTTTTTGGTTTAGCTGCTTCAGCTTCATCATGGGATCAATATTACAGTATTAGGGCTTTTGATTATTATTATTATTCAATAGCCTGAATTAAAATAAAATAAAATAAAAATTTGCTGTTTGGCGGCTGTTCTACTATCGGTACATGACAAGCGGCTATTAGGGTATTCATATCAATCACCCTATCTCTATCCCCACAAATACTATTAAAAAATACATATCCCTACTTTACAGCAACTAAATTCACAATACTCTACATCAGCATCCCTATCTCTATCCTTACAACATTAAAATATTCATTTTTCAACTAATTTTTAAATTCAAATTTTACTCCAACGGCTATATTTCAACGGTTATATTTCAACGGCTATATTCGAACACACACATTTTTCCAAAATTATTTTTAAAATTTAAAATTTTACTCCAACGGCTATATTTGAACACACACATTTTTCAAAACTTACTTTTTAAATTCAAATTTTACTCCAATGGCTATATTTCAACGGCTATATTTCAACAGAGGAAGAAAAAAAAAAAATCGTTTCAAAAAAAAAAATAAATAAATAATGTAAGGATAGCTACAGTGTCACCCCAGATTTGGGGTGACACTGTTCATCCACCCCAATGTAGGGTGGGGATAAAGTATCTGATGCAGGAGAGTTTTTACTTCTTCCCTATTTTTTTCCCTACATGTAGGGATAAATGTGGAGATAAAGACTCTGATGCTAATACCCTTAGGTTTAGGTTCACTCTTTACTTAATGTTTTACGTTTTTTTTAAAGAACATTAAAAATAAAAATAAAAAACGAGGGGAAAAGGAAAAGAGAATTATTGCTATTAGATTCATGATTGGCTCATTGTTTAGTGTTCCGGGAAAACGTTTTTCTTTATTTTTTTTATTTTTTTATTTTTTTCCATTACGGTATGCATAATAAATGGCATTTAATTCGGTTGAAACGTTTCATTTGATAATTAGCGTATATATTTTATTATGGTAACATCCGAAAAAATAAGCTACCCAATTTTAATAAATCTTTTTTTTTTTAAAAGGTCAATACGTACGGTATAATCAAACATTGATATATTGTGGTATTTACAATTATTACGTCTTTAAGTGGATTTGTTGAAGCGATATGTCACCAAAGTGACCTCTACGTGAAAATTTATTTACGGTGGGATGTAATATGGTTTGTGTTTTTATAAATTCATGCGGATTGTATTCGGCCTAAAGGAAGGATATTGTTTGGCAGAATTATAAATACACCTGTGGTGATAAATACGTGATAATTATTCGGTTTCCATGTGGATAATAGATGCGATCCAAAGATTGGTCTATTATTTGACAGGACTTATTGTCAGTGTTTGATTACTACGCCAAGATGTCAATTACGAGTTAGTATTATCGTCCAAAGATGAGATATTAATGACGTGCCGGCATTTTGTGATGGGAAAATATATCATAAATTTGTTTGATTTTGGATATTCTTCGGATCTTATATATGTGAGCCTAAGGTTATTAAGTTGTTTTCTGTGTTCAGTTATAAGTTCTGCTTTAAAGTATATCTGCTCATTTAAGCATTATGTTCCTTCACTTATGGAATATCATTTCAAGAGTTAGAAATAATGAGTTTATTATGTTCTTTGGCATTATGAATCTAGACTTGACATTTAAATATGATCCTCATAAACCTCTCAGTTAGAATAGTAAAGTCAAACAAATTTGTACTTTGAGAAATGTGAGTGATTAAACAGGTTGAGTCTTTGATCATTAGGGAAGCCAATCCTAATACTCTTAGAAATGACATAAATGCTATGGTGACCAATAAGGAAAATTTTTGTGTGTTTTAGGGCTGTAAATGAGCCGGGCTACTCGCGATGTACTCGTATTCGGCTCGGTAAAATATTCGATTCGACTCGAGGTTTTTCGAGTTCGAGCTCGAGCCGAGCTACTCGACTATTAAGTCGAGTCAAGCCCGAGTTAGAATATTCAAGTTTCGAGTAGCTCGCGAGCTTTATCGAGCTTTTGTAATATATAACATAAAATATGTCGCAGAATCCCATAACAAAATATTTTTATATAAACAAGCTTCTAGAATTTCGATTGTCGAGGCTCAAGTGCTCAACTCTCTCTCACAACCACATAAAGAAACCCTTAATTGACCAGAGCTGAACATGTGATGACTGAAGTATGAAGATAGCAACGGATCATTACTCAATTAATCGCTCAAGCTCAATCCACAAATTAGATCCATCTATCTACTTACTATTTCATTCTTCGACCGATTTCATCTTAAAATATCTGACTTTTCTATCATCAACACTGTATTTTCCGCTTTAATCGTTGTGCTCTTTCTGCCCTAATGGGGTAAAAAATAATCGATCTGTAAATTTTGAATTTCTGGAGCTGGTTGTAAGAAGGTGTGTTAGACTTAGAGTAAGAAGAACAGAGGTGCAAGTATCAAGATTCAAGACTGCGGTGAGTTTAATTAACCTTTTTGTTGTGTTTCGTTCTTGCCATTTGCTTGGCATTGTTCATGTGACACTGGGTAATATGTATGGTGTTTAAGTTCACGTTAATGTACAAACATTCATGATTTAATAATGTGGATGCTTGTTTGACATTTTTTGTGTTTTTGTCCTGTTGATTTGGGGTTGAATTGTCTGTTGATTTTTTTTAAGAATAGATGTCTTCAATAATGATGTAACTTAAGTCAATTATGTCTGGCAAGTCATGAATCTGTAAACATGATGTTATGATGTTGCAAATCAAGTTCTCAATGCTTAGATGAAAATGTTGTTATTGTACTCTTGAAGAAGATTTTGTGAAGCATTTTTTGGAAATAATGATAGTAGTAGTTTTTCCAACTTGGAAAAAAAACGAGCTCACGAGTCGAGTCGAGCTTCATTCGAGTTTTAAACGAGTCGAGTTCGATCAAAAATTTTACAACTCGATCGAGTTCAAGTCGAGCTTCGAGCATGATAATTTTCTATCGAGTCGAATTCGAGCCCTAAGAGGTATCGACTCGACTCGGCTCGTTTACAGCCCTAGTGTGTTTAATAGAGTTTCACAATGCCATGAAGAGAAAGGCAAGGCAACTTGTCATGTCTTAGCTAATCTCTGTAAGGTACAAGGACTAATGCAACATAATGGCACATTCTAAAATTAGCTCATTTGATTTCCAAACTTCGGATATTTAATTTGGATATCTGTGATGGACTACTGGTGCAATTTATCATTCTATATCTTCAAGCACAATATGGTAAATTAAATGTCAGTTATAACTGACATAAGGAATTGTGGGAGTTGAAGAAAATTATTTCCCACTGAGTGCAAGAAGTCGAATGATTGAAATTCGGGCAACCAGAAAATGCTAAGTATGGTCACCATTAAAAGTAATTAAGGCCACAATAAAATTTAAGTTAAGGAAGCTGCTGGTATTAACACTATTGGCAAAAGTGACAACATAAGGATATTAGTTGTTTTTTATGTCAATTGGTAGGTACACAATGAAAATTGCTTGTAGTGTAATGCTTTGCTGAGCAAATTAAGTTATTTTTTTTCTTCCTTTTTTGGTTTGTTGAGGGTTTGAGTTGTTTTTTGTGCCTGGACACACTTGGTGGATAGATTCGGATGCTACTATGCACTTAAGCGTGAATATGCAGAGTAACTAGCATCATCAATCACCAGTTGATGTTGAAAGATACATTTTGGAAGGTGATTCTAATGCTGTAAAGTTTAAGGCTATTCAGAAACTAGATTGTTACTGAAGATTGAACATTTGCTAGACTTGGAAGAGACTTATCAGGTCGTCTTTATGGTGGAATTTGGTTTTTCATTTATTGATTGGACAAATCAGGACATTCTTGTTCAATTAAAGGATGATATATTTAGTCTTTTCGGTTTTCAGGTCAAATATGTTCTAATCATTTGGCTTTCAGTAATAATCAGTATTTGGTGGATACCATTGTATCCTTAAGAAAGCTCTGCATTTAGTTTTTATGGCATAAATCAAAAGTCAACTGATGATGGTTCCTATATGGTTTGGCATTAGCATTTAAGAAAAAAAAATATTCTCGAAAGAGAATATAAAGGCTTGCACCAGATGGAACATTTTGATCCCCTTGATATGTCAGATGATCATGTCTGAGTAGGTTGTATTAAGGGGTAACAAACCAACATAGGAGATTAGATATTTGATTGCTCTAAGTACGTCTTAGAATTGATACATATGGTCACTGACGTGGCCTTTTCTAGTACTAATACCAGTCCTTAACCAACAGTGTATCGGGTCAAACTGTAGTGCTAGTATGGTGAGTCAGAGTGTCGAATCCTCAGGGAAACGTGGTAATTCTTTTAAGTGTGGTTAAACACCAAAGAGCTGTTATTAACTCGATCTAAACCACAATTTTATAACACAGATTACTACTATTCTACTTAACATAAAATAAATGCGTAATATAAAAGTTATTCTAACATAATATATATAGATATATAAATATATATAGATGTACATAGATTGTAAAATATATATATAGATATAAATATATAGATACCAATATATTTTATAGAACTAGCCAAAGTTTATATAATTGATTTATACGATCTTTTGATGAGGCGAATGTGCTCGATCTTTCCTTTTATTTTAGGTCCAATTGAGTAAATGAAAGCGGTGCACTCTGAGGTTAACAATTCCTCCTCACACGAGCGTATGAAATTGTCATATGTCATTGTCATCAGTTCAATCTCCACAATCGCCCCATGCTAATCTCGATTAGTCTCGAGCAGTACAGTACAAATCTACCCCGGATAAAAGAGGTTATTCCATTTGTCGACGGCCGATGTTATTCAAAAGGCTCCGGTTGTCAAAGCGGATCGATTTAACTTTCGGTTTTAGTTTCAATTAAACTGTTGATTTTAACATTATTATGATCTCGAGCACAATTTTAATAAGATCTATCTTTCCCAAGACAAATCTGGCCCCGGGTAGGAAATAGGATTCCGTAGTCATGCTTTCACACGGCCAATTTTACCCTCCGGTTTTTCTATCTTTTATCTCATATCCTAACTTCTGCGGTGGGTTCATCGTTGGGTTATATGGTGTGATTCATCTTGATTAATTACGTCAATCCGAATATTATCAATACGTTATGAGAATAGAAAAGATTCAATTAACTCAATTTTAATCAATTTTACTTTAGATAAACATTCCTTTACCGAAAAGATCGAAATAAAACGATTACATAACTTTGGCTAGTTATTAGATCTAGCCTAATAACATTATAAAAAGACAAACATAATAAACATAGATACTTAAGAAATTTTACCCGATTACAACTGTTGAATCAGAAGCTGTATTCTTCCGGATGTTACAACGACTTCAACAACACTGATCTTCTGATAATTTCTCGAGCATTATAACGATACTACTTTATTTATGGCATAAGGCCTATATACATACATACTATTTCTAAGAAAAAGAGGTTAGGAAACTATATTGGTACCCTCCTGCAGGCTGTATGAACTGCTCTATTTATAAGCAAGATTTTCAGGGCCGGATCGATCCGAGGTTATGCCGGATCGATCCGGGAATAAATAATAGTATCCCTTAGATTATTCTCTGCAGGATCACATGCTGGATAATCTTTAGTTTCCTCGGATCGATCCGAGGTTAATCCGGATTGATCCGGGTAGTTTTTTTTTTTCTTAACTTGATCTGAAACTTGATAAAATCATAACTTGAGCTCTGGATCTCCAAATGACATAATTCAAGAGGCGTTGGAAAGCTCTTGAAAGGATCTATAACTTCCATGAAGGACTCTTCTTCAGAAAATGCCTTTTTGATGGGCCATTTGTTCGTCGAAAATATAATTCAATAATGGTGTCACGAACTATTGATCCACTTGAACTTTAAATCTCATGGCACTTCCTTACTACCTTCAAAAGATACGATTTTTCTTCAAAAAGTGTCGTCACTCGGGTCTTGGTTTACCTAAGATCGCAAATAAAATACCAAAAATACCCCGTAAATCTGACACGACACTCCGGTTATTAACCCGGTACAAAATTTATAACTTTTATCACTTTTACTAGATTTTTATAGTATTTAGATTTATTCATAACTATTAATATTTTATAAGATTATCGTTATAATTTCTTATATTTTATATAAAAAGAGTCGATAACGTATATAAAACATCGTAATTTTTATCATATAAATGTTATACATCAGTCACTTGATGTCTATTCCTTACGGTATGTTGGAATGGTCAGAAATAAAGTATCACCTTCATAGACGATTATTCGCTTTTAATATATCTAATGGTAGTTACTATGGAAATTAAAGTTGGCAGCTTTCATACTAAATAAATACCACTACAGCAGTAACCAAAACCCAGTATGAAATATGGACTAGGATAACCTAGTATTCGGTGTAATCATATTGGAGGTTGTCCAACTAAGGTTAGGCCTTATAAGCCAAAGGAAAGAAAACTGGACTTTGGCTAATTGTTATGTTATGTGGTGTTTTAAGAGATCCAGGGGTTTTAAGTTCTATGGTCGTACTTCCAATTTTTTGTTTTTATTAGACGGGATCTGCAAGGTTCCTTGAGGATATTGAGTTTGGGGGGAAGATAAGGTATGAAATATTGTCTTTAAGGAAGAGCCTACCATGACTCTCCCTGCAGTGGCAGTTGGTAACAATTTGTATTTCCCAAATGGGATGTATATTATTGCCAGATACGGTTTATGATATTTTTGAACTTCCAATTAGACAACCTCAATATCCTCAATAACCTATATGGGAGCAACATGAGCATATGAGATACCACATGATAAATCAGTGGCACCGCCACCAAGACACTTCACTAGAGAGATTGGGTCAACAATTCAGAATGATTATATTGTTTACCTCATTGAGCATAAGGATCATGGCGTTATAGAGGATGATCCGGTTACTGTTCCCCAAGCCATGGAAAGCCCCAACTCTCATAAGTGGATTAAGGTTATGCAATATGAGATGAAGTCCATGAAGGATGATGGCATTTGGAATCTTGTACCATTGCCAGAAGGATAGGAACACATTGGTTGTAAATGGATATTTAGGACCAAGAGGGATTCAGATGGTAATGTGGAAAGATTTAAGGTTTGTCTTGTCATCAAGGACTTCACTCAAAAGGAGCATATATTATAAAAGGCTTTTTCTCTCTGGTTTCATTGAAAAGCCTTTTCTAGATAATTATGGCTCTACTTGCTCATATGGATTATGAGTTACATTAGATGGATGTAAAGACAATGTTTATCAGTGGTGACATTGATTTGGTGCTGCCATAAGACTTTGCATTTGGTGACGCAAAGAATATGGTTTGCATACTAAATCCATCTTTGGACTCAAACGGTTTTCATGTCAATGGTGTGTTAGATTCAACAAATTGTTGTCTCGTTTGGTTTTTCGAGTTAAATTCGGTTGATGAATGTATCTAACATAAGTTTAGTGGGAGTAGGTTCATACTCTGGTTTTGTATGTCGATGATATTCAGTAATGATATAGATTTTGGGCGTGAAACTAAATCATTTATCTCGTTCGGTTTTGAGTTGAAAGATTTAGGAGACGCTATGTTTAGTTTTTTCGGGATCCATGTATATCCGGGTTATTATTGAGGTATTATTGGATCATTACAAACAAACTATATCGATAAAGTTTTCTCATGAGACTCGACATGATGTATTGTAAAAAACATGGTACTTTCAGTGTCTAAGTGAGACAAGTTTAGTCTCACTGTGCCTTTTCTAATGATATAAAGTAGGAGGAAATGCAGAAGATTCCATTTGATTTATTATTGGGAGTCTAATGTGTGCTTAGGTTTGTACATGTCTGGTTATTGTGTACATTTCATTCAAAGTTGAGTGATTCTTAAAAGATCCTGGAAAGGGTCATTTGGTTGCAGCCTATTAGGTTGTAAAGTACTTACAGAAGACAAAATATAGGGTGCTCACATATCTGGAGTCAGAAAAGTTAGAGATCATTCGGTATACTGACTTAGATATTGGTGGATGTAAAGATACATTTAAATCCACATAAGGATATGTCTTCATTTTGTCAAAAGAAGTTGTTTATCTGAAAAGTGCTAAGTAGACACTTATGACTTATTTGACTTTTGGAGACAAAATTCAGGGCTTTTGAAGCCACTAGTGATGGGATATGGATGCGGAAATATTATTTCAGGCTGTGAAGTTTTATTTGGTTATATAAGGACCATTAAGGATTCTTGTGATAATAATTCTGCAGTGTTTTATCCCAACAGCAACAGGAGTTCATCGATGTCTAAGAACATTGACATAAGGTTTCTAGTTGTTGAAGATAGAGTTCGAAGTGGAAGGGTGTCTATTGAACATATCATGACAAACTCCATTATTGTGGATCCACTCACTATAGAACAGCCACCCAAGATGTTATTGAGCATATTGCTCATATGGGTGTCATGTCAGTTAAGGATGCTTAGGTTTAGTGGGAGGTTGTAGTTGATAATGTTTGTTTCAATATAGACACATTTTTCGGTTATTCAGTTTAAAGTTAAGGTTAAAGTTACAGTTACGGTTATTTCTGCAGAAATTAAAGTTTTGTTGTTCACACTTTGATCTCGATATACAGTTTTGATCTCATTAAGTTTAAGGTGGACCAGTTGGAAATATACATGTTAAGATCACATGTCATGTTATTTTCCATGCTACGCATCCACATCATGATCCATGTCATTCATTTTTATTAGCATATGTGATCATTGATGGGTCCCGTCACGACAGATGTGACGAAGGCCGCTTTGGTCCTATGTTGATGGGATTGATGGACAGGATTGTTATTGATACATTCTTTTGTGATGACAGCCAAGTTGAGCACTCATTCGGTTATCTTATGATAAATAATTATAAGGTTACACATATAGCCCAAGTGGGAGATTGTTGGATCATTAATCCAACGTTGGGCTTATATGTGAAATAATTATTTATTATGGACTGTCAATAAAGATTAGCCCGATGTAAAAGTGATCTAAAACGGTTTATGGTTATTGGGTTATGATGTATCATTAGGTTGTGGACCTTTAATGTGTAGAAACTCGGAGGTAATTTCTAATTTTATGATGGGTAAAATTGGAAAGACCTGATAAATATTTTACTATATAAGGGTGGGTTATGGTCCTTAAGTCATATACTTTTCCCACTCTCTTTTGACCCCCATTATCACAAGAGAAAAATACAGAGAACACAAAGGGTTCTTCCGACAAGAAACAGGAGGTGTATAGATCGGAAGATCGATCCTACAACATCTCTGAGTAGTCTTCCATTGCTATGGATCGGGTATGTTTGTAGATTAATATCGTTCTCTCGATTCTCAATAATTTAGCATAATCGATCCGGGAATAATGTGATTCAATCACATAAGGATTGTTCTAACAGAAACATCAAACTATACTTCTAATTCGAACTTCTCGTCTTCTTCTATACTGCTGACTCGACCTTGTTTGCTATAATATTCTTCATAAATAGCAACAACGACTCCAGGGTGGAAATCCCGGGAATGACGGTGAAGGCGGGAGTAAAGATGGCGTACTTAATCATCTCTGGTTTTGATTTAGATACCTTGATATAATTAACTGAGCATAGCATAACAACCAAGTAAGCATGAGATTCCACAAAATTCCGCAAATATTTGCTATTAATTTTCTCTTCTTCTTCTCGGGAAAGGTATCTGATTCAGAACCCAAATTATTTTCCTGAATCGCAAAGGGAATCATAATCCAAAGAAAAATCTACAGTAAATATAAAATCACGCCGCAAATGCTCATACTAATTATGATGATTATGTTGGCAGCATTGGCGGCAGGGACGGACGTGGCTACATATATACAAAAATAAAACTTAACAACGCCCGCAATCGTGCCCAAGATCAACCCAACCTCTGTGGAAAGCGAGTTCTCCATTGTTTCATCGTCAACCCACGAAAATCTAAGACCGCCCTTCAAATCCTACCAACAACGAAGATGTAGATCTAAGATTACTACTCTCGTAAAGTATCAAACTAAATAAAATCAAAACAAACACTTGTAAAGATAAACTCATATCTATATCTGAAATTACTCTATCGTTATGTAAAAAATTTATCCCTTTATTGGCATTCATATATATATATCTTGCTTTTATCTAGTAATACAAACAACCTAGAATAATTCGAAAAAGCTATGTGCTTCGAACTTTCTTACCCGATCGCAGAAAAACAATCATGAAACAACAAAGCTTCTAGATCTAGAATGTGTTTTAAATTTTCTTACCTGATCGCAGAAAAACTTCCGTAAAACGATCATCTCGCCGTGGTGAATACTTTGAGGTGATTCGTTCTAATTGTATCTGTAAATCACGTTTTTGAATACGTAAGTTAAATGTGTATCTTTTTGTTTATTATTGCTGTTTTCATAAATATATATAAATAAAATCTAATTTATTTATTTTTATAAATATTATAATAGCTTAATACTACTGCATCTGCTGGAGGCGCTGCTGATGAAGGCGTTGTTGATGCTGTTGGAGTCGGTGCCAGAGAAATAGTTATAGATTGAGAAGGGCAGAGGCTTTGGGAGGAAGATGGTTGAGCTTTGGGAGGAAGATGGCAGGGAGGAGAGATATAGTTTGGTTGTTGATAGTAGTAAAACCCACGTGCATCCATCATTTCTGTCTTTTTCTTCATTCCCAGAATGTAGGGAAACTTGAAGAATTATGCCTCAAAATTTAAGTACTTGATATATATACCCGCAGGAATTTATTTGTTAAAGATGCCTTGCAGGAGCGACGCACGCGTCACGCGTAACTGACACACGCGTCCCGCGTAAGCCGCGCACACGTCACGTGTGACCGACGCACGCATCACGCATACGCTGCGCACCTTTGGTGGTGTATAAAAGCAGCTAAAATCTGAATATTATTAAAAATTTGTTAGACGGGTTCTTTTTAGAAGAAAAGTAGCGCTGCAGTTATCCCAACATCCACCTAGCTTGAACCACACAAAAAAAAATGTTATAAGAAAAAAAAATGGGGTTCTATTGACATCACATAAATTGTTTTCGACACTGTTTTTCATATTTTTTATTTCCCTCACAACACATTTATTATTTTTAACTTACGACACCACACTGTTAACATCAAAGCCACTGATGTTATTTTTGGATTCGACGATACTTATTAGTGACATTAAGTTTGTATATTGTTTTGTTTATACACTTGTTGTATGCTTCATGAAATGAAATAAAATTAAAAAGGAAAACTTACTGAATGAAAAACCATCGGAAGAGTAGTTGCAAAACCAGCCAAGACGGCAAAGACAGCACAAAAAACGTACGGAGAAATCTTTGGAGGTGAATCCAACTCCCCTTTCAGCTACATAGCACAATTGGAGGATTTTAAAAACCAAGACTAGACCCCAATCCCCATAGTAACCGTTGGCAAGTTAGAATCTGGAAATTTCTCGATGAAACAGTTCTCGAGAAAAGTTATGATGATTAACGCCAACGTAACACAAATGTCAATGATGCACAGCGCCATATGCTCATGGTGGCTCGGATGTGGTAAGTGGTCAAGAACGTTGCTCGCTGCAATACACCCAGTAACAACAGCAGCAAAGCCAACAAGAAATACAAATCGTGCTTCCTTTCTCAGCTTTCTTCTTTCAGCTGGAATGAACTGCTGTAACAAGGAGAAAAAAAAAAAGAAATAGTAAAATCAATTAAAACCCCAAGAGAAAGTAAATAAACCAAGATGAATTTGACATCCGGCCACCTGCAATCTTGGTTTGAAAAATCGATAGTAAAGAAATACGCTGATCCATGCCGGAGAAGAAATGTATGAGACACCGATGATTATCCATGAGAAACTACGTACAAGAGGTAGACCAAAGTTTCATTATAAAAGATCGAGGAAAACCATACAATAGATAATTAAAATGAAGGTATAGCTGTATGTATACCTGCATTTCCAGAAATTGGAAAATCAGGTTGTGTCGGTACGACATTTGTAAATCAGTCACGCTTTTTCGACATGAAAAAATCAGTGGCGTAAAGATCTTTACGTTCAAACGTAAGGATCCTTACGTCCAAACGTAAGGAAATTCAAACCAAATCTCATACAAAAATCACTCAACACAGATTCCTTACGTTTAAACGTAGAGATCTCTACGTTTAAACGTAGATAATCCTTACGTTTAAACGTAAGGATCTCTACGTTTAAACGTAGAGAAATTCTTGTCCATTCAAAAATTTTTTTAATTATATTTTATTGAATTTAAAAAAAAAAAATTGAACATTTAAAGGCCCAGAATTATAGTATTTCTAATCTCCCGTGAAGAAAAATGGCATTCTCATAGCTAACACCGAGGAAAGAAAAAAAAATCTCACGTATGTCATCCCTGTTGCCTCAAGATTCACATGTTTCCGGTAATAGATTCTCAAAGAATTTTTTTAATCCATCATCTTCATAAACACAGTAAATTTGGAGAAGAAGGGTGAAGAAAGAGAAGATAAAATTCAATAAAATATAATAATTTTTTTTTTTTTTTGAATGGACAAGAATTTCTCTACGTTTAAACGTAGAGATCCTTACGTTTAAACGTAAGGATTCTCTACGTTTAAACGTAGAGATCTCTACGTTTAAACGTAAAGAATCTGTGTTGAGTGATTTTTGTATGAGATTTGGTTTGAATTTCCTTACGTTTGGACGTAAGGATCCTTACGTTTGAACGTAAAGATCTTTACGTTTACCTGATTTTCCACGTCGTAGTGCCGCATGACTGATTTACAAGTGTCGTGCCTGACACAACCTGATTTTCCAATTTCTGGCATTTCCCATCTTCTCCGATGACAATGACTGATTTGATTCCTCCTGTTGATTACTGTGTGAAGGGTTACCAGCTGCCTTTTTATAGGCCCTGCACCCTATAGCAAGTTTATTACGTGTTTTTTACAGTAATATTCCAGGTGTAATGTTTATTGTTTTATATGATATGTTTATATGTTTATATATATATATAGAAATGGGTTCATATACATACCTATTGATCCATACTTACCGTACTTACTACTAAAAAATAGTCAAATCGATCACTATTTTAGTGCACTTTATTATTGTTTGAGTGCACCTAGTTTCCTAACAGTTTTATATAATAAACAATAATGAGCTTTTATACAATAACCAAGTGCACTCAAACAATAAACAAAGTGCACTAAAATAGTGATCAGATGCATGTATGTAGGTATGTATGGATAGTATGGTATGTAGTGAAACCCAACCCTATATATATATATATATATATATATATATATATATTCTTTTGAACTACTCTCTCAGTCCCATAATATAAGGTCTTTTGGCCATTTCACACAATTTAAGAAAACATAATAAAAGAGTTGCTTTTTAATATTTCAATGCAAAATATTGTATTGTTTTTTTGGGACTGACTAATAATATTACATTGTTTAGTGTGAGAGTGAAAACAATACATTTAATATTGTATTGTTTTGTGAGAATGACTTATATTTTAGGACACCATTAAAAAGCCAAAAATACTTATATTACGGGACGGAAGGAGTAATATTTTCAAGTAATATCACTATATCCATTCATTACACGTACGCATTTGGAAATATATCATATATCAGTATTTAGAGAAAAAGAGTATTTATTTTATTTTAGTATGTAGAACATTTTTAGTATCTACAGCATATCCGTTTGCTATACCTAATTCCCTTCCCGAACAATGATTTATTCAGATACTTTAAGGAAATACAACAGAGCTGAAAATAACATGTAGGGAAATGGTACGTGCACTACCTATTTGTGTAGTACATTTTCCACTACATGGTTTATTTCCATGGATTACAATGATTAATATTTATTGTGATAGGTCTCAACAAAATGAATGGTATTGATTATGTTGTGTAGGATGTTGTGATAAAATAAATAGTAGATATATCACTACTCATACGTATATTACACCAACATATGTTATTAATCTCTCTTATTGTGTTCTGTTGGTGACAGTGACAATGCTCTCCTCTCCTTTAATTCTTGGTTTTCATGTTACGAGAAAACATGAATATGCTTGGGATTGTTGATATCGTGTAACTCAAATTTCAATGAATAGTGTTATTCTCATAACATATTGTCACCATAAAATTATACAACATATTTTTGCATTACTGATAATGAGGTACTACAACATATTCATTGATATTAATCTCATAATAATCAATGATGTATAAGTGAGTTTTGTTTTAGAATTATGATAGATGCTTTAATGGAATATGTTGGGTTATATACTATGTTTACTAGCATTCTAATATTTGGTCCATTAGCTTAATTGGGTAGAGTGTTGTGCTAATGACATGAAGATCATAGGTGTTCGAGAAGACTTGATTAATTAGGTCAATTTTAATTTTGATATTTTTTTTGACACTAAGTTAAGTTTGATTGTCTGTGATACCATTATATATTACTCATTATGCTACTATGTGAAAACAAAGCACTTGGCCCTAAAATTCTTACAACAAATTGCCTTTTTATACACATGACATGAGCTTACATGGAAACTATTACAAACTTAAATGTTTTTTTTTATAGCTTATAATTCATCAAAATACTATCAACTTCTCCACATTTTGGTTTTTATCCTCTGTGCAAAGGAGAGGAGGTTCAACTTCAGTTTAACCACGCGCAGCCAACGGAGGAACATGATCGAGGCGATTCGGTATCAGTGCACCGTGTACCATTTTGTGAACAATCGTTCACAAAAGAATACAACGAGCCCTCAAAAACAAAGAATACAACAAAACTTGGAGTTGTGCATCTAAAATATCTAAAAATCCACCATTTCTAATGAACAAAAAAGCGTAATTATCCCTAAATAATAACGGTTTATTGTTAAAAAAGACAACTTGAAAGTAGAAATTTGCAAACAGGACAGTGGAATTTTTTATTTGGTAAAAAGAACAAGTGTTTATTCCACTATAATTTAAATTCTCTCATATTTAATTACAAAAATGAATATATTTTTTTATCTGAACGTCGGAAAACCATAATATTTTCTTTATTTCGTTCCCTTTATTTAGACACCCAATTTGATATTTTTTCGGTATCGTATCGAGGCCATTTTTGTCAAAAACAACGAAACAGTGGAATCGTTTAAGTCAATTCCTACTGAACAATGGATTTGGGATAACTAATAGTGGAATTGTCTTTATCACCCAATTTATATTTCTACTTATTTCCCCCTTTTATTTGTCATTTGAATCCACTCCCTAAATAATAATAAATAGAAAGAAAATAAAAGTAGAAGAATAAAGAGGAAATATCAAACTACCATCTCATTTTCTACACGGTAGACCCGACCTCATTTGCTATAATGCTATTGATAACTCACCACCAACAAATCCACCGGCAATAATATCGGAAATTGCACAGAACAAGTGTTTTATATAGATGATTTGTATAACGGATGTAACCGGAAAGTTGTCGAGCATTTTCTAGATCGTCAAATCTTAGACGCACCAAATGCCGATGTAGTTGAAGATTTGGTAATTGACGAAAGAAATTTCCAATTGTTGTTGAACTACCACTGATAAAATCGCCAAGTATGCGTGCGTGCAGAGAGGGGTGTGAACCGCATGTTGCAACTTTTGCTGAATGAAAACGATGACGAGTATGCATCAGATTGTAGCAACGGTAACTATATAGTATGCATCAAATGATAGTCATGGTGATACGAATGATGTGGATGATGATATATATGACACGATGTCAAACGACGATGCAATTGACGAATGATACATATACTATAAATCAAATGTGCTTTCATGAGTCCATATTTGAATTGTAAGTTCATTTAGGATCAATCTGGAATTAACATTTTTTTTTTTTTTGACATCAATTGATATTGTTTTTAAGGGGTCTAGCAAGACGCTAGAAGTCCAAGATTGTCCAATTACAAACGTTCACTTGATCTTAAGAAACAAGCCGACCAAGCCAGAACCGAAGTGAAACAAAATGAAAAAAATAACGCGAATCAGCTACACAAGGACTAAACTATGCTAAAAGAGAGCGGACTAGTCTTCCAAGTTGTCCAATCGATATTAATATTATTTTTTCTAACGGTGATCCAAACGAAGCTTCTGCTTTGAATTTCCCCAAACAACATGTCTTCATTGAGATCTTTTGAGTTAAACACAATTTGATTCCTAGCCATCCAGATACACCAAATAGCAACTTTTTTAACATCATCCCATACTTTGACTTTCTCGCATTGTCTAGCCGAAAAAGGAGATGATTGCATGAATGAATCCCAATCCATAAGTAACGCTCGTGGAATAGAGAACCAATCAACAATCTTACGCCAAGTAGAAGAAGCAAAAGGGCAGTGAAATAGTAAAATAGTAGATGCGAGATGTCCTCATTCACCACCTTGCAAATGGGGCAAACCAAGCTATCAATAGGAATACCTCTTTTCGCAATATCAGTCCGAGTGGGGATACGGTTGTGAGCAACCTTCCAATTAAAGATGTTGACCTTCGACGGGATAGCAGCATTCCACCTCCATGGGAAGGTAGCCGACGGAGCTCCAATATAAGTAGTGCCAAGAAGTGTTTTTAAGCCGAGCCTTTAAAAGATACCATTAGAACAAAGTTTCCAAAATGGGGTATCTGAATTACCTGCAATGGGAGAGATATTTGAGAGCAAAGCAATAAGGTCTACAAACTCTCCCCACTCCCTACCCCTCATCTCTCTTCTCCACCTCCATTCCCAAGACCACCCCCTATCCACAAATCTCCCTCTATCACTCACCAAACACTCATCAAATTCCTCTAGGCGAAAGAGTCTAGGAAAACGCACATCAAGAGAGCTCTCTCCAATCCAAGAATCCCTCCAAAACCTTACTCTATTTCCCGAGCCCAACTTCCAACCAAGGGAGGATAGAAGCTTCACCCCTCTTTTTTCAATTCTACACCCATTTTTTACTATTCCACTCCACACCTTACCTAACCCACTCCTACTAACTCCGTCACCAAAGCCCCCATCTTTACCATTCAAAGCACTAATGACTTTGTTCCACAAGACACCCTCTTCAGTCTTCCATCTCCAAACTATATCAACATGTGTTCTTTACACAAGTACTTTATATGGCTTGCGCAGGCTTTGTGGGAGGCTCCAAACCTCCACACGAGCATCCCTCTAGGCTGCCTGCCATTGCGAGGATGGTAATTAAAATTCTTTTTTTTTTTTTTTTTTTTTTTTTTTTTTTTTTTTTTTTTTTTTTGCTAGCATGAACATTCTTAATTAGTTGTATTAACATTGAGCCCTACATTATAAATCCTGCATTAATTGGATCCTGCATTACAAATGATTTCCCATATATAATTTCCTATGTGCAAAAGAAAGAAACTACATTTAAAACTAAAAATCATTCAAAGAGTTTGAGCAGAAAATAAGAATACTACGGAGAAGGAACATAAAACAAACAAGATTAAATAAGGATTAAAGTGGAAACATCAAACTATACTTCTAGTTCGATTTTTATCGAACGTCTTCTATACTGTTGACTCGACCTTGTTTGCTATAATTAATGTTCTATACTTGTAATTCGATCCTCCCGTCTTCTATACTGCTGACTCAACATTGTTTGCCATAATGATCTTCACAAATAACAACAACCAACACAGGGCGGAAATCCCGGGAAAGATGGTCGAGGCGGCAGCAAAGATGGCGAACTTAATCATCTCTGGTTTTGATTTAGATACATTGATATAATAAACTGTTGCACAGCACAACAACCAAATAAACATGAGATTCATCACAACGGAGCAAATAAACGCTATCGATTTTCTCTTCTTCTCGGGAAAGGTATCTGATTCTGAACCCAAATTATTATTCAGAATCAGAACCATAAACATAATCCAAAGACAAATCGTCATAAAATATAAAATCACGCCGCAAATGCTCATACTAATTATGATGATTATGTTGGCAGCATTGGCGGCAGCTGGGACGGACGTGGCTACATCTACACAAAAATAAAACATAGCTAAGCTTGAAAGTATGCCCAAGATCAACCAAATTAACTCTCTGGTAATCGAGTTCTCCATGAAAAATCTACGATCACCCTTCAAATCCTTCAACAACAAAAATGTAGATCTAATATTACTACAACTCGTAAAGTTTGTAGATTTAAGATTACTACAACTCAGTAATTAAAGTATCAAACTATCTAACAAAACAAACATGTAGATCTATGATTAATACAACTCGTAAAGTATCAAACTAAATAAAATCAGAATATCCAAGTACAGTGCTTAAAATCAAAACAAACACTTGTAAAGATAAACTCATATCCAAATATGAAATTACTCTATCATTTACTCAAAAAGTACTAGATCTATCTAAAATATAACAACCTTATCCTTTTACTGACATTTTTATTTATATCTTAATTTTGTCAATAAAAAAATATTCTAAAAAAAAAAAATTGTCTAAAACCTTTATCGTTTATTTGTTTTGATGGCATTAATATTTATATCTTGATTTTATCTTCTAATACAAAAAACCTAGAATAATTCAAAAAAGCTTCTAGTTCTAGAGATGTGTTTTGAACTTTCTTATCCGATCGCAATGAAACAAGCATCAAACAACAAAGCTTCTAGATCTAGAATGTGTTTTAAATTTTCTTACCCAATCGCAGAAAAACTTAGGTAAAACGATCCTCTCGTCGCGGTGAATGCTTTGGCGTGATTCGTTTGAAATTTCAATGACCGGATGTCGAAGACATTATATCTAATACCGTTAACACTTAGCATTTGTATTTTAAATATAACTTGTACTATAATTCCTTATTGTGTAGTTACTATTATATCCTTGTATGGTGTATAAATATACCCACCATTGTAATACTTTATTCAATTAATACAATACACAAATTACCACATGGTATCAGAGCAACTGTGAGAAAACCCTAAAAAAAAAAACCCTACCGCTGCTCATCACCTTCGAAGCTTTTCATCGGCAACCATGTCCGACGATGGTTCCTCCTCGGCGGCATCCTCGAAATATCCAACCTTTGTTCGCTCCTCTTCGTTGCATATCACCAAACTGACTCGCACCAATTACAACCTCTGGCGAGCTCAAATCCTACCCTACCTTCGAGGCCAAGGCGTCTTCGGTTTCATCGCGGCACGCTACCACCACCGGCCAAAACCCTCATCACAGCCGAAGGCAAAACCGAAGAGAACACTGAATATGACATCGAATTGATCGCTGGAATAAAGCGATCGGATGATTCGCCGACAATCACCTCATCTCTCTCCGATGAGGTGCTTCTTCAAGTCTACACCGCCACCACCTCGGCTGCTATATGGGCTGCACTTCAAACTTCGTTTGCGTCTCAAAGCCGCGCCAAACTGGTTCAATTACGAACCGAGCTCGCATCCACCAGGAAAAATGACCTCACTGCTACCGAATACTACTTCAAATTGAAGAATATCGCCGACGAGTTACACCTCGCCGGACACCCACTACCAGCCGACGACTTTGTGGCCTATCTTCTTGCCGGCCTCGGTCACGACTATGACTCACTGGTCACCATGGTTTCCACACTTGACTCAATTTCTGCTGAAGAAGTGTATGCACTCCTCCTTACCACCGAAAACTAAATTCAGCACCACCGACCCACCCCTCTTGCACCGGTCTCGACAACCAGCAGTGTTCACGCAAATTTAGCCCGCACCAGCACCAACCCTGGCAGCTACACCAACAACACGCAAGGCAGCTCCTCCTCTTACCGTGGCGCGCCACTCTCCTAATTACGGGCGTGGTGGTGGTGGTCGTGGACGTGGCAATCCTCGCCCTAATAATCCGGTAACGATAATACTTTTGTCAAATTTGTGCGAAAGTAGGGCATACTGCCCATGCATGTTATTACAGGTATGAGCAATCTGCTGACCCGGCAAACCACCCCACCACCACCCCAGAACCCCCGCCTCTCCCAAGCTTATGCAACCCAACCCCACTACAACCCTAATCTTTGAATGGCTTCCCGATCACGGTGCCACCCATCACCTTACCAACGATTTCCGCAACCTAAATGTCAACTCAAGCCTGTGGACGGTCCCTGAGCAAGTATACATTAGCGATGGTTCAGTTTGCCCATCTCTCACTTTAGCACCTCTAAGCTTAATTCAAACTCTCGCACGTATCACCTCTCTAATGTCCTTGTGTCACCTAGTTTAACCAAAAATCTTTTATCAGTCCAACGTTTTTGTGCTGATAATTCTGTTTACTTTGAATTTCACGATTCTTTCTTTCTTATGAAGGACTACTCGGACACCACGCTTCTTAAAGGCTTTGTTCGCGACGGTCTCTACCATTTTCAAGGTCCTCCTCGAAGTCTTGTTCAAGCCCATCACTCTGCGTCTAGCACCATCACTACATGGCATCACCGTCTTGGTCACTGCTCCCACCCGGTTCTTCGTCAGGCCTTAAGTAGTTTATCTATTTTAATTCCAAATAAATCACCGGAAGCGGTTTGTGCTCCGTGTCAACTTTCTAAGAGTCATCGTTTACATTTACGTACTTCGGATTTTACTTCTAGGTCGCCTTTGGATTTAATTTACTCGGATGTTTGGGGACCTACTGAGTCCTCCCTTTATGGAAATCGTTACTATGTTAGTTTTCTTGATGACTATACGAAGTACTTGTGGTTTTACCCTATCAAACGAAAATCTGATGTTGAACTTCTTTTTCCGAATTTCTTAGCCCTTATTGAAAGACAATTTAATACCAAACTTAAGGCCATTCAAACTGATTGGGGTGGGGAATACCGTCACTTCGACCGTACCTTAACTCAACTCGGCATTCACCATCGTCGCTCTGCCCCTCATACTCATGAACAAGTAGGGGCTATCGAACGCCGTCACCGTCAAATTACCGAAGTTGGCCTTTCCCTTCTTGCCCACTCTCATCTCCCTCTTACATATTGGGAAGATGCCTTCACCACCGCCACCTATATTATCAACTGTCTCCCTTCTCGTGTCCTCAACAACAAGTCACCTTTTGAACTTGTCTACCATTGTCTTCCCGACTACAAATTTTTCCGAGTTTTTGGCTATGCCTGTTGGCCCTATCTTCGTCCTTACAACCGTCATAAAATGGATTTCCGCTCCAAAACTTGTCTCTTCCTTGGGTACAGACTTTCTCACCATGGTTATAAGTGTCTTGACCTATCCACCGGTCGTGTGTACATTGCTCGTCACGTCATTTTTGATGAAAAGGTTTTTCCCTATACCCCTCCGGTGCCACTCCCCTATCCTCCTAACCCTTCCGTTCTATTGCCCTCCTTCCTACCACCCAACCCAACGGCTCCTCGCACCACCACTTATAGGCCCCGTCCCCTACCACCTCCAACCCCACCCGAGAACCCCCCTCCACCCGACGACCCTCCTCCAACCGAGCCCACCCCCCTCCTTCACCACCAACCATGCCAAGCGTTACCCCGAGCCCTCCACCCCCACCTCCTCTTCCTCGCCACCCCATGACCACTCGCACCCGCACCAACACTTTAAAACCCAAACAAACACTGGACTTTATTAAATACCCTCTTCCCAAAGCGCTTATCACGACTGCTACACCTCTTGACCTTACCTCCTACACTGAAGCCTCCAAACACAAAGTATGGCGTGATGCCATGCAAGACGAAATTAATGCTCTGCTTCGTACTAACACATGGGAACTAGTGCCCTATCGCCCGAATATGAATGTGGTAGGAAATAAATGGGTGTTTCGCACCAAACATCATGCTGATGGTCACATTGAACGTCACAAGGCACGTCTTGTAGCCAAAGGTTTTCATCAGTCAGAGGGTATCGATTACACCGAGACGTTCAGTCCTGTTGTTAAACCAGTTACTATACGTGTTTTATTGTCTCTTGCTATTTCACATGGTTGGCTACTTCGGCAAGTGGATATTCAAACGCGTTTCTTCATAGCAACCTCACTGAGACAGTCTATATGACCCAACCCCCCGGCTTTGCTCACCCTGATCATCCTGACAACGTTTGCCGCTTAAAGCGGAGTCTATATGGCCTCAAACAGGCACCTAGGGCATGGTTCTCCCGCTTCACTGACGTTCTCAACCGTTTTGGCTTTGTGGGCTCCAAGGCCGACACATCCTTATATGTTTACTCCCGGGGCTCTATTCGGTTATATATCCTTATTTATGTGGATGACGTTATCATCACCGGCACCAGCACTACTCACATCGAAGAGGTTATTCGGTATCTTGGCACCCATTTCCCGGTAAAGGACCTTGGCTCTCTCTCATACTTCCTTGGCATCGAGGCCCTTCACGGCCCGGATGGCCTGTTTCTCACACAGCGTAAGTACATATTTCAATTACTTCAAAAGGCCACCATGGACAAGTCTAAACCGTGCTCCACCCCTATGGCCGCTTCCACTCGACTTCACCATGATACGGGTCCTTTATTCCCGATCCGGCTCTTTATAAATACAGATGGTTGGAGGCCTTCAAGATTTGAGTTTTACTCGTCCGGATATTGCCTTTGCGATTCACAAGGCTAGCAAGTTTATGCATGCACCCACGAAGCACATTGGTCGGCGGATTAGCGTCTCGCCCGATACCTCAAAGCCACGATCTCGAGGGCTTATACTTTTCCGCCGTTCCTCCTTGCACTTGCGAGCCTACTCCGATTCTGACTGGGCTGCTGACCCGGATAATCGACGGTCTATTGGTGCTTATTGTATCTTCCTTGGCGATCACCTCATTAGCTGGCGTTCCAAAGAGCACTTAACCGTCTCGAAGAGTAGCACCGAAGCCGAGTATAAGACACTCTCTAATACTGCGGCCGAGATACAGTGGCTTCGCAGCCTTCTCACTGACATGCTTATTACTACGCCCACACCCACCTTATGGTGTGATAATATTGGTGCTACGTATCTGGCTCACAACCCCGTTTTTCATGCACGTCGTGAAGCATATCGAGATTGACTTTCACCACGTGTGCGAGCTCATTGCGGCCAAGAAACTCATTGTTGCCTTTCTCACTTCCAAAGATCAACTTGCGGACTAACTTACCAAACCTTTGGGGAACCCACGCTTTGCTACCTTGAAAACCAATCTCCGTGTCTACCCTATACCCACGGGATTGCGGGGGCGTGTTGAAGACATTATATCTAATACCGTTAACACTTAGCATTTGTATTATAAATATAACTTGTACTATAATTCCTTATTGTGTAGTTACTATTATTTCCTTGTATGGTGTATAAATATACCCACCATTGTAATACTTTATTCAATTAATACAATACACAAATTACCACACCGGAACGGACGGAAAGCGAAAGATTCTCTTCCTCTCTTATTTCTCTCTTCCCTAACCTTTCTCTCTTTCTCGCCTCTTTTCCAACTTTGAAGAAAATGAAGGGTGTTGATAAACACCGGTAGGGTTTTGGTGTGGGGTTTTGAGGGAGTTATATTTTTCCAAAAGAGAAATGCCCTTATTATATTTTTTTTTTTTTTTTAGGAACTTACTATCTACTTTTAAAATCCCATATATACCCTTACAATCCACCTTATTCACTACCCCTCCATTTTATAATAACCGATACTTTAATATCATGATAAAGTTGGTGATTATGCACCATTGATTATGAAGAACATCACGATCCATGCCATAGAAACAAAAATAAATAAATAAATAAATATATATATATATATATATATATATATATATATATATATATATATATATATATATATATTAAAACTAAGAATAATTAACATAAAATATCAAACTATGATTGTATCTCGATCACACCTTCATCACCGCTGACTCAACCACTCAACCTCGTTTGCTGTAATGCTTTCATCTTCCTCCTCTCGCGGCTCCTCCTGTACTGCTGATCACTCTTTCGTCTCCTTATGTACCTATACGGCCTGCTGACTCGACCAAATTGTTTTCTATAATGTTCTTCATAAATATCCATCAAGATCCACAGAGCCATAATCCCGGGAATGAGCGTCAAGGCGCCAGCAACAATGGACTTGGATTTGTTGCCTAAACTACAATTTCATGCAAATAAAAAATGTCATACATGTATTGAGGCGAAAATGACAAAATTACCGTTTCCAAGTGTTGAAAGATTTAATGAACCTTAGGATTTAATTCACACGGACATTTATGACTTAGAATTTGTACAAACCAGAGCGGTAAAAAATACTTTGTAACATTTATCGACGATAGCACAAAATATCGTTACGTGTATTTATTGCATAATAAAGACGAGGCCCTCGATGCTTTTAAGCATTATATAAATGAAGTTGAGAATCAACTTAGCAGACGAATTAAAGTAATTCGTATTAATCGAGGTGGAGAATATGATGCACCTTTTGATGAATTTTGTTCGGAATCCGGAATAATTCATCAAACAACCGCGCCATATTCGCCACAATCGAATGGTGTTGCTGAACGGAAAAACAGAACACTAAAGGAAATGATGAATGCTATGTTGATTAGTTCAGGTTTACCCCAAAATTTGTGGGCGGAGGCGATCCTCTCGGCTAACTTTATTTTAAACCGGATACCATCCAAGAAAAGGGATGAGACACCTTATGAATTGTGGAAGGGTCACAAACCTAACTACAAAATTGTTAAAGTCTGCGGGTGCCTAGCAAATGTAGAAATACCTAAACCTAAGCAAATAAAAATTGGGCCTAAAACAATTGATTGCATCTTTATTGGTTACACAAACAATAGTAGTGCTTATCGGTTTCTAGTTCATAAATCAGACATTCTTGACGTTCATGAAAACATTATCATTGAGTCAAGAAATGTTGTATTTATTGAGGAGATCTTTCATTGCAAAGACAAGGAGAAAGAATAGAATTTCTGATGAAATAACACATGATGAATCAAATCATCACCGGGAAATGGAGGAACCAAACAGAAGTAAAAGGGCAAGGACTTCAACGTCCTTTGGTCATGATTTCCTTATCTATATGGTACAAGATGTTCCAACTACATTTACTGAGTCTACGTCCACTCCAGAAGCACCATTCTGGAAAGAGGATATTAATGTTAACATATAATTCATCATGCAAAATCACACTTGAGAGTTGGTTGATCTTCGACCTGGAGATAAACCACTTGGATGGAAGTGGATTTTCAAGAAAAAGTTATGGATCTATTGATATATATACAAGGCCAGATTAGTAGTCAAAAGGTACACTACAATAATTTTTCTAACAAATGATACCGAAGTGGTATATTTTAGACTTTTAACCTTTAAATTTATGACATGTAACTATTTTTATAATATGTGCAAAAATTTATATGGTATGATTTATATTTAGATCGGATGTAGTATATTTTGTAGGATACTTTTTAACTTAATTACTCGAGAGAGAGAGGGGGGAAAGAAAAAACCTACGTTGGGGTGTTTCCCTATTCCTCCTATACTACATAAGATTAAGAAAACCTACAAGATTCAGGATTAATTGCGCAAACCTATATATATATCCCACCTACCTACACGTATTTCAATTAAGTTAACACACTTTATTTTCTCCTTAATTAATCACAAAAGCAGGCCTCTCAACAACAACAAAACGGTGCAATCATTCCCAGCCTTACAATGGCGACACAAGAAGTAGTAGTCAATATCCGAGACGTTTACGCACATAATTTAGAAGAGGAATTTGAGCTGATTAATTCTGTGCTACCTTACTTTAGGTACGTATCTATTGATACGGAATTTCCGGGTACTGTAATTGAAGCAGATAAACCATATTATTGTCAAAGTGCAGAAGATGTTTACGAATCGATGAAAAAGAATGTGAATGCTACAAAGATAATTCAACTGGGTTTGACACTAGCCGATGATAACGGAAGGTTTCCGAAAATTGGTTCGGATCACGGTTCAATATGGCAATTTAATTTTGATTTTGATGTGGATTCGGATACTAGCAATTCCGAGTCAATCAAGTTTTTGAAGAGTCATGGCATTGAATTTGATAAACATAAGGCTAATGGAATTGACTCAAAAAAGTTTGCATCGCTATTTTTGGATTCGGAATTGGGTGTTTCTCTCAAATCATTCCACGACGTCTTTCTCAAAGGTAAAGGAGTTGAGTGTTATTCTAATAATTATAATCCTCTTATATGGATAACCTTTCAAGGCTTGTGTGATGTCGGATATTTAATGAATATATTGTGCAATCATTGTTTGTCTGATTATCGGTTGGCTTTTAGCGTCATGGTTCGGGTGTATTTCGGATTCTACATATTTGATGTGAAAGAAATCATTCAATCATTGGGTTTACGAGGAGGGTTGAATAAAGTTGCCGATCAACTTGGAGTAACACGTATCGGACAAAGTCATCACGCGGGTTCAGATAGTTTCTTGACATCAGCAATATTCATGAAATTGAGAAAAGAGTATTTTCCGGGTCAGCAAATTCTTCGATTCAACCTTAAAATGAAAGGGTTGGAAGAAGACGAGTCAAAGGTGAGGGAAATGATGATGAGTATAAAGAATTATTCTCGCAATGCAAGAAACACTACATTTTGTCACCCGTTGATTGCATTCCCTGTCCAGTTTTATCACCCTCACCCTGTTATGTTTAGACAAGCTTATCCTAGCTACTATGTTTCGACAACCTTACCCTATTATGTTACCGCTGATTCGACGATGTAATTACATAAATCATGTAAATACAAGATTCTTAAATTTGACAATTCAAATTGATTGAATTTACAGTAATACCATACTGTATATACAAACTACAGCAGAGCAATCTAATTTTTAGGTATATATTTTGTTTAATTATTTGCGTTAATGCAGTGTTTATGGTACTATACCTATCTTGCAAAGTAAAAAGATTAAAGAAAAATCTGTTTCGGTTGTTTTGCTTCTTTTTCTTTTAATTCTCTCGAATCTATTGTGTATTTTATAGCAAAGAGCAACATTCCAAAACTTTTATATATACTTTCAATTTAACTCATTAGATTCGGTAATAAGTTCATTAAAATTAGAAAAAAGGTTTGGTTTTACTAGACTTTAAACCTAAAAATTATTATTTATTATCTTTTATTTGATCTTTTATTCGATCCTTACTTATTGGAAAGCCTTTTTTCTCTTGTGGATGTATTCAGCTGTGTTAATTGTGTGATTTGATGTAGTGATTTATGTAACTTTTAGATCTAGCTTCTTGCTAGATTTGTTGTCTTGTTGAAACTTTTCTCCTGTTAAAAAAAAAACATTTATATTTTAGCTAGCTAGGATGCATAGATATATAGAATACAAGGAGTGTAAACGATCGAATCGAGTCGAATCAAATATTCTTTTAAACGAATTGAGCAATTTAAAAAAATGTTTTTTCTTGTCTATAAAGATTATTTTATTAGAAATTAATTACGCATTCATCACACACTATATATATCATCTTTCTTAAGGATAAAATTTATTTAACTTTGCTAAATTACAGATCTACTACGTACATTAAAAATAATAATAATAATAAACAGGTGATCGAAGAGCCTCATTTCTCCCCATCCTCTGTTTCTACTTCTCCCCCAGTATCCCAAAAGCCCCATCACCCCTCCCAGGGCATACCCTGGAAATTTTTAGGTATTCGACGACTTTGCCGAAAAAGATCTTTTAGTTCGGAGTTTTTTTTCCGAAGACATACCTACAAAATATTATTTCGAAATTGAGCTTCTAAAATCTGTAGATACAAATTTCAAATTAATTGATATTAGGTTTTTTTTTTTTTTATATATCGTTAGCGCTTGCATTCAGGTTGACGTAACAAAACAAGGTTTAACCTATTTATTATAAATTTGAGCCTATAATTTGGCATTTATCAATTCAAGTAATTTTGTCACACATTGTATTAGTGGGCCTATAATTTGAGTATTTATCAATTAATGTAATTTTTTTAACACATTATATTAGATTGATTGAGATTTGATGTATCAATTTCGGGCCTCCCGGTGGTTGGGCTTTCGGCTGCCGCCTAACCTTTGGGCCGGACCGGCCCCTCTTAAATAGCCGGTTCCAATTTCCGGCTCCCATTTGCGTTGAAGCCGTCGCTGCTTTTGCTCCTCACACCTTTCAAGACTCAAAAATTGAGGATTTAATTGATCAGCGTGTAAGCCACTAATACGCACGAAATACTAGCAAGAGAACTAGGTCAATTGTAGTATAGTAGATACGAGTCAAGGTCGATCCCACAGAAACAATGCAACATAGATAATAAACATTAAGTCTAGACAAGAAGACAAATAATGGTCCTTGACCAACAGACAAGGTATATGGCGTATCCCTCCTCCCCAATCTCCTAACTTGGTGTCATTGATCTTTATGTCTATTTTTCCTCGTAATACCTAAACTAACTAGAACGTTTCTAATTCAGTTTTAGCTACGGGTGCTTTCTCCTAATCTTATCTACTTTCATTGAAAGGACAGTAGACGTCTATGTGCAGCTAACCTCCTTTGTTGGTTGTATTAACTCACACGCAATAAGTATTAGAGATTTCCGGCGCGAACCAAAACCTCCCTAAGCAACTACCGTGGATTGACTAGCACGTTCCTAGGGATTGATCAGACTATGTCCAAACTAACACTTCATCTTGCAAGTCCTTCATGTTAATTTACGAATACAATAAGCAGATTGGCCAGATCTAACCTACTGTTAATTAAACCTGTCGATCAACGTAGCTGACGCCGAATCTTCAGATGAGGGTGGACCTAGGGTGTCGCGGCTGCGATATAGACCGTCGCAGGACCGGCGGCGATGGTTCCTAATTCTGAAATCTACATCGTTCTGTTCTGATTATCTAGTTAATTTTACGATTCCTTTAGACATGCAGATCAATTACAACGCGTTAATCTAACTAAATCTACCATGATGAAAAATATGAATGAACGTTCAAAGATTCATACATTTATCAATGGCGACTAGCTTCATCAACTCAAGCTAGTTGATGGATTGGAGAGATAACCACGCAACGAACTCAAAAAAAATAAGAACTTTTATTTCATGGAAAACAATATGTTTTTTGAAAGTGCGTGGAAAACAATATGATATAATGATAATCGTATGAATAATAATCTATCATGAATTGTACGTATTACAAGAGACTGGTACGGCTTTATATAGAGCTGTGACCGACCTAGTGGTTCTAACCTAGCCTACTTAATACAAATCACGGCTCTCTGCTTTTTCTAATTTCTCTCCAAGTTGCCGCGGCTGCGGCTAGGCAGCCGGGCTTTTTCCTCTTTTTCTAGTCCAGCAGACTTCGTATTGACTTCTTCTGACTTCGGCCCAATGTTTCTTCTAATCCGGATCCATCTTTATTCAGCCCATATTATGGTATCCCTGAAAATCAAATAAAACAAAACGAAACAGTACCAAATATCGGAATAAAATGTAAAGATGCATAATTGCTAACCGAAGAACCGGTATTAGGCATTCGACAAGTATTTCGTACAATATTCCATCAATCACTAGTCAATTGATCATGATTCGGGACAGATACGGGTATGATTTATAGTATTTTTTTAGTACAATCATTAATCGAGCTTTGTTGAAGAACTGAGTTGTTGCTATGATGAAAGAGCTTTTTTTATAGCTATTTTCTTGTGCTATCACAACAGCAAGCTAGATGATAAATGCAATAATTGCCACCGCACGCATTTTCAGATTGTTATGCAATTCAACTATCACCGCATCTTCAACAACTGTCACAACATCTTCAATTGTGTCCATCATTATTAGCGTATATCAATTGCATCCATTGTATGCCACTGAATTCACTCTAAATATGCGGTTCTTTTCATATTGACACCAAATATGTAGTGACACAAATTTTTCTCTTCGTAAAGTATCACTTAATATGGCGTAACACATGATTTCATCTTAATGAAATATTATTTAGCATGCAGTGACACCTATTCGCTCTTTGTAACATATCATTTAAGATGAAGTCACACATGTTTTGTTCTTCAAAAAGTGTCATCAAAGATACAATGTGAAGCTATTATTGTTATTGCATCTTCAATTGTCATCAGGGGCGGAGCTACATGGTTAAGGGCGGGGTCACGTGACCCCACTGAGATCCGAGAATTTTTTTTAATATTAAAATGATGTAGTTTTGTTGTTAAAAAATATCGTTTTACGCTTAGAAAATGTAGTTTTAGGCTCCGGTGACCCCATTGAAACAAATTTATGGATAAAAATGTAGTTTTTGAAAATTAGCCATCATCACGGTAAGTTAGTATTATTTTTGAGTTCAACCGGAAAGTCAACATTGGGATGTGACAGCTTAAGTTAGAGGTTTTGATATTGTCTTTCTCATGAAGATGAAGAAATCAGAGAGACAATTATTAAGATGCAGGTATATGTCCAGAAATCATCACTACAGACACAGTCTCGTTTGACATTGACAGGTATATGTCCAGAAATCATCACTGCAGAGATAGTCTCGTTTGAAATTCATTGATGTTACTGCATCTTCATTTGTCATTGTATCAAAGTTTAGATGCTTAGCACTTTTAATGCATCTTCAACTATCACTGCATTTTTAAATGTTATTGCATCTTCACATGTCTTTGCATCGTGTCAATTTGTTTATGAAGAAAATTTCGATTTTTAGAATCAAATCGGAAAAATATCAAATAAACTATCAAAATAAAAAGGGCGAAAAAATATGAATTATGGTGAAATTTTTTGACTATTGATGTGTAAATCAAATGTTACGAATAATTGAAAAATTAAGCAGGAGAAGAAAATTATTGTTTTTTCTTTTTCTTTTTTTATGATATGGCATACGCATGTTTTTTTATTTTATTTTTAATAATAGGGTTAAGTTTGTTCATCTTTTTTTTTTTTTTTTTGTCCTTATAAACAATGTAAAGTTATAGCGACTTATTTGTCTATTTAATTTGATTTTGTGTTCTTTTGGCTCTTTAACCCTTTAAAAATTACATGTTGAACGAGTATTTCAACATAATAACCACCCATTAAGATGTACTACATCCGTTTTAAAATATATGTCATCGTACACTTTTTGATTTGTCTCATGATATAAGTTATTCTACATTATCAATGCAACATTTATTGCACATTTCTCTATCTTTAATTTATTATGAATCCAACAACTCTTCATTATTCAACAACTATTGCATTAATGATAGTCCAACAACTCTTCATTATTGAATTAGTGATAGTCAAGGGTATTTTAGGCAGTAACCTTCAAATTAATGACATTAAACCACTTTCTTAATCTGTGTGAAAGCTTCTAAAATGACTTATATTTTGGAACGGAGCCAGTATCATTTTTTATAAATTCTATTATCCTAACTCAGTGTTTGTGTTATTGTTATTTGGGTTTTAGAAGAGTTTGAAGCTAGCACTTCAAGTTTGTCATCAAACTCATCATGTACCTCCACTCTTCTTATTCCAAATAAATGAGTCTTGTAATACACCCAAACCGTCTCAGGAACGACATTGGGTAATAACCAATCATACATCCAAATACGACCCGTTAGTCGATCGCAGTGCTCTTTTAACATATTGTGGATATATATCTTATAAGTAAAGCACATAAGCCATGTCTAACATACGGTTAATACAAATGTCGTATCAAACACCGAACTACCATCATATTTTACATATATATAATTTTTTTTATAATAATCATTTAAAAAGTTATTTATTTTCTTTAAATAAATTATTAAAAAACTTGACAATGCTCCGGAGCATTCGATTCAAAGCTTCATGCTGCTCGTTTCCTTTAGTAAGCCGCTCGAATTCGATATGAATGAGTTTTTCACGAGTCGGGTATCAAACTACTCGTAGCTCGGCTCATTTACACCTTCTGCTTGTCCCACCCCCTCAAGCCTCCCCACCACCAATCGCTTCACAATCCTTCGTCTTCCCTAGCATGATCATGGCGGGTCAATCCGACTCCGACGGACTAGTCTAGTTCAGGAGAGAGAAGAGCTTATGGTTTCATCATCTGCAAGACCAATTCTGAGACTCGCCCATTTCCTCACCCCCTCTCTCACAACTCCAGGTGTATTTGTGTGTATTGGACAAGTGTCCCTTTGTTAGATCATATGGGACTTGCAGTAGCTATTAGATTTGGGTATATATCCTTTGTATTGTTGTACTAGAAAGAAGTATGAAACAGAAATATTCCATCATCTATTCATAATCTTGGTATCAGAGTTTGGTATATATGCCGTACCACCTCCGGTGAGTGCTCTCTCTCATCGAACAATGTCCACCGGAGCTCCACCTATGAGCGATCAGAGTGTGATTACACGAGGGAATGAAAGCTCAGGAACTCCAACTTCTTCCTATTGAAATAGTGTCTTAAAACCAAATGGGTTGGACCGGATCCGACTGGGTCAGATCATTTCTATTATTTCTTTATGTTTATACATATAATAAATGGCTTTTCTGTTATTATATATTTGTTCGTTTAACGGACCAATTAAGATATTGTTATATGGTAACGTCTCTAGTGTCAAACTGTGAAAGAGAAACCATGATACTGATTATGGTTGATGAGATATCGACTCACTTTAAAAGGTTCGATACTTGAATGTCTCTAGTCGTATGTACTTTCAAACTGGACATTAATAGTACAATTAGACTAGCACGTATTAGATGTCTTCTATCTTATTGAAGATAGGGATATATCTCGTCTATCAAAGTGTAGTGACACTTGGACTGTACCTGGACGTGTATTAGAGAATGTGTACGTTAGACTGACCCACTTATCAAGTGTCGCACTATGTGACGATTGTGTAATTATCCTGAGACCAGAGTCTTCATGACATCACGGTGTGGATAGTCATGCTTTAACACTCTTGAGGTTTCCCCTAGCCATGGGGCGATCATGCGGTAGTGATTGGGTGTGATACTGAAGCATGCGTAGGATTCATGTTGTTCATCCAGAAATCGCGTACCCTATTAGTAGGGGTGAATATCCAAAATATTCTTCTTATAAGGAATGTCTTATTCTCGAAAGTCTTTGCAAAACGGAAGTAATATGTTACTTCGAGAGAGTAGGATACCCAGATTATAAGATACGGTCGTTGATGTTTGACACTCGATGTACGACCGTATGGATATTATTACAGTGATAGGATTCTATTTATACGGTAACCGTTTCACATGAAAGGTAGTAGTCATTGCATTTGACTCTTCCGATGATTGGGGGTCACGGTGTGTTGCTAGACGCTATCCCGTGATCGTTAGGCATGAAGGGCATTTTCGTAATTTGCTCTTTATGTCTACATCCAACATATTCGGAAGCCTATCGAGTCACATAAATAAGAACATCTTGCCGGATTAAAATGCTGTTATAACGATAACCAAATGAGGAAAGTTTTATCTCGACTATAAAGTGTTATAGTGATAAGTTAATATGGTGGTATTTATTTATTATGAATAAACTAAATACAAGATATTAATTATGTTGATTAATTAAATGTACATAATTTATGTATATGTGAATATATATATATATATATATATATATATATATATATATATATATATATATATATATATATATATATATATATATATATAATAGACATGTATTTTGTAAATTAATTAATCATAGCATTATATTAATTAAGAATATTCCGGATGCCAATATTAGCCTATTTGGTGGTGCCAATAATAGTGTACTATGATACATTTGTATTGTGCAATTTAATTAATAGTATTATCATATCTTGGGCAACCATCATACCTTGAAGTAGAGGTTTAGAGCCATGAAGGTCTATGATACATCGAACAAACTTTACATGCTTACTTCCTCCTAAAACCACTTATGCTTTGCATGCATGCCCAATATGTCCACAAATCTACTTTTATGCATCCTCTGCTACCCAGTTTAGAGGATTACAGATTTGGACCTAGATTGGCACTGTGTTGAAAGATTCATCATTAATTTTAATACCTTCCTCCACCTTTTGATTTCCATTATGTAAGTGCAAAAGTACCAAGCACATCCCACTAGCACCCAATCCACATCATCTTTATAATTGAACTATGCCACTAAACACTCCATTAATTCTTTCAGAAAACCTCATGTGTTCAAAACTATGGATTATATGCACATGTGCCACTAAAAATAGAAGTCATGAGCATTTGAAAAGAAAACCTCATTTATGTTACCCTAATTAAGGCACTAACAACATGTATCCAGATTAAAAGAAATGTTGAATTAATTAAGTGAAAATAAATGAAGTACAAAAAATAATGTGAATTGTGTGGTAGTAAAAAGTACGTACATATTTAAATTTATTTTAAATGACAAACAAAAATGTAAAGAGATCATTTGGTTAAACATATTCTTCTTTTTCTCTGTGTAACAAAGGGCATAAAGATGTTGTCTCAATGATCTATACATTTACCAAAGCATTGAGACGACATTTTTATCAATACAAGTAAAAAACGTGAATGTAAATTAAGAATGCTAATCGTCTTTAGAGTAATTATTGGTGTATCAATCAAGTAAATGGTGAAGTCGTATTAAAAGAGAAACAAAATGCTCTCACTGATTCAAAAAACATACAACAACAAAAAAACAAGAGATCATTTTTTAATAACTATTAATTTACAAGATATTCATATTCTCTAGATTTATCATATATTTAATAATATATGCAATATAACATTATATTGTTAATTTATCAAATTTAATCAAAACACGTGCATATGCATGTGCATTTTGCTAGTAAGCTTAAATGACCGAAAATTTTTACAAATTTCCGGCCTGCAACATGAAATTCTTGCAGCCGCCAGGGACGGACCCAGCATGGAGGAGGGGGGTGCATGGCCCCCACTCAAATTTCGGTATAAAATTACTATTATATCTCTCCAATAATATTAAATACATGTATGTCTATAGTTTCGAACAATTTTAATAAGAGTTTCCCTGTAGCTCAATTGGTTTGTGTCAAAGTATTAACCATGGGTTCAAGAGTTCGAATCTTTTTTATTCCTTTTTTTGTTTGTTTTTTATCTACAGTTTGTAATTTATGTTTTATTCTTCCATTAGTGTTTGATATTTATGTTTTCCCCTTTTTCTTATTAACATTTGTAAATTTTTCCAGAAAAATTTTCGCTACCATTTTTCGTGAGAATTCGGCCCTCACTGAAAAAAAATTCTGGATCCGTCACTGGCAGCCGCCCCACAAGTATAAGGTTTTTAAATTTTTCGGTTAGGTTTTGTGTTAATGCTGAACAATTGGCAGAGGCGGAGGTACCCTTTCCGCAACGGGGTCCACGGATTCCGCTAAACCAAAAAAAATGTTAAGTTTTACCTATAGAAAAAAAAAAATTGGACTCCGTTAATTTTTTTTTACTCTTTAAAATATTTTTCAACCCCGCTGAACAATTTTTCGGGATCCACCAATGACAATTGATATGATCATATTGTTTGATGATACTCTTATAAATATAAATGTTGAACTTTAGGGCTAGTAAAAAATTCTAGTCATCACATTAGTTGCTCGGTATTTTCCTTTGGTATTTTTAGTTATTTGACAAAGAGTTGCGCATTAGAGACAAAGAATTACATTGAATCATAGAAATTGACGGGTACTTCAACCTATAGGATGAATGCTTGTATTTATAACATAATTACATCATTAAACCAACGCATTTTGTAGGCCTATGATCATGAAATAACATAAAATTGGGTAAGATTTGACTCGTCTTTTTCTAACCCTTGCATCTTCGGATTTGAATCGATAAATCTGCAAACCACAAAAATAATATTGTTTCAACTTCATAAAAATCTCTATTGTCAACAAACTATCTAAACCCGCTTAATGACTTTACCACTGCATTTCACTCCTAGTTGATTCGCGACTTTGAGATGAAAGTCGCTGAATAATTTTAAGGATAAACCCAATCTTGAATTCATAAACAATCAAGCAAATCTTTCACGTCGATCCCGTTGGCTTTGTGTTTATCGAATTCGGTACCTTGATTTCTCAACAGCTGAATCGAGTTGGAATTTCTATTATCAACATCGATATCAAACGTAAAATTGAATTGCCATACTTAACAACTGCATTTTTGGAGGGGTTCCATTTTCATCCGACAGTACTATTAATCAGAGTTGTATCATCTTTGTCGCTTCTACGTTACTTTTCATTGATTTGTATATATCTCCCCACTTTACAAATAATACGGTTTTTCAGCTTTAACAACAGTACCGGGAAATTCGGTATCTGGCTCATCCCAGTCGGTATTTAATCATGGCTATGAGGAACATGAAAGTAGGATTAATATTTTTCGGATTAGGTGAGATTAGGGTATCTACGATATTTGATTTTGATTTTTTTTGGTATTTAACAGTTCCCTCCTATACCCAATTCAGACCAGCAATGTTTTAAAGGGTTTTGGAGCAAGTTTTAGAATTTTTAAGGGAGGGGATGGATGTTTTACGGTAACCGTATAGCTTTTTTCCTTTATCCTAAACTGCCTAGGATGACAGAAGAGTTTGCTTTGTTCAACTTGCAAAAAATTTCTTTGACAGACAATCCTAGTCTAGTCTCTACCAAATGATGATAGATTGGGTGAAATATGTGGAAGTTTATCATATTGAAAAACTATGAATAAAAAACTCAAGAAAATGAAGAACAGTGACAGAAAGCTAAGAACAGTAACAAAAGAAGAAAGAAACGATTTTCATTATATTGAAGAATGAACTTTGTAGAATACCACTTGTTGTTTCATCCTGTGCTATAATAGAGTATATATAGCTGCAGTATGAAATACTAACTAACATGTAACTGCTCCTAACTAACCTAACAACCTCCTAACTGCTTTTGTGAACAAGTGTTCGACTAAAGTCCTCTAAGAACATTTCCACACTTGAACACTTTTACTGCAGCTTCTGTGTATATTATATAGCTCCAATACCCTCCCTCAAGATGGAAATTTATTGGAGACTTGCACTTGACACTTATACAGCAGCTTCTGTGGGTTTAAAACTGGAATAGATCCCTAACTTGTTGAGTAGGTAGCTGAATCTGTCTAGTGGTTTTGTGAGTATGTCAGCCAGCTGATCAGTTTTTCTGACAGGCATGAGTTTAAGAAACCATCCTTGTACTTTGGCTCTTGTTATGGAACAATCTATTTCAATATGCTTGGTCCTCTCGTGGAAAATAGGGTTTTTTGCTATCTGCATAGCACTAGAATTATCACAAAAGAGCAGAATAGGCAGTTGAACTGGTATGTGTAAATCTTGCATCAAATAGACAAGCCACTGCAACACACATGTAGCATTGGCCATTGCTCTATATTCTGCTTCAGAGGAGCTCCTGGCTATTGTGCTTTGCTTCTTTGTTTTCCAGGAAACAGGTGCTGAACCTAAGAACATAACATACCCTGATATGGACTTTCTGGAATCTTCACAACCTGCCCAATCAGAATCTGTATAACCCTTTAAAACCATGTTGTTATCTGCTTCAAATAAAATGCCTTGAGCAGGATTAGTCTTTAGATATCTTAATACTCGATGTGTAGCTTGCATGTGGTTGATGGTAGGATGAGACAAGTACTGACTTAATTGCTGGACTGAGTATGTTATATCAGGTCTAGTAAAGGAAAGATAGATAAGTTTTCCTACTAGTGTCATGTATGCTATGTTGTCTGGGAGGAGGTCTGAATCTCCTGCTGCTAATTTTTGCTTGGAATTCATAGGTGTTGAAGATGGCTTTGCCTCTAGAAAACCATATTCTGATAGTAGATTTAAGGTGTACTTTCTCTGGTTGATGTGAATGCCCTTTGTAGATCTTGCAACTTCAACCCCCAGAAAATACTTTAGGTCACCAATATCATTTTTCTTAAATCTACTGTGTAAAACTTGTTTGACCTCATTAATTGGATTCATTGTGGAGCTTGCTACAATAATGTCATCTACATACACAAGTAGAGCTATAAAGTTACTGTCTGTGCCTCTAGTGAAGAGGCTGTGATCATGAGATGACTGTGAAAACCCCATTTTTGTTAAGGCCTCTGTCAATTTTGAGTTCCATTGTCTGCTTGCCTGTTTTAAACCATATAAAGACTTGGTTAACTTGCACACTTGACCCTGTTTCTCTGTTTTAAAACCAAGGGGTAGTTCCATGTAGACTTCTTCATCCAAATCCCCATGTAGGAAGGCATTATTGACATCCATTTGGTGAATATGCCAATTCTTTGATGTAGCAAGTGCCAATAGAGTTCTTATTGTTGTCACTTTGGCTACAGGTGAGAATGTCTCTTGGTAGTCTATGCCATAGGTTTGTGTATACCCTTTTGCCACTAACCTGGCGTTATATATTTCTATAGAGCCATCAGCATGATATTTGACTTTATATACCCATTTACAGCCTACAGTGGACTTTCCTGGAGGGAGAGGTACAACCTCCCATGTTTTGTGGCTTGCAATGCATCTAACTCTTTCTGCATAGCTTCTCTCCAACATTCATTCTTTACTGCCTGATTATATGTTTTGGGTTCTTGTATCTGATCTGTCAGTAGAGCAAACTTCTGATAATTGGTTGAAAGATTGTCATATGTGACCACATTATTTATTGAGTGTGGTGACCTTCTCTTAGGAACTACATACTCTTTAAGATATGAAGGGACTTGTCTTTGTCTAGTAGATCTTCTGGTTTCATGCTGAACAGATTGTGCAATATTGTTTGGATCCTCATTTGTAGGTTCTTCATGTGCCATCTCATTGGTTTGAGAGCCTATTAGATTGGCTGTATCTCCTTCATATGGGACAAGCAGTAGAACATGATATGTTATTGTATCTGTAGCTTTCACATGTAAAGGAAAAATATTCTCACAAAATTGCACATCTCTAGATACAAAGATATCTCTTGTCTGTTTGTCTAGTACAATGTGGCCTTTGGTGTACTTAGGAACCCCAAGATACACATATTGTCTAGCCCTAGGTTCAAACTTTGCTCTATTATGTGCAGGAGTGCATACATATACCAAAGAACCAAAAAAATTTAATTATGAATAATCAAACTGCTTAGCATACAATAAAAAATATGGTGTGCTGTTTTTAATTACTGGTGAGGGTGTCAAATTAATAAGAAACACAACATGTAACACACAGTAACCCCAGTAAGACAAAGGCAAGTTAGACTGAAATTTTAAGGCCTTTGCTACATTCAAAATATGTTGATGCTTTCTTTCAACTATGCCATTCTGTTGTGGTGTGTCCACACATGAAGTTTGATGTATTATCGCTCTTTGTGAATAATAATCTGGCATATCAAACTCAGCTCCATTATCTGTCCTAACAGTTTTAACATGTTTTCCAAGCTGCACTAAGGCAAATTCTATAAAGGACTGAACTAACTGTCTGACTTCAGATTTTTGTTTTAACAAGAAAACCCAAGTGTACCTAGAAAAATCATCTATTACTGTTAGAAAACAGGAATGACCATGGACTGTTTGCTGTCTATAAGGTCCCCATATATCAAAATGAATCAAATCAAAAATTCCATGTACAACAGATTGGTTATACAAGATGAATCAATACAATCCAATTGAGAAAGTCTTTTGTTATGCAGATGACCAAGTCTATAATGCCAGACTTGTTCATTTGCAATCCTAGACTGATCATTCAACTGTGTAATACTAACAGCATTAACATTGTGTGAAATCTTCTTGTCATTGCTCAAGACATAGAGACCTTTAGATTTCTTAGCTGATCCAATCATTATCCCAAGTTTCTTGTCCTGTATAAGACAAGAGTCAAGGTTAAAAACAATAGATAATGCAGGATCATTAGTCAGTTTGGCCAAAGATATAAGATTGAAACAGAATTCTGGAATACACAAAACATATTTGAGAATTAGCCTATCATTCAAACAAACATTACCAATGTGTGTTACTGACATTTGGTAGACCTACTAACATGTGAGTAATAAGTCTAAAGGACTGCATATAAGCACTATTAGTGACAATATGATCAGTAGCACCAGAATCTATAATCCAGCATAAAGATTTACCACTATCAGTATTGGATGTAGACAGACCTGATATGCTATCAGTAGGGACAAAATTTGTTGTCAGCACAGTTGCTTGGTTTGCCACATGATCATAGGTGTCCACTGATGGGAGTCAACTTTACTGTACTTTGGTGTGCAGTTTAACCCTCGTTTATCACCGTATTGGCATGTTTTGGGTAGATAAAGACCGTTTCGAGAGTAATATCGAGAATTATATGCACGGGGAGTTAAACTGTCATATCGATGGTAAACTCTGCCTTTTTAGCGATATTTCACTCTTTTCCGAGCACTTTTGTCTTGCGGAATTACGCGTGGTGTTTGTTTGTCTATGTTATTGCAGGACTTAGGTGACTCGAGGACCCGGAATGCGGTGTTTTGGACTATGAGACGTGTTCGTGGCCCGAATATAGCATAAAAAGTGAAGAAAAGCCAAGTTTGGAGTGAAGACAAGCCAGACGGGCGTTTGCTATACTCAGACGGTGTGTCTGTCATGGTTACATCGATCAGGCGGGCGTCACGCACATTCCAGACGGGCGCGCCACAGTGATTGGCACTTCATTCGAAAGTTTGATTTTCAGCTGGACGGGCGTCTAAAAGACCCCCAGACGGGCGTTTAAATAGGTTTAGCCCAATTCAAAAAGCTCATACACCACAGACGGACGTCCAGGGTTCCAGACGAGCGTCCAAGGTTCGAAAAGCCTCAAGTCATGATCCACCAGACGGGCGTTCAGAGGAATGCGAACGCCCGTCCACTTAAAACGAAACCCTAATATCTTCATATTCTCCAGGAGGACGGGTGTCTGACATGACCTGGACGGGCGTCCAGGACCGACAGTAGCAGAATTTCGACCTACTCTATAAATACGCAGCTCATTCAGCCCCTACTCATGTTTAGCCGACCTTAGACTTTTCTTAGGCGATTTAGGGGCGATTTTAGTGTAGTTTGATCACCCTTTGATCCTTTGATTCCCTAGATAACTTCCTTTGATTCTACACATCTTTTATAGCTTAGTTTTGCATTACAAGATCAAAGATTCAACTTTTTAGGTGCAACTATTTCTTCATATTTTCTGGATTAGATTTTCAGCAGTTATATGGTAATGATGTTTCTTTTATTTATTGTCTTTAGTTCAATTTCCATTCTTTATTCCGTTATTAGCATAATTATGAGTAGCTAAATTCATGTGTAGTCGAATTATGTGAAAGCGAGCGAAAACCCTAAGGGGGATGAGATTGGGAGTTGTGTAGTGCATAAATTATTGTTTAAACGATTAATCCACGTTCTAAAACTTATCTTAACGTCTTTGAATTAGATTGATCACCTAGTTCACTGTCACTGATGTATGATTTTTTTATGATTAAATTTACGTTATTTTATTATGTTTTATTGACGAATTCTATGTAAAATATATGAAATTATGATATAATTGGTATGAAATATTAATATTTATAGTTTATTATAGTTAGTAGTAAAAGTTAGTAATTTATAGTAAAAAGTTATGATTTTGTACCGGTTTTTAGTAACCGGAATGTCGTGTCTGCTTTTACACGGGTATTTTTTCATTTGTTTCATTGCGTAATCCTAAGATAAATCGAAATCCGAGTATCGACACTTTTTGAAGTCAATTCAAGTCATTGGAAGGAAGTTATAAAGCGTCACCGATGTAAAAGGTCAAGGGATAATCGTTATGAATTCGAGAACGACACGTAATGGGAATGACTCATCAAAACGATATTTTCTGGAAGGAGCTTCCTTAATAAAAGTTGTAGATCTTGGAAAGATATTTCCAATGGACTTTGAATCATGAAGATCGGACTTCTACAACTCAAATGGTGGTCAAGTGGTCATTTGATTTCCATTAGTAAAAATCTCGAAAAAGACACGTAATACAAATGGTTCATCAAAAATGCGTTTTCTGAAGAAGTGGTCTTCATGGAAGTTGTAGATCATTCGAAGAGCTTTTCAACGAATCTTGAATCATGTCATTTGGAGTTCGTGGTTGCAAGTTATGAATTTTATAAGATGATTAAATAATTATATATAATTATATATAATTATAATCATCATTACCCCCTAACGGTTCACATGCTGCAAGTGAGTGTAATCATTGCAATGATTACACCGGACCGATCCGGCCAGTTTTCAGGACCGGTCCGGGAAGGGAGTTTGCCTATATATATGGGAGCCTCAGCATTTGCATTCGATGTACCAATATATATATACAATATTCTATATATATTCTCTATCCCCTCTTTTCTTTAGTTTGTAAATAGGCCTTAAGCCGGGAATAAATTAGTAGTAGTAGTATCGTGATAATGCTCGGGAAATTATCAGAAGTCCGTTGTTGCTAAAGTTGTTGTTATGTCCGGAAAAATACGACTTCTGAATCAGCATCTGTAATCGGGTAACTTTTTCAAGTATTTATGTTTATGTTTGTTATTTTTTCTTTTAGTTTTTATAATGTTATTAGGCTAGATCTAATAACTAGCCAAAGTTATGTAATCGTATTATTTCGATCTTTTAGTAAAAGAATGATGTCTAAGTAAAAGTGATTAAAATTGAGTTAAAATGAATCTTTTTCTATTTCACTACGTATCGATAATATATTGAATGACGTAATCAACCATGATGAATAACACATATAACTGGCGATGTCTTGACCGCAGAGAAGTCGAGGATATGAGTAAAAATAGAAAAACCGGAGGGTAAAAATGGCCGTCGATTAACGGAATCCTATTTCCTACCGAAGCGATTTGTCCTAGAAAAACAAATCTTATTAACTTTGTACTCGAGATCTTAATAATGTTAAAATCGCAGTTTAATTGAAACTACACCGTTTGTGTTAAATCGATCCGCTTGACAAACGGAGCCTCTTGAATAACATCGGCCGTCGACTGAACGGAATCACCTCTTTTATCCGGGGTAGATTTGTACTCGACACTGTTTTGACTAACTAAGTTTAGCATGGGGCGATTGTGGACATTGGGTGATGACATTTGACATATGACAATTTCATACGCTCGTGTGAGGAGGAATTGTTGACTATAGGAGTATACCGTTTCATTTACTCAATTGGACCTAATAAAAGGAAGATCGAGCACATTCTATTAATTGAAAAGATCGAATAAATTGATTACATATACTTTGGCTAGTCTAGTCTATAAGCTATATATTGGTATATATATATATATATATATATATATATATATATATATATATTTTACTATTTATGTACATACATATATATATTTATATATCTATATATATTTTATTAGAATAACTTTTAAATTACGCATTTACTTTATGTTGGTTAGAATAGTAATGTAATGTGTTATAAAATTGCGGTTTTAGATCGAGTTAATAGCGGCTCTTTGGTGTTTAACCACACTTAAAAGAATTACCACTTTCCACGAGGATTCGACACACTCGACTCACCACTTTATCACTACAATTTGACCCGGTACATCGCCGGTTAGGATCCGTCTAACCTAGAAAGGTCTGTCCCTTTCTTGACGCCGTTTAAGGTGCGGTTTCGTGACGTCTACCACACACATCGAACTTATAGATACATTTTGCGGTGAGATGTGGGATAAGGGGTTTTAGGATCGTTGCGTAGATTCGGCCTAGTTGTTAGGTCCGTTTCCAATACAGAGGTTTGTCATCGTTGTTCGAGCGACTCTAGAGCTTAATCATGTTAGGTTAATCGGTTTTCTAAAGAGAGAATTAATTAACTTCACATAGGGTGGTTAGATCGAGTTGTTCAGTCTAATCGCTAGAATTAGGAGTTGGCACCCGTGGATGTCGTTAAACTACATTGGATAGGTAGGTCTGTTAAGACACGCTCCCTATTAAGTCCTTCCTTAAGGATAAAAGTAGCTCGTGGGATCATAGTTCGACTATACCTTTTAATACTTAGAAGTAAACTCGTTAGTATAATCTTTACTTTTGCACTAGTATAATACTTGATGAGAGTCAACTCGACTCTGTTTTCTTACAAGTTTTGTACCCCGTTTCGACGCGTTTTACTTAATTCCGGACATATTTGGCTTGGTTTTGACACGTATTACACCGTTTCGATGTTTATAAGATCCGGCATATAATCTGGGATTCTCGACCTTTTTCGGTGTATTTATTGTACTCTCGGTCACCCTAGTGTCCCGTAGGGGTTATGTGTGTTGTCGTTTTTTTGATGTTTTTCAGGAACTAGGTGTATGAGATACCCGGGAAATGCATTTCGGAGCTTCGGAATGGTGAAAAATCCACTTTTGGGAAGAAAAGTTGATAGGCCACCGCCTATGGTTCATAGGCCGCGGCCTATGAACATCAGAGAGTTGCCTAAAATTGACTTTGTTCATAGGCCGTCGCCCATAAACTGTAGGCCACGGCCTATAAGATGCTAAGAGTTGAAGAATCCTGCTGTCTGTCATAGGCCACGGCCTATGAATCACAGGCCGCGGCCTACGGACCGACTCAAGCCACTATAAAAGGCATTTTTTTACTGATTTTTCAGCATAATCTGGATCTGCTTCGACCTAATACTCTGCAAAAACGATTTTCCACCTTCTTCCACCATTAGAGTAGATTTGTAGCTAGTTTTAACATCTTTCTTATATAATCAAGATTGGATCATAGTTAATTACGGTTTTCTGGTGTTGATTTGTAAACTACTTTTGGTTTCTCCTTGACGGATGTTCTAACTTTATTATCAATAAAGGTACCTTCTTTACATATCTTTTGATTGTATGTTTATGTTTTTCAATGATTTCTTGTTGTTTTCTTAGTGAAATGAGTAGCTAATCGTTATATAGCCGAGTTATGCGATAATCATTGAAACCGAACCCTAGCTTGTTCATGTATTGTTCTTGATGTTTGATTTCATGATTCTTGATGTGTTTGTAGTTCTAGAGCTTGTGATTGATCACGTTTATTGAATTCGCGACTCGATAATCGTATTACACGTATCGTCTTTATAAATGTATTTTGCGAGAGGATACGGGAACCGGGGTTCTAGGATCACCCTGTAAAACCGACTGAGTTGTTCAGATTCGGTTTCATGTGTGAGGTTAATATCGACCTTGTTGAGCATTTCATTGTACGTAGACCGTGTTAGGTCAGTTAAATCTGGTCAGCGGACTATTGAACCTGAAATAGGAGGGTAGATTATTGAAATAATGTCTATTCTCGGAACTAGGAAACGACACCCTTCGAGTGACATCGAGAACGTTTAGGTAGGTCAAGAACACTTCCGAATTTAGCTAGGGTTTGGTAAATAGTTGATTGGATCATAGCTCGGCTATCTCTTTAAACGTTTAAAACTCCCGTTTTAATTGAGTCGTTGTAAAAATAGACTTGTAGTTTAATAACATTGCCAAAAATCGTGTTGATCTGAACTAAAGATGATGCTAGCTTTGGTACTTAACTAGATTCCCTGTGGGATTACGACATTGCTCGCTAGTTTTATACTACAACCGACTCGGTACTCTGCCGGTCAAAGTTGGTATACTATAAAACGGCCGTCAATACTCTCCACCATTATTTTGACCTGAACTAAGTTCTAAGTCGACTTTGGTACTTAGACATTACTCCCTGTGGATTCGACCTTGAGACCACTATATTACCGTTGACCCGATACTCTGTCGGTTAAAGTTAGCGGTTAGTTATTTTGCTATCATCCACCTTCTTTGAGTCCAATAGCCTCATCAACTGTTGATATTGAGCCTTGTTCAAAGTAAAGCTGTCAGAATCAGAAGTAACAGGAGCTGCATGACTTCCAATAGGAACTTCTTCTTGACCACCTGACATTGTTTCTACCATATTAACTTTGTTTCTAGGCTTCCAACCAGGTGGGAAACCATTCTTTTTATAGCATTTGTCCACCGTGTGTCCTGTATAACCACAGAAAGAACACTGAATCTTCTTTCCATTCCTATTATTCCCTGAATACCTTCTGGAACCATCTCCATTACTAACATTTATTGACTTATTAAAACCTTGATGAAACCCTGTGTTCTGCAAATTGGATCCAGAAGAATTCTGATTGAAGGATCTGTTATACAACACAGTACCATCTGGGAATTTACTCATTGATTCTCTTTGATCTTCCAGCTTCAGTGCCATTGCAAAAATAGTGTCCAGAGAGGGTACAGGTACCATTAATTGTGCTTGTGATAAAACTTGAGTAAATTAGGAATTTAATCCCCTCAAGAATTTTACTACCTTTTCTGTTTCTGCATATCCTGTAAACACTTTAATAACTCCACAAGTACAACTAGGATTACAAGTACAAACCGGGTCAGGTTTCATGATGGCAATTTCATCCCAAAGAGCTTTTAACTTGGTGAAATATGTAGTAACGTCTAGATCTCCTTGTTTTACAGCATGTACTTGATCCAATAAATCCCCTAAACGAAAAACATCAAGCCTGGAAAATCTAGATTGCAAATCTTGCCACACTTCTCTAGCTGTTTCCTTGTACATAACACTCTGAGCTATATTCGGCATCATAGAGTTTAATATCCAAGTCTTAACAAAAGTATTACATTGTAGCCAAACTTGAAATTCTGGAGAAGTGACAGCAGGTTTCTCAATCGAACCATCAATGAACCCGTTCTTGTTCTTGGTGATTAGAGCCATCTTAATGGAATAGCTCCAAGGATGATAGTTCTTGTTATTCAACAAAGGTTGAACCAATATCAGTGTAGTGTAGGATTCTCATTTGGGTGTAGATACAGCTGACTCTCTGGCAAGATACCTTGATTCTCCATTGTTTAATCGGACGAAACTAAGAAAGATGCAGGAACTAAGCAAAAAGCAGAAACAGCTCCTGGAAAGTTGCAAAATGCTCTCAAGATTTTGCAAGAACAGAAATCGAAATTGAAGAATTCTCTCAAGATTCTTCGTGCCTAATCAAGGAAAAACGAGTAGCAGCGGATCTTTAATTTCTCTGATACCATGTGGAAGTTTATCATATTGATAAATAAACTATGAATAAAACTCAAGAAAATGAAGAACAGTGACAGAAAGCTATGAACAGTAACAAAAGAAGAAAGAAACGATTTTCATTATATATATTGAAGAATGAACTTTGTAGAATACCACTTGTTGTTTCATCCTGTGCTATAATAGAGTATGTATAGCTGCAGTATGAACTCCTAACTAACCTGTAACTGCTCCTAACTAACCTAACAACCTCCTAACTGCTTTTGTGAACAAGTGTTCGACTAAAGTCCTCTAAGACTATTTCCACACTTGAACACTTATACAGCAACTTTTGTGTTTATTATATAGCTCCAATAATCTATCTTTAGTTGCTACCGCTGGGTGGCCTAACAGCCATAGGGATAATACTGATTTAGATGGGAGCATAATGGCTGATGACGGCACGTTGAAAGTGAATATGACATTGTTACCGCCTCAGCCTCAGCCTCAGCATCATCTTGATCAGACAAGGGCTAATCTACGTACCTAAAGGCACGTAACAGACCATCGATCAGAGCAAATTCTTCCGCCAAATTATGTTCATAAACTTGTCGAAAGTTAATTGTCGACATATTTTTATCAGATTGAAATAAAAACTGCGGGATGAGAAAGTGAATGAATGATTATGGGCAGCATATGCTGAATACAATAATTGCTCATAAAATATGATAATGAAATAATATATATAGAGAGTATGAGAAGTGCCGTGCTTTAATAATGTAATTATGTTAATCTTATATATAAAAACATTGTAAATTGTATTACCCAACTTTTATGATTATAATGCTTTTATTTGTTTCACAAACTTTTCAATGATTTTGATGTTTGGTCGACTTAATTATTATTCAGAAAGTTTCTGAATGTCTTTCATTATGTTACGAATAATGTCTAAGTTTTATGTATTTTTGGTTTCATTATTCTGCTCCGAAAAGAAGTTAAAAGGAGTTTTATCGTATGCACCTTCCCTTCCCTTTATAATGGTATAACTAATTAAACAATGGCTTCCTCTAATAAAAACAAAAACTAAACAATGGCTTAGATATGTTTCTTTCATCTAATGGCTATAATTTACCATCTATAAAGTTTTTTTAAAGCATCTAACATAGTGGAAATTCCTACACACTTTAACAACATCTTAGATATTTCTCACAAGATGTTTCTATATAACATTTTAGAAAACGAGCCTTATTCGGATAACGAGCCGTTCTCTCATATAGAAAACCTACGACACGTCAGCCTATAACAACTCTAACCCATCAAGTAAACAGGTGGAAGCTAATGCTTAGAAGTCGTAATAAATTACTGGAATCTTATATTCGAGTATTTCCACTAATGTATACATTATTTATCTCTCATAAATAAAATCTAATAATTTCTTACATCCTTATCCCCATGTCAGCTTCACTGGCGGATCTATGTGTTAAGGGATGTAGTAGCGTTACCCCACTGACATCTGGATTTTTTTAGTATAGAACGATTTAGTTTTTATGCTAAAGCTCCTATGAAAAGTTCCATTAAAGACTAATTCGTGTCGAGTATCGTTTTGCAGTTAAAAAACATAGTTTTATGTTTCGGAGACTCCACTAGAACAAATTTCTTGATTCATAATATAGTTTTAGACTCCGATGACCTAATGAAATAATTTTTGTATCCGCCCCTGGTCAGCTTGTAGCTTATCATGTCTCCTTTATCATGCATGTACCAAACCTGAAAGGTGGGGAGAAAAGAAGAGAGAAAGGAGAGAGTTCGTCTAGTTTTTAATGGCGTCAAACCATGCATATTTACTAGGCACCAGAGTAAGGATCAAATTCTGAAAAGTCAAACAACACACTTGATGAGATTCGACTTTCACTTTCTAGAAGTCGAATGTGACAACCGGCCTTTAAAAAAATCGAACCGCATATTTCCGATGTGGTGTCACCGGGGATATTATACGGTGTGCATTCAAAGGATCTAAAAGTTAAATACAGACTCATCACTACCCGTTTAATATAAACTCAAAAATAAAGTTGCATCTTTAAAAACTTCCCAAAACCCCTATAAATAAATATAAAAAATTCCCAAAACATCTCGAATTACACCCTCTATATAAAAATAAATAGTTAATAGTCAAATAAGACACATTTAGAAAGATGTCATGATTTTAGGACAATAAGAAAAGATTTTTGTTAAAAAAAAGACATTTCACTGTTGAAAGTGAATTTGAAAGTGAATTACGTTGGTTTTGTGCTGAAAATCAACTAATTCACTTTCACTAGTGAAATGTTCTTTTTGACAAAAAGCTTTTCTTAAATTCCTGACATTTTTCACATTGTGTCCTTTAACACTCTTGTCCCCAAAAAAAAAAGGAAATTTTGTTTGCCACAACAAAGTGATCAAAGATACTTTTGGAATGTGACATAACTATCGATTAATAGATTATATTTTATGATTAATGATATAATAGTTTGAAGAAATCAAGGGAAATTTTTTGAGGTAAAACTGTGCTAGTGCCACAACAAATTATAATAAGCTACACAACACAGTTTTCATATCGTTGATCATTTCGGATTAAATGATATTTGTTTTATCGTACGTGATCAATGATATAAAAGTATGTTATAACAATTTTATTGCGATATTAACCCATTTTACTATATATCATGAGAGATGTGAATCAGATGTATCACATCTCTCTTTCACTTTGCATATTTAACTAGGTTTAATAACTGAAGCAACATAAATTATCAATTAAACAAAGCGCTCTCATTCTCTCAAGAAGTCGGTGCTGATGGTCTCCTATAAAGAAACAATGTACCCTTTAACCATCCTTCAAGATGGGATTTGCATGTGATGTGATTAATAAAGCAATAACAAGATACCATGCATTTTCCCAAGATCCACTTAATTAACGTGTTGATTAGAAACTTAATCACTTTCTTCTCTATAAAAGCATGAATTTAATTAGCAATTACTACTACTGGAGAAGATCCAAAATAAGCTTAATTAAAAAAGAAATGAATAGCTCTATGCATAAAAACGAAATACCAAAATTCGTGAAAAAAAGCGTAAGGGAAAAGAAGAAAGCGGTGGAAATAAAGAAGATAGAGAGAAAACTAAGTGAAGATATAAATGAAAGCGCTGACGCTTTCATCAAAAAGTTTAAGCAGCAGCTCATTATCCAAAGGCTTGAGTCCATAGAGAACTATGAAAAAATGCTACAAAGGGGGACTTAATTAGTAGCTTCCATGCATGTCAGCTTGCTATTTCAATATTTCTTTTCTTCATTTTCCAATTAATTGTTGTTTTTTATTTGAAGGCTCATTTTCCAATTGTTTTCCATTTATTAGATATATTCATCTTGTTCTTGGATCTTAATATATTGGAGACCGATATACTTTTTCTTTTTTTTCTTCATAAATGAAATTACCTCGATTAGAGGTACTTTGAGTATTCACTCAAAGCTTTTACTATATTTTCACTTATCAAACATTAATTAATATGATGTTTATTGTGATCAATACTCATAAATGTATATAGAGATGGAAAGACATAGAGTGGATCGATGTATCAGAATCCGGATCAACGTATTATTGTAGACGATAGAACTTCTTATAATAAAGACTATTGTATGAACCCCTAAAAAAATATAAATTTATTGTATGGGGCTGCAAAACTATAACAATTACTCCCTCCGTTTTTATTTATACATCGCACAGAGAAGAATCACACAAATTTAAAAAGGAATTAATATGTCTAAAATATAGTATTGGAAATGTAATTTTTTTTTAGGGATGAATATGCTGCTTCTTCTTTTTTTTGGGAGGGCGGGAGGGTGTGTGTGGGGTTGGTGGTTTGAACAGCAAATAAGGACATGTTATAATTGAATTGACAACTGCAAATGCCTGAAAGTAAACGATCATATAATTAGGCTAGTAGCCGAATGTGTAACAAAATCAAACGAATAAACCAGAAAAATTAAAGCCTACACCAAATTAAAAGAAGATATGCATGTATGTATATAATATGAGTAAAGCAACAACATTACCCAACTAAAAAATAGATATTGTCTTATTCGTCCTACTTTAATTTATCAATTTCATCAAATATTTTAAGAAATGAATGCTTCAAAAGAAAAGAAAATCGATTTACATGATTTTTTTTTTCTCGGCTTTCATGTAAAAAGACAAGGAAGTTGTTGGGTGCAATAAAAAAAAGTGGTTTTGTGGGTCTCGTAGATCAAAAGGAATAACGCAGTCTTTAAATCCATCGAGATTAAGGAAAACGAAGTTTTTGAAGATATATACCGAACTAGCTATCAATGGGTGTCGGGTAGAATTAATTAATTGTAGAGTGTGATATATATAGGTTAATTGGGAGTCTTGGCTATCAAATCCAATGCAAAGCTCAGAATAGCTTAGTTTAGAAGTATGTTGTATGTTGGGGGAGCTTAATTAGCTCTTTTAGTTTTGGCTAACATGATCGGCCATGCACATATCACTGTTGTTATGTCATTTCGTTATGACATAATCGTTGTTGTCTTGTGATCATTACTCGATTAAAATTAAGGGCCAAAAGCCAAAAGTCACAAAGGACTTATTGGACTTATAAGACAAAAAAGAATCATTGAACTTATAAGACACAAATTAGATAGATAGACTAAATACTCCTTAATGATAAAAAAAAAAAAATAATAAAAGGGGGAAGAAGGGCGCTGTGCCTGTGATGTGTGTTTTTTTTTTTTTTTTTTTTTTCCCTTTTCACGCTGTTCACTTTGTTTTGTTTTTTTTTTTTTTGTTTTTTTTTTTTTTTTTTTTTTTCAGGCTGTGCTTCTGATTTTTTTTTTTTTTTTATTTTTATTTTAACCGATGTATTGACCATCAGCGATACAATAATCACCCCGATACATTGACCACAGCAATTCAATGACCACCGCGCGCATTGCGTTAATGGCGATCATTGGCCATCAATGCAATGACCATCACGATACATTGACCACCGCGACGCCCGATGACCATCGCAATGCGAGAGACACCGCAATGAAGTGACACGCGATGTAGAGACGCGGCGATCTGAGACACCGCAATGAAGTGACACCGCAATGAAGTGACCGCGATCTGAGACATCGCGATCGGAGACACCCGCGACGCCCGACGCGATGACCATCACGATCACGAGAGACACCACGATGAAGTGACACCGCGATGTAGAACCACGGCGATGAAGCGACACCGCGATCGAGAGACACGGCGATGAAGTGACACCGCGATGCAGAGACACCGCCATGCGATGACCACCCCGATCACGAGACACCGCGATGCGAGAAGACGCCGCTGATCGCGAGACACCTCGATGAAGTAGCGGCATATTGTATAGATTTATCGCGGTGACATCATAATATATGTATCAATTTATGCGGGGCGTCTTATGGTATCGATTTATGCGGTGGCGTTTTATGGTATCAATTTATCGCGATGGCGTCTTATTGTATCGATTTATGCAGTGGCGTCTTATTATATAGATTCTGCAGATGACATCATGCAGTGACTTCGTATTATATAGATTTATGCAGTGACATCATGCAGAGACACTGCGATGAAGTGACACCGCAATGCAGAGACACCGCGATGCAGAGACACCGTGATGAAGTGACACCGCGATGCAGTGACCACCCCCGATGCAGAGACACCCCCGATGCAGAGACACCGCGATGAAGTGACATTGCAGAGACACCGTGATACAGAGACACCACGATGCGGAGACACGGCTTATTGTATCGATTTATTCAGTGACTTCTTATTGTATCGATTTATGTAGTGACATCAATGTCACTTCATTAATTGTCTAATGTATGCAGTGATATCTGCAGTGACATCAATGTCACTTCATTAATTGTCTAATGTATGCAGTGACATCTGCAGTGACATCAATGTCACTTCATTAATTGTCTAATGTATGCAGTGAATAACTTGAAATTGCTATTAAATTAACCCACTACAGATAAATAACCACTGGGGTTAAAATTCGAACACTAGCTAGAACATGCACTAGAAAACACACAATTATACAAGACAATTCTTCTATATTACCTTTAGCAGTAAATAATTATTAGAAGTATAAAAAAGCAGCAAAAATTAACCCAATACCTAAAAGAAAAAGGAAATGGAGAAAATTACAAAACTTAATGCAGGCAAAAGAACAAAATCAATGGCACCACACCATAACAGGAAACAAAAAGTCAAAATGAAGCGAGATTTAGGCAAGAATTTAAGGAAATCTTTACTAGGGCCTAAAAGAAAGCAGAATCAATTTTTTTTGAGGAAAATTACCTTTGATTCTCATTCAAGAAGGTAGCACACTTGCTATAGGCAAGAGAGAAGGAGGTGCTCTGAAGCCATTATTTGTTGAGCTAACCTCTCTTTGTTGTAAGGCCTTCAATTTAACCACTCATCAAAGGCATCAATCTTGCCAGGGGACCCCACCAAAGGACCACCAAGCACCACCATCGGTGAAGAATCTCCAACACCAAACCTCCACCACCACTATGCAAGAACTTGCAGGTGTTCCCATTCTTGCAAAAACCCTTGCAAAATACAAGCATGGCCTCCAACCAAACCCACAATTTCCACCAACCCCACCACCATCCTCACCACCACCACAGAAAAGCATCATTAAGCGAGAAACTCCTCCTAAGAAAAGTCTTGGTGGTGATTTGCTCTTGAGTTGTCCTCAAAATTCTCAAATGGAAAACCCACGAGTCACTCCTCCTACTTGGGCTAACAATTGGATCCAAAGGCTCATCCAAAAAGGGAAGTTGGTCTTGGACTTGAATATTATTAGCAAACTCATCACTCAAATCACTAGTGTTATTCCCAAAAAAGGGAAAAGAAAGTGAGGAACTTGAGGACCTGTATAGGCGATTAGCGGACCCATTCACTACAAAGCAAAGATATGATTTGATCTTGAACTTCTAGCGAGACCAAGGTGAAGAGGAGTATATAGCGGTAATTTACAAATCGTCTTTCGACGGGTTGACAATTCGAACGGAGTGGATATCACGCATTTCAACAACTCGTTCTTTCTCGAGGCGGTGCCGTTCGGTAAATCTAACGACAAATCAGATCCAAATGCATCACCTAAACGCATTGATGTACAGAGAGCAAAAGCTAATAAGGCTGGGATCGGAATTAGAGAGAATCGGAGAAGAAGGAAGCAAGCTTGAATGGAGGAGTGGGAGTGAGAGCAATGGTGGTGGTAGAGGTGGGAGAGTCGCCGAGGAAAGATTAGAAGAAAGAGGGAAAAGTGGAACAATGCTGGGGCTGAAAGGGGTAATTTAGGAATGTTACATAAAATGTGTCCTTATAAGTCCAACAGTTTCCTTTATGTCCTTATTGGGCTAATAAGTATAAAAAAACTATACTTTTAAGTAATAAACCCTAAAATTAATAGGTCCACTACACGTTCACCCACATAAACAATGATGAATTCATAATATTATTATTCCAGAGTAATTCTATTTACGGGTAAAATAAATTATGGATCCGCCGTTGCGCGTAAATATTGACAAAAAATCAACATAGCGTTGACTTTGATATTATGCTTAAACTATAAGTTCAATAACATATTAGGTGATGGACCTGAAGCTTAATAAAAATAAATAACGTTTTCTACCTCAAGGTGCTTCATTGACCTTAGGGGCTGCCTAACCATGTGCTTAGGATTAAAATTAGATTTGATTCTAGTACATCTTAATTAAACATTAGCAATATCTTTTGGGTAATTAAGAGCCTCATGATCCAGATCAAATATTATTTTGACCACGAGAATTTCGTATTACATACATTTTTTTCTTTCGCAAGATGTTGGGAATGATTCTCACACTCTTAAATTCCTAATGAAATAAAGTTGCGCCTATACTGGCACCAATTGGTTTTAGTACAACGGTAAGCGTTTGATCTTAACATGGTATCGGAGTCAGAGGTCATGAGATCGAACCCTGGTTGGAACCATATTTAAAATAAATAAAAAAATTGTTATAAAATAAATAAAAAAATTGTTGCAAGTGTTGGGACAGATTGTCCACACTCTTAATGTATAAGAAATATAGTATCACCAATTCATACATTTTATGTTTATATATGGCAAAATTCATTAAATCAAATGGTGTACGTATGAAAAGTAGTTTATAGTGCTTAATGACTAGTCAAGCAAATAATGGTTGAGAAAGACAAAACAGCGCCACATTCTTACGTGTGTTATTACATTATGGTTGTAGTAACGTGTAATGAATGTGTATGTAATAAGAATCGCTTTTTGTTCTTTTCAACCACTATCTTTTCTTTCATTCTTTTCCTCATTTTAGATCAACTTGATCATTTACAACCTTTAACCTTATTTAAATTCTAGTAGCCAGCCATGAAACTTCCAAATCATACTTGTTTCGAGATCATTCTAAATTTACTGTACTTTATAAAACGAAATTCATCGATTCAATGTTTACATACAAAATAATGCTCCTTTCACGAAAAGTTGTTATAACAAAGTGATATAGCACATATTTACACTTTCCACTATTAATCATGATAAACATTTCACTTTTTATCAGCCATTATAATACATAAAAGTAAACTCTTTGGTATCAAATTAACTACATTCTTTATTTGCTCTTAGGCTTTGTGATATAAATTTAATATAAACATATTGGCTTCACAAAAATAGAAAGAAAAAAATATATATTTATATATAAATCCATGAAAATCATGAACATACAATTTATTCAACAACCTCTACATTAGAATTCTTGGGACTTAACAGAATTTGCTGTGGAGTCTTCTGCATCATGTTCAATGTGGAGCAAGATCGGATAATTTCTCCGGCGAGAGTAATCACCGGAAGATTGTCGCAGTTACATATCTCGATCATGAATCCGTCCGGGTCGTGGAAAAATAACTGATCGACGTAAACACCGCCTTCTTCAACTCGTTGCTTAATGTACTTTATTCCCATTTCTGATAGCTTCTTCTCCACTGCCACCATGCTTTCACACTGCCCAAAAGAATAATTTTATTTAAGTATGTTGTACATAACATATGGTCGTCTATAAAAAAGAATATCACTGTTTCTATCACGATAAAATGATCATAAAACAAATTACAAATTGATACTAACATATTTTCTAGTCATGTATAACAAATTCATTGACATTTTTTTACTCTGTACGCAAACTATATGTAAAACTTGTGAGTTGGTTTTAAAAAAAAAAAACTTTTCCTTTTTTATCAAGGAAGTGATTTTGATTGAACAATTGCGTAACAAATAGAAAAATCCCTAAACAAATTTGACAAGAAATTGAACAAAGGGAAGCAATCTTAAATTTTTGGGTTGGGTGGTAGTGGTCTCAACAGGAAATCCTACTTTAGAAAGAAAAAAAATGTGACCTAAATCAAAATAAAAGGATAAGTATTCCTTAATTAGACACTTTTATGTGTCTAATTAAAGTAATTAAATACATTAAATTGAACAATGGTATGTATGACATAATGGTATTAAATACTTACAATATCATACCATTGTAAGTATTCCGTGCCATTCAACGAATAATTGTCGTAGCTTCCGTGAATACTTACAAGGTGAAATATAGCCACAAAAAAAAATGAATAAACAAGACTAAGGATAAGGAATTAAATATACCTGGAAAGAAATATGATTATCTTTAGGATTGATTTCAACTTTAAGTGGTAGTGTATCAGGATTTTCTGCTTCTATTAGATGTATCCCTATTCCATTGCTAAACAACCTGCAAATTTAATTCAAAATAATCAATCAAAAACCCCACATAATCAGCTTATAATTATTGCAGCACCAAAAACTGATAAAAAAATCATGATGAAGTAGTCAAAAAAACGTTATAACTGTAAAAATGTTGACAAAAATTACTGATAATTAAAAACGTACCAAGCACCATCGAAATCGAAAGATCCGGGTCTTTTAACAGGAACAAATCCAAGAATGTTGGTATAAAAATCAAGCGAATTATCGACTGATTTACATACAAGTGAGATATGATTTATAGATGACAGCTTCAATGGGTTACCCAATTTTCCCTTCATTTTCGGTTCGAGAAAATTTAAAAAGTATCCAAGAATAATCAACAAAATGTGGATATAGTTAAGCAAATATATCTTCTTAAAAAGAAATGGAAAAGAGAGAGAATTAAAGAGCAAAAGGTTTTGGATTGTGAATGAAATCTTTAGAGAAAGGTAAGAGGAGAGAGAGAGAGAGAGAAAAGAGGGAGGCTATAGAAAAAGTCTTGAGGCAAATTTCTGCTAATTTAGGTTATTGTAGAAAAGCATTTATATAGTTTTTGGGAGGGGAAGGAGTGGTGGGGGGTGGGGGTAGGGGTTGGGGAGGTGGGGAGATATATTTAGGGTCCAGTCAAAGTAATTATAAAGATATATTTGTGCAGCAACCCGACTCGAATAGCATATGGCGTGGACAATCCTTCAGAAATGTGAAACAAATATTAACTCTGAGGAAGAAGTCTGCATCAATCCGGATATCATTTAACTTTCAAGAAAATCCATCTGCTTTGTGATGGACTTCCGCAACGTGATGTGAGAACAATACATTATGATGAAAAATCACTTGATGTGAGAAATAAAGATTACGATGGACATGTAAATAGTAAATCGAAACAATAATTTATCAAACGTATAGTACGTATACCACATTGCAACAGTTTGCAATCCCGTCAACCTCTCTTAACCATCCCAAATTTATTATTTCAATCGCCCCATGGAGGAAAAATAAGCAATTGAAAATCCTAGCAGAAATTTGATTAAATTGTTAATTAAAAGATAATACATAACAAAATTCAGAATCAAGCAAATGTTGAAAAGTAAAAATGGAGTTCTTTGAAGGCAAAGATGTCTCAATAATGCATATAATCACACGTGAACTTGTAAAGCCAATGACGGAGCCAGGATTTTATCTTTGGGTGGGCAAATGGACTCTATCAAGTTTAGTCGGGATGGGCTTGACAAATAATATTTTATGGATCGAACTGGACAACATATAATTTTTAGTGTAATATTTTTTTTGGGTGGGCTTAGCCCCCCATGTTTACACATACCTCAGTAAAGCTATTAATAAAAGGAATTACCAGCATCTTATGAAATGCTTTCATATCAACCACTTTGAAAGTAATGCAGCCTGCACAACAGCCAAGCATAAATATAAAAAAAAATCATCAGAAAATATTCATTAACCAAATACTAGGCAAGAAGAGAATCATTTAGGAAATACATAATAAAAAGAAAGATAATTAATTATGTAGAAAAACAAACACAAATGGGAGTTACAACCCTCATTATGCGTCCTAATGTCAACCGATTTCTTGTTTCCTGCCTCCCCACAAATTAAACTCCCTACACCAAATAAAAGAATATCGATGTAAGAATATTCATGTCATTGAATAATGATAGAGATATGAGAAAAGAATAAGAAAAGGAAGATTTTACATACATTCTATTAAGAAATTCCTATAACTACAATACATGATCCTCTTTTTAATGTGATATAGCACTCCATAAGTTGAGATCAAGAAAAAAAATTGTACCTAAAACAGCAAGCACCAACTAAAACAAAATGAAAAGTAATAAAACTACACCTACAACGAATGAATGAGCGAAGTACTTATAAAACTGAAAATTGGAAAATAAGACAACATACTTCTTGAGATATTTGGCTCCGTTTGGTTTTGTCTTGCGGAAAATGATAACAATTTAATTTGCACCGAATGCATCACATATTCTTAGGATCTTTGTTCTTGCTTGCTCACCAGAGAAGAATGCCAAAAATATATATTTTAAGAACCTGTAAAAATAGCAAAAACTCAACAAACATTCATAGCACCGAAAATCTCCACAATAAAAAAAAAAAGGAATATAAATAATAAGAGAATGAGAGAGCGCATGAACTCCTAAACACATCAAAAAAAAGTTAAATCATAGAAAGTAACACAATACATCGATTTTACCATATATATGCAACAATACCTGTTTTTAATTTTATTTATAAAAAAAAGAAGAGATCTTTGATATATGTTATCGGTACACCGGGTATAATATTGTCAATTAAACAAGAAAATATATATTTCATTCGTCCCATAATATAAGGTCTTTTGGCCATTTCACACATGCATATTAAGAAAACCTAATAAATGAGTTACTTTTTAACATTTCAATGCAAAATATTGTATTGTTTTCTAGAACTGGCTAATAATATTACATATATTGTTTAGTGTGAAAGTGAAAACATAGCATTTATTATTGTATTAATTAATGAGAATGACTTATATTTTGGAACACCACTAAAAATCTAAAAGGCCCTATATTACGGGACGGATAGATTACTCCCTCCGTTTTCTTTATCTGTCGTATTGAAAAAAGATTCACACAGATTAAGAAAATAATTAATGTTGTAACACAAATTCCGTTGTTATCCCTGAAATACAAAGAAAGAAAACACGAAAATTGTGACAACTAAAATTTTATTAATTTATAAAATAAAAGTGGTACAATCTCTTGAATCCTTTGATTCTCCCTTTTTTGTCGGTGATGATTAATGCTCTCCCGGATATAGCGGGGGTGCTTTTAATTTGGTGTTGATTGTTGACCTTCCGGATATAAGCGGAAGTGCTTTTAATTTTGAGTTTGACGACTCGGATATAGCGGAGGTGCTTTTAATTTGAGTTGACGACTCGGATATAGCGGAGGCGCCTTGAGGTTGACGAAGATTGGAAGGAACTTTTATGTTACCTTCGATCCCCTTGTTGAAGAAATTCAAGTCTTTTCATTGATCTTGAATGTTGGAGATGCTTTTGATTTTCTTCTTTTGAAGAACTTCCGGCCTTTTTTGGAAGATCTCGATGCTTTTGGTGTTGTTGCAGAGTGCTCAAGCTTTTGCTCTGAGACTTTTCACCTTCTTTTTGTCTTCTCTTTTCTCATTGTTCTTCTGCTCTTGAAGAACTTCAAGGATTTCTTGAAGATCTTGAGTGTTGTTGATGAATGCTTGAACCTTACAGTTCGGGATTTCTATCAACTCTTCAATGTCTTCTCGTCTGTCTTTTGCAAATGACCAACAGCGCCTCCTATTTATAGTGGTGAATGGAAGCTAATGATTGATTTGCATTAAATGTAGGAAATATTCGATTGATTTTAGACAATCTTTGGAGTATTCCACATTTATTATAAATCAATAAAATCTTCTAATTATATTTAAAAGATTTTAGGATTTATTGTCTCCATATTATTTCCTAATATTTAATTTAGGAAAATAATATTAAACAATTCCAATTTCATGGCATATTTAACATGTAACACATATAATGTGTCACACATATATTATTGTATAGCCATTGAAATTAATTAAATCTCTAATATTTATTTAAGAGATTTTAATCAATTATCTATTTTACATTATTCCTAGAATTTTTATAGGAAATAATACAAAATAAATTTCAATTTAGACAATGTATTATGTGACATATATAATTCGTCACATTAAATTTATATATCTACAAATGCCCCCTCGAGACTTGTTGTGTCGGTAAAACTTTCCGGTAACGGCGAGTCTCGACACGATTTTCGACACATTTTGTTGACATGAAGGTGTCCAATTTGGGGGACCGTTGTTTTTTTTTTTTTTTTTTTTTTTTGGGGCGGGGCAAGCCCAACGCAGACAGCAAAATACATACAGCGTAATACGTCCCCCTTTCTTCAAGCCATGTAAACTTGAGGCGGCAATATTTCTTTTTTTTTTTTTTTTTCTTTCTTGTTGTTCAAGGGCAATTAAACTTGCCATAATTTCAGAATATATTTCTTTCACTATGGGCAAATTTGTAGATTCCCCTCCTTCTGCAGTACTATATAAGTAGCCTCTAGCTTGTAGAGAATGCATCATAGAGTTCGGTATATCTTCACCTCTTTATTGTCTAAATTTCTGTCCCGGCGTCGAATAGCGGTAGCCATTGTTGACTGCTTCCTCTTTCTTTCTTTATAGACGTCTTAGCCCTTTTTTCTTGCCCCTCGTTCAGTTTCTTTTTTTTTTTTTTTTTTTTTTTTTTTTGTGTGTGCCCCCCCGGTCAGGGAGCAAGATGATCCCCACAGCATGTTATTGTTATTATTTATTAGAGCTCTCGATCCTCTTTCCCTCCCTATGCTTTATTACTATTTTTTTTTTTTTCGATTTTTTTTTTTTTTTTTTTTTTTTTTTTTTTTTTTGACCCCTTTATTTTTGTGTGTGAGTATGCAGGTTTTCTCAACATGGTAGTTTTTTTCGGGAGGTGGCGAAAAATAATAAAAGATACTTGGTGGTTGTACATAGTCCGAACATGCGGATCAAAGCGGGTTTAAGCTTGCGGTTCATCCACCTATGAGTGGCTCTCGTTCGGGCAATTTAACCCAAGGTATCGACACAACAACACGACTTTACATGGAGTTGAAGCGGTCGAACGGCCATGTGGTCTACGCGCTTATGCCGCTTTGGCGAATAGCACGAAGCCTCGAGCCATACTTTTTCCACCCTTGGTCGGCGAATCATTGACGGCGAGGTCAATGGGAACCGTGTTAAAACCACGAGTCTTCACCTTCATCGAGCGATATTGGGAATGGCTCGAAGATGTGCTTTCCGCAATAAAAGCATTCTCGAAAAAGACCGGTCTATATGATGCCCTAAGCGCATCTCTCTTGCCTACTCCAAATGCCCAAGCGCCATCCGAGCTTCTGCGAGGCATGGTGTCCGTAAACTAATACGCTTCATATCGATGCGGAGAGATGTCCATATCCTTAGCGGATTTATGGCACATTGGTGGACTTCATCACAGGAGATTTGTACGAGGAGGTCATCTCCTAGCGCTTGACGAGTTGGATCGCTTCGGATGCTCATCAAAAGGCGAAGTCCCTTCCGTGAGTTTGTCGGCATCTTTTGATGCATATCTTCACCGCTTGGTGGCGTTTATGACCATGAGAACCGAAAGTTCCCTCTCTCGGCCGGGTTGATTATTGGTGTAAAAAGTCGACGGTGTACAAAAAGCCCACCCCGGAGAAAAGAGGGCGTATCGCCCAAAGGATACTCAAAATCTAGTGGCGCCATAGCGTAAAAATCCTCGGCGATGGTCGAAAAAGATGAAGAGTTGTTTGCTCGCCTTCATATTGACGAAAACTCAAAGGAGAGTCCTTCCTGCCGCGCTTTATTGCCTGCTGGTTGTGTTCGTTTGCCCTCCCGTCTAGTGATGCGACAATCAGGCCTTCGACTTTTAAAATGGCAAGTCGATCGCCCGTGGGAAAGTTCATTGCCTTGCCGTTCGGTATTGGCCAAAGCATATATAGAGGTTAAACATGGTTTCATGCTCGCCCGCCCCGAGCGAGGGATGCTTGTCTTCCATGGCATTACGTCATTGGGTGGATTGCACGTTATTTTGGAACTCATCACGCAGTGTCGTCACCTTTGCCTGGACCCATGATGGTTTCTTACTCTGGCGTAGGAGGATCCAAAACCTCAATGATCATGAAGGTCGAGACACTTATTCACCAAGCTCGTGGCGTCGCTTGGTGGGCATCCGTTCGAAAAGAACCAAAACAGAGCTTAAAGTTGATGATGGTGGATTGCCTACTCGAGATCAGTCTTTTTCGGTCGGTGCGACCGAGCTTCTTGGTATTTCATCAAGATGGAGCATGCTTTTTACGAGCCGTATAGCCCGTGATCGGTTCGCACGGCAGTCGGGTTCTTCCAAGTCGTTCCAAAGGACCTCACGACGATGGCCGCCGTATCACAATTGGGACGGAAAACAATTATGGGAAATGTACTTTACTCCCAATAGTCGTCTCAAGGTAGTATTTCCGAAAGCCCTCGGGAATATGATAGTTACTTCTCTTCCAACTTTGGTGAGTGGTGGCCACAAGTGCATGGCACGCACTACTTGATGGAAGATCTTCTCTAGTCGCGATCGTGCAGGGGCTCTACTAAAGCAAAGCAAAGTACCTATTGTAAAGATAAAGAATGTCGAGCCTCCGGAACCTCACAAGGAATCACTTTCCCCAAACCCTCTTTGTACCCGAGCGGGTTGAAAAGCCCAAGGATGTCCGTACCGATTTGAAGGAGAAGAGACAACTAGATGATGACGGCCGGTTCTTAGCGGCGGCTCTCATAAATAGCGATGTGGCTGAGGCGTCAAAAGAAGGGTACCGGGAAGCAGGTAATCACTTACTCCTTGACGGATAGCGACATTAATTGGTCACCTTTTTTGATGGTGTCCCATCTCCGAGTCACTTTATCACAAACTTTTCAAGGATTGTAAGACTCTTTACTTCATTCGTTGCATTGTTTTTATTATATTTATTGCCTGCTCACTTTGCAACTTTTTTTTTTTTAGTTGGACAATGAACCTCTATATCGTGGCTAATCTTCCGCAACAAAGCGAGCCATCAACCAACGGTCCCGATGCCTTCGACTTGGAAGCTCAAAAGGTCGGGAAGGAGCACACTCTTCCAATAATGATTGAAGATGGCAATGATACTTTACCATCCTCGCATTCTCATGAGAGAAATGACTTTGGTACCAATCTTATGCCCATCGCGGAGGTTACCACGAGAGCGGCACTCGGATCGTCGATGGTGAAACCGAGTTAGGTGATCAAGACGTTGATGAAGGTCTTCTACAGCCCATTCCGTGAGTAGAGAGCGCGTCATACTTCCTCCTTTGGCCTCACTTCCCGAAAGCGAGAGGTTTGAGTTCAAGTCAAGCGGACGTGATCTCGAAGTGTCGTCACCACTTTCTTGAGGCGTTGTGGGAATCTATCAGAGACAAGCTCTCATGTTGCGCTATAGACAAGTTATCCTCCGTTAAAAGTGGTGTTTATGAAATATTCTTAGAGATGGAGAATACCAAAGTGTTGGACCTTTCCCATTTGAAGTCTCTTACGGACATACTTTTTAGAACGCCTCACCACGGAGTTGCTTTGGATGACGCGTTTCAAGCGGCTTCCCGAAGAGGAGCATGATGCAAAACTTTCGATTCTTTGCGAACATCTTTCAGAGGCCGAGATAGCTGAGAAGGTACATCTTGAAAAAGTCCAATCTTCTCAAGATAGGCTTTCAGAGATTCGAGGTAGAAGAGAAGAACTCCAAAAGGAATTGGCCGCCTGCAGAAAGAGGAGAATGAGGTTGCTTTGTCACTCAACAATTTTGATGAGGACTACATGGGGTTGACCGCTCGTGTGTCCCAACCGAGGGGAGATCGCCGACTTGGAGGGCACATTTCCATTACACAGAGGAGGAGATTGATGTTGAATAAGATGAGGGAGTTACTAGAAGGCAACCGACGTGACTTGGAAGACTTCAAGCTACCCGTTTAAATCCTTTTTTGTTCTTGAGATTTCTTATTTGCTTGTTTATTTACTTTCTTCCTAGATGTAATAAAACTTTATTGCTATCAATAAAATCTTATTATTTTCTTTCCATCTCTTTGGAGTCCTTTTTTTTTTGTATGCAGTGAGCTTGAAATTCACTTTTTTTGTTTTTGAATGGACCCTTTTTTTTTTTTTTTTGGTATGGTGAACTTGGAGTAACTTCCTGCCGCCACGTACCCGGGAATGCTTTTAGGGGATCAAGTCAAACGTAGTTCAAAAGTTTTATTTTTTTTTATTATTTTTTTGATATGATTAATGCAAGTTTAGGCTCGTGCTTAGGAGCGAGTGTTTGAGTCATGCGTAAAACTTGAGGAACTTGCCGTTGATTGGGCCAAGCTTGACGCCGTCTTTGTCCACCAACTTGTATGCTCCATTAGTGTAGACCTCCCGAACAACATAGGGGCCATCCCATTTTGAGGTGAACTTGTTTTTGGACTTATGTGTCAAGATGATAGGTCTTCTCTTTGCAAGGACTGCTTTCACCAACTTGGAATGATCTCGGACGCACTTTCTTGTTGAATGCCTTTGACAACCGTGCTTGGTAGCATTCAAGATTCTCGTTGAGCTGGAGCCGCTGCCCAAAGGTGCTTCCAATTCTTCAAGGCGGCGAGCATTTTCTTCATCATCGGACCTTCTTGGATAGCGATTCTCGGCGAAGGATTTGCCTCTCAAGGGCGTACGGCTTCAACACCGTATACAAGAGAATAGGGAGTGGTCCGAGTTGGCGTCCGAAAAGTTATGCGGTATGCCCATAGAGCTTCACTCATCCGCTCGTGCGATCTTTCTTGTGCCTTGCAACCACTTTCTTCAACAAGTTGCATAACGTTTTATTGAAAGCTTTGGCAAGTCCGTTAGCCGCGCATTGTACATGGAGGACTTGTGTTGTTTGAAGTTGAATCGCTCCACACGACTTATCAACCAAGCTATTCACGAACGGCTTCCCGTTATCCGTGATGATGTAGCGTGGAACTCCATAGCGATAGATGATGTTTAATCGGATGAAGCGGACTACATCCTCTTTCTTCACCTGGCGTAGTGCCGCAGCCTCAGCCCATTTAGAGAAGTAGTCGGTGGCAGCCAAGATATAAAGATGTTGGCCCGATGATTTCGGTAGGGGACCAACCACATCCATTCCCCAGGCATCAAAGGGCCATGCCGCTACTGTTGGATGTAATGGCTCGGGAGGTTGATGAATAAAGTTAGCATGGAATTGGCATGCTTCACATTTTCGAGCGTAATCCATGCAATCTTTTACCATGGTCGGCTAGTAGTATCCCATTCTTTTAATGTGAAAATGCAGTTTCGGTCCGGACTGATGGGCGCCCCAAATCCCGGAGTGAGCCTCCTACATGGCGTGAAGAGCTTCATCTTCCAAGGCAACGAAGAAAGACTCCTTCAAAAGAACGCCGATACAAGACATCATTGTGAAGGAAGAAGCGTGGAGCCCGCCGTCTTATGTCAACTTTCTTCTTTTGATCGCCGTCGGGAGCTTTCCGTATTTCAAGTACTCCACTAATGGATGACGCTTGATCCTCTTGGTTTATTTCATGACACAGCACAAAGATAACTATCATTATCTTCTTCCTCATCTTCTTCAAGTATGGAGGAACCACCCACCGCCACAGGCGGGGACTTGCGTCTTTCCATCGCCGATTGCCGATTGTCGCAGCCAAGTTTGCTAGAGCGTCCGCTTGCTTATTTTCTTTTCTTGGAACATGCTCAATTGTGACGTTGCCAAGGTAAGCAATGATTTTTCTTGCATACTTGTAGTATGTGACTAACTCCGGCTTTTTTACATCGTAAGTGCCTTCAAGCTGGTTGATGATCAATTGAGAGTCGCCATAAACATTTAATCTGCATTGCTTTACATCCATTGCCATCTCAAGCCCTAAGATCAAAGCTTGGTATTCAAAGCAACATTGTTGGAGCAACATTCCATCAATTTGAATGAGAGTATGGCAAAGACTTCACCTTCTCGGGAAATAAAAATGACTCAGCCACAAGACACCGTCTCGCCTCGCCGCTCCATCAAAATACATTTTCCAAGGCGGAAGTACTTCAATCACCATGACATCCTCATCGTGCAAATCATCCGAGAGCTCCCATTCGCCGGGATTGGGTGATCGACCAAGAAGTCCATAAGCACTGCGCCTTTGACGGCCTTTTGAGGCACGTAAACAATTTTAAATTGTTGAAGTTGGAGATACCACCTTGCTAATCTATCTGACAGCACGGGGCTTGGACATGACATATTTCGGTGGATTTGCCTTTGACACCAAATGCACAGATGAGCTTGAAAGTAGTGCTTTAACTTCTGGATGGCGAATATGAGCGACAAGCATAGTTTCTCAATTGGAGAGTATTTCACCTCGCGAGGGTCATTGTCCGCTCAAATAATATAATGCACTTTCTTTGCCTTTGTCTTTCTCTCCGAGCGAAAGCGGTGCACCTACCGACCGTTCTTGCGCGGTGATGTAAAGGATAAGAGGTTTACCTTTGATAGGGGCTGCCAAGACTGGGGCATTCATCAAGTATGATTTAATGCTTTCAAATGCTTTTCTACATGAGCTATCCCACTCGAACGGAACTCCCTTTTTCATCAGATGGCTAAAAGGTTGGCACCTTCCAACGAGGTTTGATATGAACCTTCGTATGTATGCTAGTCTCCCTTGCAGGCTTCTAAGTTCATGCAGATTACGAGGCTCTGGCATTTTCATAATGGCTTCAACCTTGGACTGGTCGACTTCTATTCCTCGATGACGGACGATGAAGCCGAGGAATCTGCCTGAACTGACTCCAAATGCGCACTTTTGGGGGTTCATCTTCAGTTGGAATCTTCGGAGCCTATCAAAGACTAATCTCAAGTCGTTTATGTGGTCGGCCTTCTTCTTCGACTTGACGACCAAGTCATCAACATAACATTCAACGTGTTGGTGTAGCATGTCATCGAATATTTTTCGCATCGATCGCACGATAAGTTGCCCCCGCATTCTTTAATCCAAATGGCATCACCTTGTAGCAATAAATACCTTTGGGCGTTGAAATGCCGTGAGTTCTTCTTCCTTCGGAGCCATACGGATTTGATTATAACCCAAGATCCATCCATGAAGGATAACACCTCGTGACCGGTGGTTGCATCTACCATCACTGATTGATTGGCAAGGGAAAATCATCTTTGGGGCATGCGTTGTTCAAGTCTCGAAAATCAACATGAGCATACGAATTTGCCCATTCTTCTTCTTCACGGGTACGATGCTTGAAATCCATGTTGGATATCTAACCTCACGAATGAAGCCTGCTTCAATGAGTTTGTTGACTTCTGCTTCTATGAGAGGCACGAGGTCCGGCCTAAATCTTCTTTGAGCTTGCTTCACAGGACGCGATCCCTTCTTTACAGATAATTGATGAACGGCTACTTTTGGGTCTAGACCAGGCATCTCTTTGTACGTCCATGCAAATACGTCTTTGTATTCCTGTAAAAGTTCGAAGTAGACATTTTCCTCTTCTGAAGACAAGAGGGCACTGACGAAGGTTGGTCGCGGCTCATCCTGGGTGCCAAGATTGACTTCTTTCAATTCATCGATAGTGGACTCGACCCCTTCTTCTAGCTCCCGGGGTGCTTCTTCAGCATCTTCTTCAATTTCATCATTTCCCAAGGTGATATGATAGACGGAAGCCCGTTCCTTCACTTCATCAAGTTCCATGACTTCTTCTAACACCGTTCTAGTTCTGGCAGGATACAATTCTTCACCGACGGTGATAATATATGAGGATCCAACGCTTTCTTCAGGCTCATTTTCTTGCACATTCTCTATATCGTGCTTGGCAAATAGCTTTTTTTAGTGTAGACCACCGCGCGCATTTTAGCCTTCATTATATTTCCACAATGAACGAGAAGACATGTATGACGCCTCATTCTAGACGGGATCAGGCTCTTGATTTCTTTGGAGTCAATGTTTGTCATCTCCCTTCCGGGAGCATGCCTGTGTGTTGATCGATTTCGGCTCTTGACACCCTTAGATTTTGGCGGGTTCTTGGTTGTGACCGAAAGCCTTTCAAAGACCGATACACGTTCTTTCTTGGGTTGCAACCTCTCAAACACCGATGGCCTTTCATGTAGAGGTTCGGGATGTTTGATGATGATGATTCTTCTTCAACTCCAATATAGTTATTGGTTGCCTTCCTTATTGAGATACGGACAAAGCGGTGAGGATTATACCCTGCACTTTCGGGACCCAATAACCGGAACATTAGCTTTTGTGGATTTTTGCATTTCTCCGCATTCTTCGTTTTTGCCCCCATTTTTGAAGCGAGGCTTCGGGATCCATTTGCTGCCTTTGCGAGGAGTTTGTAAGCAATAGGATCAAAACCTTCCTTCCTTGTGGTCGGCAATATTCCATGTTCTATAACCGACCTTCTTTAGGGACGGGTAAACCCTGTAGAGAGCATCTGTTTGTACGGCATTGATCTTGGGAAGTGGCGGCGTCAGTCCACTCATCGCTTTGGATTTTTGGTGTTGAGAAGTGATGATTTTGTCTCTCCATGCTTGCCAACCTCCTCTTGTCTTCGACGGTGTGGCCTTCTCCTCATCATCATTTTCTTGTGACTTGGAAATGCCTACTATCTTCAAAAAGCGGCGGCGTGTAGAATTTTGCATCCGCAAAGTGAGTTTCGCTTGGTGAAAGGTTTTTCATCAAGAACGACCTTTCTTAAAACACCATTGCTCCAATACTTAAAGCATTGATGAAGGGTTGAAGGGCGACTCCACCATTCTCGTCGTAACCACGGCCTCCCTAGCAACATGTTGTAGGGCGTTCGCATCAATCACATGGAACAAAGGCGCTTGAAGATAGTTCATCTATCAAGATGTCAAGTCGGATTACACCAATGGCTCTTTGCCCCTTGGTTGAATCCATGGATCATAAGGCGATCGTCGGAGAGTTCATCCATAGAGACACCCAACTCTTTCATTACTCGGAGCGGCAATATGTTGACAAATGATCCTCCATCTAGTAACACGCGATTAATTTTTGCTCACGTGTGTATGTTGTGACAAATAGCGGGCGGTTATGGGGTGCCGATCCAAGAAGCATGTCATCATCTCAGAAGGTGATCTCAACCATGCAAGCAAGCTTTGAATTGTTTGAAGCCGCTTCTCGGTCGGCAAATCTTCATTTTCCTTTTCACCATATCTTTCTTCTGCGTGGATAGCGTAATATGGGACAACTTCATCCTCTGAGTTTTCTTCGGTCGTCTCAAACCGAGGACTCTTTTGGGCATGTACTCTAATAAGGTGATTGGAGTATGAGGGCTTCAGACTCGACCCTTCAGGGAAGATCCTCTTCACTTTTTTGTTTACCTTCCTTTGATTTCTTCTCATCTTTCTTGCCCTTCGGCCTCTTCTTGTCTTGGAAGACTTGGAACAAATCGTCTTTGGTTCTTCCAATTTAAAACAAGGTGACTTCTTTGCTTTTTCTTGCGAGTCACCGAATCCATCCATCATCGCCCTGCTCGGCCAGGCTTGAGTTTTTCTTTTCTTCCGCAAATGACTTTTGCTTGTTTGGGAGACGTTCAGCATTCTTTCTTAGCTATGGGTAGAGAGTCGTTGAATTTAATCTCAACAGGTCGAGTGATCCAATTGGATGGTCATGCAATGACCATTTGTCGGCTCGCTATGGTGATTTGATTTGTGCTTGCCTTCTCTTCTTCAAGCACGATCTTTCCTTCCTCGCCAAACGCATAACCTTGTCCTTGAAGACAAAGCATTTTTCGATGGGATGACCAAATAAGCGATGATATTTGCAATAGTTACCTTCGTGGGCTTTTGCCGCATCCTCCGGACGCTTTGTTTCGGAAGTTCAATGAGTTTCAATTTCAACAACTCATCAAAATTGCGGGTACGTCGAGAATCGAAGAATGGATACTTCCTCTCTGTTGCCTTTCGCTCGAGTTGGCCTCCGCCTTCAACTTGTCGTGGCTCAACCTTCCTCCGCTCAGGTTGGCTTGATCTTTGGGTTGTTAACTTTTTACCGAGCTACGGTGGTAGAGTTGGACTCCTTCTTTTCCGTTCTTGGAGCAGCTTTAATGAGTTTCTTCATTTCTTGCTTTTCCTTGATCCTTCTAGATCCCGAGCGAGGCCTGACCTCCATTGGCGTCAATGCTCGGTTCCATGTCATGCGCATTTGAGTGGCTAACTCCTCAAAAGATCTCGGCGAGAATGCCTTTGAGAATGTATTGCAATCCCCAATGCATGCCTTGAATGCACATCTCAATGGCAGAGGCTTGCACAATTGGTCTTTGCGATTAAGACTTAGACTTCTCCACTGTTAATGTAATCCACTACCTTCTCTTCTTTCCATTTGGCGGGAGTTGGTCAACTCCACCATACTCACTGATTCTACGAGTGTTTGTAGAAACGATTGAGAAAGATCTGCTCAGCTTGCTCCCAACTATCCCAGAGGCAGGGCAAGATCGAGTGTACCAATCAAACGCATTGCCTTTGAGAGAATGCACAAATTGCTTCACTAGTGATCTCCATAGTCCCGGCATTGTTGCAAGTTTCAATGAAATGGGCGACGTCTGTCGCTCGGGTTGCCTTTTCCGTCAAATTCTTTGGAAATTTGGTGGTTGATAACCACCGGCATCTTCAAATCATCAATTCTTTTGGTGTATGGCTTGATATAAGTCTGAGATGACTTCATGGACCCTCCGACTTTGTCATTGATCGTCCCCATGATGAACTCCCTGGAGTTGGCCGATAGGGATGGTTCCGTCGGGGAGATCTTGATTGCTTGCCAAGGTAAAGGACTTGGAGCCTTCCGGTCCTTGAAAGAGTTTTTCTGGAGCGACCTTCAAGTTGTTTGCCATATGCAGAGACTTGAAGACTTCTTGGTCTTTGGAAGTGACATTGTGTTCGCCCTCTTCATCACGCATCACTTCTTTTGACTTACTTGCTTCCCCAACGGAATCAATCTTCTTTGGCAAGCTTCGCAATTTGCATGTCTTGAGTCCGAACATGCGATGTGAGGGCTTCAATGGCCTTCGTGAGGGTAGCAATATGCTCCTCAAGAGTTGTGGAATTCGTCATCATTACGTCCGCAACCATTGGTGACGTGGGTCTATCGAAGCTTTCATGCGGAAAAGGAGGTTGATGCCAAACTCCTTTGACATGCTTCGCGTGATAGGTCCGGAAAGTTGTCCTCGAGATGACGAAACGAATTTTTAAGAGCTGACCACCTTCGTAGTAAGCGCCTTCAAAGCCAGCCCACGGTCTTAACAAGAAGAACCTTACGAAGCGGTAGAAGCAACCTTTGGTGCCATTTTTTCTTGACTTCTTTGGAAAGGAGAGATGAAAGGAGAGATTGGTCCCATCAAGGCGTGCGAGAATTTGTAACACAAATTCGTTGTTATCCCCGAAATACAAGAAGAAAACACACTAAAATTGTGACAACTAAAATTTTATTAATTTATAAAATAAAAGTGGTACAATCTCTTGAATCCTTTGATTCTCCCTTTTTTGTCGGTGATGATTAATGCTCTCCCGGATAAGCGGGGTGCTTTTAATTTGGTGTTGATTGTTGACCTTCCGGATATAGCGGAAGTGCTTTTAATTTTGAGTTGACGACCCGGATATAGCGGAGGTGCTTTTAATTTGAGTTGACGACTCGGATATAAGCGGAGGCGCTTGAGGTTGACGTAAGATTGGAAGGAACTTTTATGTTACCTTCGATCCCCTTGTTGAAGAAATTCAAGTCTTTTTCGTTGATCTTCGAATGTTGGAGATGCTTTTGATTTTCTTCTTTTGAAGAACTTCCGGCCTTTTGGAAGATCTCTCGATGCTTTTGGTGTTGTTGCAGAGTGCTCGAAGCTTTTGCTCTCGAGACTTTTCACCTTCTTTTGTCTTCTTTCTCGTTGTTCTTCTGTCTCTGAAGAACTTCAAGGATTTCTTGAAGATCTTCGAGTGTTGTTGATGAATGCTTGAACCTTCCGGTTGCGGGATTTCTATCAACTCTTCAATGTCTTCGTCTGCTTTTGCAAATGACCAAGGCGCTCCTATTTATAGTGGTGAATGGAAGCTAATGATTGATTTGCATTAAATGTAGGAAATATTCGATTGATTTTAGACAATCTTTGGAGTATTCCACATTTATTATAAATCAATAAAATCTTCTAATTATATTTAAAAGATTTTAGGATTTATTGTCTCCATATTATTTCCTAATATTTAATTTAGGAAAATAATATTAAACAATTCCAATTTCATGGCATATTTAACATGTAACACATATAATGTGTCACACATATATTATTGTATAGCCATTGAAATTAATTAAATCTCTAATATTTATTTAAGAGATTTTAATCAATTATCTATTTTACATTATTCCCTAGAATTTTTATAGGAAATAATACAAAATAAATTTCAATTTAGGACAAATGTATTATGTGACATATATAATTCGTCACATTAAATTTATATATCTACAAATGTTTCTGAAAAAAGAAGTTAAATGACTAAGTTGTCCTTTGATTTTTTTTAATATATACACATCCATTAAATGTTGATTATTTCTTGTTAAACGGAGTAGTATATTGGAAATGTGTATATGCATGAGTAATAGTGAAACAATTTGACTTTTAGAGGTTTTAGCATTGAGAATGTATTTTTTTTATTGGAATTGTAAATACTTTGTTTATATATTATAATTATATTGAAGGGTAAAGATGGAAAAAAAATATTGTATTAGTAATGTAAAATGACAGATAAATAAAAACAAAACAAAGTCTGAAAAGTGACGGTTAAAAATAACGGAAGGACCCTCAATAAAAAATTAAAAAAAAAATAACGGAAGGTACCAAAAGAAAAAATGTAACATGAGATTGTCGCTAAATGTTGGGATGATTATCTAGACACGTCAATGCCAAGCAAGCTGGAATTGCATGATGAGTTGCAAAAACATTGCATTTTTGTTCATATCAATAATATTGACTCTCTCTCTAGACACGTAGATACTACGTAAGCATATATATATATATATATATATATATATAGTTGGTTGATAGGGAAAAAATTTATAATGTACATAAGTTGTATCAAGCGGTACGGTTACAATCTTTCATTTTTAATCTTTCACACACGATAAAAATATATTATGTGAAAGAAAATAAAAATAAAATACTCTATGGTATGTCACTTTATACAATATTTATACAACCGTTGAATCATAAAATCTCTCGTCGGCGAGGCCAGGTTGCCAGACAATTCTTCTAGCATTACTCTTCCTTCTCTTGTTAACTTTTAGCAGTGATAGTAACAAATTGATTGATAATTTTAAAACAAATAAAAAAAAAACACAAGACAATTTTACTGTTCATGACCTATTGATTTATGTGAGTTTCATAATAAATAAAAGTGTTGTTTTGTTTTAAATATATTTTTTTATATATATGTGTATAATAATTTATGGTGCAACTGTTGTCGTACTCTCTCATTAAAACCACAGTACTCTTACTGCCTACCGTATCCTACCACTAATTCCCCTGACCTATACCTTAATACCACCACAACCCCCACCCTACACCTAAACTCCTCACCCACTCCAGCCTCACTTATACAACAATACCAACACTGCCCATCCATTTCTCCCTCCCCACTTTATTTTACCACTATTATCATACTCCCACTCATCCTAACCTAATCACCCTACACTTACCCTCCTACCTCCACACTCATCATCCACACCACCCCTACTGCCCCACTACCATGGCCTTTCCACCCATCGCTTTACCCCCTACCTATAAAACCCCACCCTACCTCGAGCTCTCAAGTATTTAGGGGTTAAATTCATTTGTTTTTATACATTATCACCAAAATGATGTAGTTTTTTTGAAAATAGAATTGCATTTGTTTTTACACATTATCACCAAAGCGATGTAGTTTTGAACAAAAAAGTCTACGGTTAGATGATTTTCATATTTTGGGTGTGTGGTTAGACATCTTTTACTTGAGAGAACATATTCTCAAATACTTGAGATGATCCTGGCTCCCTTACATCTATGTTGAACTACCATCTTTCCCAAAAGTTTAAGCTGATGGGGAGGTAGATAATTAACATCTTATACATTTTAACACACCCCCTCAAGTGTGGCCTATATCTCCTAACATTTGCACAATATAAAACTTGAACAATTTAAACACTTCAACACACTCCCTCAAATGTGGCACATCTCTCCCAAAAGCTTAAGTTTATGGGGAGGTACATAATTATCATATTATACACTTTTAGATGCCCTTCAAATGTGGGCTATATAGCTGAAGCTGATGGGGAGGTAGATAATTAACATCTTATACACTTTAACATGCTCCCTCAAGTGTGTCATATGTCTTCCAACACTTGCACAGTATAAAACTTGAACAATTTAAACACTTTAGCATGCTTCCACAAAGTGCCCGCTCAAGTGTGAGCTATCTCTTCCAATACTTGCACAATATAAAATTTGAACAATTTAAACACTTCAACACGCTCCGGCCCTCAAGTGTGGCTATCTCTTCCAACACTGCACAATATAAATGGGGTGAGTTATCTCTTCCAACACTTGTACAATATAAACTTGAACAATTTAAGCATTTAAACACGCTTCCTCAAGTGTGGCAATCTCTCCGAACACTTCGACTCGCTCCCTCAAGTGTGAGCTATCTCTTCCTCAAGTGTGGATATCTCTATCAACACTTGCATAATATAAATGAGGTGGACAATCTCTTCCAAAAGCTTAAGATGATGAGAAAAAAGATAGTTAACATCTTATAGACTTTAACACTCTATAATCCAACTGCAACATTATTCCTCTATCTTCATTACCCATCACACATCGTATACCTATCATAAATTCTTGTCCATTTAATTCTCCAGGATCACACATCGTATTTTTTTAATGGAACTTCACACTTTCATATTATTCTTTTACATTTTGATCCATTTGTTTGGATCGTTATTTACAACATAAAGTCGTGATTGCCAGATACCACTTGCAGACTGTAGGCATCTCTAGGAGTATTTTGACAAAAACTGAATCCTTAAAGAATTTTTTGAAAAAGTCGGTCCACAATTTACAAAGATTAATCTTTATGCTATTATTGCTTATTTATTTTATTTTATTACACGTTATTTTCACATTGAAGTTGTATATTACAGACTTTATATTTCAAAACATTAATCAATATATGACATAATATAGTAGGTGAGGAACAAAAGAATATGTATACACACATGCATGCATTTATGTGTAGTCACCGTCATTCCAATATGTTTAAACAAAAAAAAACAAAGTCAAATGTGTAACATCTTGGTCATCACCTTCTTCATCGACCACGATAATGCTTTGTTGAGTTAATTTGTTTTAAATATAATTACAAGTTTAACAATTGTATACGAAACACATCAATATATTTAAACAATTGTCACACGCTATATCACGCGGTGTAATATAACATACTATAGTATTGAGGGGAAAAAACAGGGAAAAATATAAGGGGAAAAGAAGTGAGTAAATTAAACAATGGCACAGTGGTCATTACCGGTGTCTCAAGACCCGAAGATCTTTAGATTAGATATTAATAGAGGCAAAAAGTGTGCGTTGTGATTAAACAACCGTTTTGGTATAAAAAAAAATGAACTTAAAACTACTTTCAGCAAATAATTGCCTAATTCAATGTAGGATCTGTTCGGGTGTGATAAATCTTTTTAGAACGTTATAGTATCATACAAAGTAACTATGTATGCATCAACAATTAACTTAAAATAGTTGCACAATAAGAATAAGGATTGTAAAGTAACTAACAACAGCAGCTGATTGATGCACCTTATCATAAATATACTAAAATAATTCTAGTCAACTTTGAAATTCAGGCATTTAATTAATTAGGGTTTTGCCCTTAATCATTTGGTTAATGATTAATTGAGCCCTTAATCTTGTGCTTTATTTTAATACATCTGCCAATTCAGACTATATATTATTAAAGGACCGACAATATCAAGGGCTTATCGTATCAATGGATCAACTTTTGAAGCAATAAGATCTCTCTGGAGTGGGATAAGTGGTTGTTGCAGTCCATCATTTGCTGTTACATCACTTGTGTCTAACATAAAAATTAGCTGTGCATGTTTCTCTCGTATTCGCTTTTGGTTTGTGCTCTTTTGATGTGTTGCGTCCGAATTTTTTCTGCTATGTTGTTACAACTTTAAATCTGATTTATGACTGGTCTAGCGTCTTGTTAGCTTAATAAAATTTTGCTTGCTGATCAAAATAAAAATAAAAATTAAAGGATCGATGATATATATGCAAGGTATAGTAATTCTTTTTGTTTTGAGAAGGGTATAGTAATTCTAATTATCATGTAATGTATAAATTTGTTTAAATAATGGCATCATGTCGAGTGTTGTAAATTCTGAGTGTTCAGGACCAAGAGACCCCGAGTTAAAAAAACAGTAGGTAAGTATTTTGTTGTATACGTTGCTCATATAAAATTGTTACCAAAGAAACAAAATATCCGTTAACATGTTTTTAAATATTATAATAACAATTATGTACAGAGATATACAGCGAACTCCTTAATTAAAACAGTTGTTACCGCGTTAGAATTTCCTCTAGTTGATTTGACCAAGAATTCCTAAGTGTAACCATGTTCACCATTTATTTATTTACTAGTATTAATTTATTTTTTTTAGTCAATGTTCACCATTTATTAAGGTGGCCAATTTGAGATGACCAAGAATTCTAAATTCTCATCGCAATTAATATAACATCATTAAAAAGACAACTTCAACCCCTTCAAAATAAAAAAAGACAACTTCAACATTATTTTATTTTATGTGCTAATTAACTCTTCCTTTTTTAAATGTCACTTTTAATTTGTAATTTATTTTGTTTTTTATTTATCGGTCATTTTATATTTTCAATATAGTATTTATTATTTTTTCATTTTACTTTTATTTCAATAACCCAAACTTTTGTAGGGGTAATTATATTATTTTACATTTTTTTCAAATATATTAATTATTTTTTTATTCTGTGTGATTCTTCTTTCTGACAATTAAAAAAAAAGAAAAAGAAAAAGGAGTACCATTGTTTGATGCCATAGGTAAGGGTGCAGTTTCACTAACTATCACGTGTTTTTTCATCAAATGTCAACCATGTCAGTTGGGCCTTTTAAATTTGATTATATATCTCAGTAAAAAAAAAATTGATTATATATAAAATGAACGTCATTATTTAAATTATTTTGACTAACATTATTTAAATTATATACTCTGTATATAAATATTGCTAGTCATTCAGTTCTCCCATAAAATAATACTCCTACCAAACAACACAAACATTTTTTTATATATCAACGGGTTGAGAGATTTAAATCAGGACATCTCGGTTCTGAAACCTCAAACATAAACATTTAAAGAAAATAAAATTTCAATATAACAAAAAGACATCTTGTCCATTCGATCTTCAACAATTATGTCACTGGATTGTACTATTATCACAACCGTTGTGTCACGATGAATAATGAGTGAGAAACCCTTATAGTGAGTACCCTCCAATGATATGAAATTTCTACAGTACCGTAGAAAAATATTAAAAATATTCGGTATGATAGAAATTTTTGGTTTCGAGTACCAAGAAAGTCACCAAATTCGTTAAAAGTCATTGAAACATTAATATCTACAGTTCCAACACGCCTTAATCCGCTAACATAAAGATACTTATTTCAGATGAGAACTACCCCGCTTGTGGTTTAGAGAACGAAGACTCTCTGCACAATTTTCTACTATATCCTTTGCGCAATAAATATGAGCAAAGTAGTAATTGGATATGATGGTGCCTACTCAGAGGTTCCAGCCCAATATAATGAGTTTGAATATTTTTTTGCTTCAGTGATGTGTTAAAAATTATGGGATGCAAAAAGGAAAACGTTATTGTGGACTTTATGACTACAAAGGAATAATGTTATGTTTAATTCGGTATTGCCTTCTCTTGCGAAAACCTTTAACGATATTAAGAGATATTCCATTCATTAGATCTCAAGTAGAAGGACCGTGGTAGTTGTTAACAAGGAGGATCAAAGATCTAACCCTCTTCAAGTCATGGGTGTTGTTTTGCCGTATTTTGCTTAGTTTGGGTGCTGCTTTGATTAGTTTGCTTTACTTTTGGCACTACATATGTGTTTGGATTGTTGTATCTTGAATTGGTTCATGTTAGTTTCTTGCTAGCTGTAATAAAATTTTAACTAGTGGAGGGTAGAAAATATATATATAGTACCGTAGAAAAATATCCAGAATCATTGAGGTTTCGTCTCAACAGAGGAATCATTGGAAGGTAGTCGATCACGGAAGGGGTCCGGATTCAGCGACTGACACAACACTTTTTTGTGTCCTAATTCATAGTAGTCCTACATCATGATCAATAACTCGAATATAATGATCTTACGTGAATGAGATGTTGTATAATCGTTTTTACAAAGAGTGTTCCTACATAATTTTACACGAAATGATGTAAATATACCATTTTCAAATAATAAATGTACACTTTCATATGTTTCAGCTGGCGATTTCTGTTTATTTTATTTGATGCATATTAGAGCATTAGTATCAGCTACTTTATCTATCAAATTATCCCTACAAAAGAGTTGAAAGATAGGGAAATGGATAAAATGCTGCTACATCAATCTCCTATCTTCACCCTACATTGATGATGAACAGTCACCCCGCATCTGAGGTTGTACTGTAGTTATCCCTACAATTATTTTATTTATTTCCCTCCATTCCCTCCATACGCCTCTTCTCTCCATTTATTCTTTTCCCCAATAACAAATCGCTCTTCTCAGCCAAATAATTAACTAAATTGCAGATCAATTCATTTTGTTTCTTCAAAAATCAGAATCCTACTCGATTATTATTGATCAAAAGAGGTAAATTTTCTATTTGTGCTATCTAGGTTTTCATGGTTCCTTGCTTAATCCAAAAATTTTTTCGCTTTGAAATCTCTTGTTTGATATACATTTTTCTTGTGTTGCTACTCATGTTGGAAGTAGCGCCCGAAAGACAATGTATGTAATTGTTTTTATAATTAATAAATGACAGATTTATTATCATCTTATTATTTGCTTCGTGCTTATAAGTAATACACTGCTGAAAATCCTAAGTTGTATCATATGTAGCCATATAACTTAGTGTGTGTCACACATGATGATTAAGTTTATGGTGATACACTTGAACTATTAGTCCGTGGTGACTTAATCAAATTATGGGGTCTATTGATTAAACCACCACTAATACGTCAGAACACTTTAAGGTGTGACCGTCTTATCCGGACCGTCGATATTGGTTATCTAAGTGGGACATTTATATATGATGTAGTCATATAGGACTGGACCGATTTAATCTGAATTTCTCATATAATTCCGTGATTGAGAAATCTTATTAAATCACAAGATGATCATATATGGATTAACCTTAATCATGAAGTGATTGCATACTCCTACTTGTTTCAAGATAGGTTGATGTGCTCGTTAAGGATTGCTAAGAGGAGCGGTCCGAATCACTTTCACATTGGCACTATTCTTGAATGAGTGAGGAGTGTGTGTCTCACAGATATGGAATTCATTACTTCCTGCGGGAAGTAGAAAGACAATCCCCTTATTTGTTGATCCTAGAAACAAATCGATCGGCCGAGTTCGTATTGGTTATGAACTAATTGATCACTAGTGGGTTAATGGTAAATAAGGATAAGATGTAGTAAAAAAAGGTTTACGGAAATAATCCTGTTTCGTTACAGATAGTCTATGGAGGGTTACTATGTATGCAATGATTATATCAATGTACACTTATTGACTCGACTCTCTGAGAATAAGTTATATCTATAATTGATAGAGTTGATTTGGATTTATGGTGTCGTAATTCGAATTTATAAGTTGAGTAGAAATGTTATGTTCGATGAATATTTTATTTAATTTATTGTAGCTACTGGTTATAGGTCCATGGTCCCCGGGTTGGCACCTAACACGCGAGTGTTTTCTCATTTTGTAGAACCTCGAGTATAAATTAAATAGTTGGTCTATTTATGAATATGCGGATATTATTTATTTGGTAATAAAATGTAATATAGAAAAGACATTTTCTATTATTACAAATGACATTAAAAATGGCGCCACATTTTTTATTTTGGGAAAATAAATTTTCTCCTAATTAATTATAACGTGGATAATATAATTATTTATGTATTAAATAATTATAAATAAGAAATTAGTTTTCTTATTGGATAAATAGGAAATTTGTTTTCCTATTGAATAAATGTTTTTATTTTTCTTAAAGGAAAAGATAAATATATGTGTATAAGATAAACTCTCAAACTATTTGGTTATTATCCTATATAAAGTGAGTTTCTCCCAACACAAAATAAAATCAATCCAACACCATATTTTGATTATAAAAAAAAAGGGACGCCACCTTTTTTGAATAAAAGAGAAATTTTGTTTTCTTGTCTTAGCCATTGGGAGAAGAAAAACTAGGGTTTTTCTTAAGCATATTCGAGGAGGTTTTACTACGAGGATCGACGTCCACCAGTCGTCCTTTGGAGATACAATCCGGAAGATCACGACTTCTCTTCTGTTGGGTAAATCTTTAACTATCTTGTAGTTATATTAATTAATCATGTGAATTAAATCGTAGTAAAATCGCATACGAATTTAATTCGTAGCTTCCACTGTGCATGATCGAGCGTCTCGATCGGTGCTGCGAATCAGATCTGACGATCCAATTAAGGATCGGATTCGGATTCGGGTTTCTGTATATCCAGCAACTCAATAGACGAAAATTGAGTTTGGTGTGAAGTTTTCTGTTTGGTTTTTTTTTTAATTAAATTATATTAATTGCTTTGATAGTTTAGATTTGTTGTTTGGTTGAAGAAAAAAATCAGAGAGGAGAGGGCCCGAGTTCATGTTTACTCGGTTAAATTTGTTATTTTCCTGGTTGGAATTGTCATTCAGATTTATGGATATTTTATGATTGAAGCATTCCAGATGAGGTTTTGATGTTTGCTTTCATAAGAGTTTATTTTCTGAAGTCTATTGGGTTGAGTCTTCATGATATTGTTTAAGTGGGTATCCGAGTCACGATATTGTTCCAATCCTTTTTTGTTTACTTTTGAAAAAAATGTCTATAGTTAAAGAATTAATATTTTAATTCTATAAGGATAGTGATAGAGATGCTGATTTAGAGTATTTTGAATTTAGTTGTCGTAAAGTAGGAATATATATTTTCCAATATTATTTTTAGGAATGATGATAGGGTAACTGATAATAATGTTCTTAGTTGTACTAATTCTCACCTTTAAAATAATACTAACATATACTTGATAGTAGTACATGTTCTACCAAGTTATGTATTATTTAATCAACATTGACTTTTGAATGGACAAATCATAGATTGATTCTACGTGGTTATATACTACTTGTTAATTATGTTTTTTTTTTTTTTTTGGGGGACTTGTTAATTATGTTATATATGTAATTTACAATTTTTTATATTTTTTAGGAGAAAAATCATTCCATTAATTAATATCTGCCGAACAAGCTAAAATTACATTTGAAGGGGGAGACGAGCCCCAAGAAACACTTCCTACTAACTCCTACCCTTTTCTAGCCAACAGATGTATCGGAAAATTTCCGTTGCGCTTAACAAAGGAAAAACTGAAATAAGAGAAACAAACTAAAAAGTTACGACAATCTTCGACAATATTTCCCAAGTCCGATAAATCTTGCATCTCTGCATTAATCTTCTGGCACACAGTAAGGCAGTCTGTTTCAAAGATCACTTGGAAGAAGCCCTATTGAATCGACAGAAAAATCGCATGATACACCGCTAATGCTTCTCGTACTCCAACATCATAGTGTCCTTCCAACTTTCTTGAGAAGGATTGTAGAATAATGCCATTCCTATCACGAACTAATCCTCCAATTGATGCTGAACTTCCACTAAAAGCCGTGTCGATGTTGAATTTAACCACGTCATCACAAGGGGGAGCCATACAGTGGCGGATCCAGAAAAAAATTTCAGTGGGGTCACCCGTCACACAAGTGTAGTAACCCTAAAAAATATCCGGGTTGGGTGGGTAATTAGGTCAAAATTTCCAGTCGAAAACCGGGTTGGACGGGTAATTAGGTCAAAATTTCCGGGTCGGAACCGGGTTGGACGAGTAATTAGGTCAAAATTGATTTTTTTACTAAAACGACGTCGTTTCGCAATTTTTCTTTTTTAAAATCTAGCGGGTCACGTGAAACCCCTGGGGCACGTGGATCCGCCCCAAGCCCATGATCGCGTGGGGCTTCTCCGATTGGTAGAGTATATTTTTTGTAACAACAATGAAATTCTCTATTGCCTCCGATTCAGCCCGACGGATGATACAGGCAGCATCATCGGTGCTCTCACCTTCAAAGATAATAGAGCATCTATTTTTTCAGATTCCATAAAACGTTGATAATGAAAGCCACATTAAGTTGTTTCGATGGCAGATTTTTTTGACGTCTTGCAATTATTTATATTCAACTGGTAGTTTTATTATTTCCTGAATCTCATTCAGTGATAAAAATATCTCCTACGATACTTGCATATAATATTATTTTGCTAAACTGACCTTAGAGGCTTAGACTGAGCAATGTACACGCGTCAGCATTCATGGTTCAACTCCCGTGCATTATGATTCAGCAGCAATTTCAAATAATAATAATAATATTATTATTATTATTATTATTATTATTATGATTATTATTTTTATTATTATTGTAAGATAATTACTGCAGTATATATATAATAAATATATACAACAGGTTAATTTAAAGAAACTTACAAATATGTCTCGATATGTTTTTTTTAAAAGAAAAGTCAATTCATTAAAATATGTCCGTCAAACTAATAGACATTACATCCCAAAGAGGAAATGGGCTCTAAGAAAGCGTGCAACTAAATCTAACCTTTTTTTATGAACATTATAACTAGGGGTGAACATGATCCGGTTCGGCCGGTTTTTATCATTTTTAAAACCGAACCATTTTATACGGTTTCAAATTTTTGAAACCAAAGTAGAACGGTTTGAAGACGTAAATCATGTTATTCGGTCCGGTTTGGTTCGGCTTAGTTCTGGTTTATTACGGTTTTCACATGGCTCTTATCTTACTCGTTTCAATTCGATCATCAATGAATCATCAACTTAAAAAAACTACTATTAATGAACAAACAACTATATTATTAAATAACATACATAAATCTCAAAATACATAACACAAAAGAGTATTTTGAGTAAGATTAGGGAAGAAAGAGGAATAGATTTGTTTCATAAGTAATGAGAGACAAATGGAAGATAGATAACGACACACACACACAACATATATATATATATATATATATATATATATATATATATATATATATATCAAATGAATAAACATGTGATATGATTTTGAACTTTATTTTAGTAAGAAAATATTCATGATTTTATGTTCTCCAAAATACTGATATTGATTATTTGTACAATATTATTGTCCAACATAACCTAATTATAAGAAAATCAAAGACAATCGTATATAAGCTAAGGTTTATAAATGCATTTATCCAGATAATAAAAAAATATACATTATGCAGTTCATCAATATCTTTAAGAGAAGTAAGTCATACAAATCAGCATCGACAAATATCCATAATGAAGTTCATCAATATCATTGAGAGAAGTAAGTCATTCAAATGAAAGATCCACATATTTCAAATATTGGTGTTTGAGCAAGTATAAAGAGAAGAACGAGTTAGCAGTGGTGATTTGTGAACCGAAATGTACTCAAGATTCTTTTAAAGGATCGAAGACAATTCTGTGAAATGATCAACAAAATTTAAATATGTAGGATATGAAATTAACTATGAAAGTAAAGACTATATTACACGTAAAAAGTTCAAATAGATTGAGATAGATAGTAAAGGTGTATAGATGTTTTAAAGTATTAGATGTAGCCATGTAGGTGTGTGTGTGTGTGCGTGTGTGTGTGTGTGTGTATATATATATATATATCTTCCGGTTTGGTCCGGTTTTAAACGGTTTTTATTTTCTTAAATTGGAACCAAATTGTATTCAACGGTTTGGTTTTAAGTTATATGAAAACCGACCGGAAAACCACGGTTTATACATTTCCGGTTTGGTTCAATTTGGTTCAGCCGGTTGGTTTGGTTTTTAGAATTTTTGTTCACCCCTAATTATAACAAGACAACAACATCATGCATAGTGTATTAATGAAAGTCTCTACGTATATTTGAAGTGAAAATGGATTTTAAAATGTATGCGTAATCAATAGTTTTATGGTAGTTCAGGTACATTATATCATACCTGTTTCACCAATAACATCTTCTAAAATAGGGGCAAACATGTAAATAATATGTTAAAAATAGGGGGTCCATCATAATATCTAATATCCTATTGGTCCTGGATTACCAAGTCATACTTGGTCCAGGACAATGATAAAATTTGCGATGTGCAATTATATATTTATATGGAGATTTCATATCAATGTCTAATGGGCTGTGAGGGAAATCCTATGGTGGTCATTGACGCCAAACTCAGTGGACACTTGTCAACACAATGGCGCATAAATGTTATTGACTACCACAAAATTTGCATGTGCTGCAATTGTTTTGTTTCAAATATATAGTAGGCATTTTCTTTATATTACATACTCCTCTCAAAAAAAAAAAAAAATGGCTTATTGTTAAAAATACAATTTGAACATAAAAAATGTAAAAAAGAAAGAAATGAAATATTGTTTTGGATAAAAGAGATATGTTATTATTCCACTTTGATTTATATTCTCTAATATTCAACTAAAAAAACGAATATATATTTTGATCTGATTTTCGAAAGATGGTAATCTTTCATCACATTTTTTCTTTTTTCGTCCTCTTTATTTAGATATCTAATTTGATATTTTTTTCAACATTATTTTCGAGGTCATTTTTTGTAAAAAGAAAACACATAAACAGTGGAATAGTGAAATATTAGATTTGAAACCAGTTTTACTGCAGCAAACAGTGAATTTAGGATTATGAACATTGAAATTATCCTTATCAACCAATTAATATTTCCACTCTTCTTATTCCTATTTTTCCCCCCTTTTTTCTTTTTCTTTCAAACCACTCTCCCCGAAATGAATAACAACAACGAAAAAATGTTTTTGGAAGGACCGGTGGAAAAGTAACGTGCTATAAGTCTATAACTACACACATGTAGAGTGAAATTTTTACCGACCTATTGAAGTTGACTTATTCAATGTTAACGGCATAATTTCGGGACGTTCATTTCAAACTTATACCCCTCTACTCTATATAAGAAAGGAAAAAGTGTAGAAGAGTGACACTTGTTTTTTTTTTATTGGTCCGTCATTTTACTGTTCATGGCCTAGAAATCCGGCCCAGTTTTTTTTTTTTTTTTTTTTTTTTTTGGCGCTTTTTACTGTTCATTGGGCGGCCCAGCCCAGAAAAAAGTTTTTTTTATTTTTTTTTTGAGGTGAAGGGTTTGAGTTAAATTGTTCCATTTTAGAGGACTCAATTGTATTTTTAATCTACACATTAGCTTTAATTTATTCTTAATCTTATTATATTTTAGACATATTAATTATTTTTTTAATCTATGTGATACTTCTTTCTGCGACAGATAAAAAAAACAGAGGGAGTATAAGATAGGAAAAAAATGTTGATTTAAAAATTTAAGGTAAATAGAATAAATTATTAGATGAAAAATGCTATAAGCATTTCGGAGGTATAATGTACCAAAAAAGGTCTAATGTAAAAGGTTTTTTTTTTAATTATTTAAATTTAGATCGTATAATGTAAGCGGAAAATGCTATAAGCATTTCAGTATATAATGTACCAAATTGATTAGATTTAAATGGTATAATGTAGAAAACAAATAATGTGATATAAAAAGTCTAAGGTAATAGGGAAAAATATTAGATTTAAATCGTAAAATACTATAAGTATTTCAGCGGTATGAGAACAAAAAAAATGCTTATGTCATGTTTTGAACCCATGACCAATGGATGATAAAGACATAATAGATAGATCTTGTTCCACCAGGCCACTACAGCTTTCTTTTGTAATTTAGAAGACTTAACTACATATACTAATAACAACACTAATTCAATAATACAAAAAGATAATTTTTTTTTTGTTTTTTGTTTTTCAAATTTTGGGGTGGTCTTGAGACCACCCCATTTATAGGGTGGGTCCGCCCCTGGCGTGTTCTAGTCAACTGCATCAATTATTTTGGATCTGATATAATAGTTTATTTTACCATTTCTTTTTCAATGGAGTAGTTGGGGTTGAGGTAGAAAAGAAAAATGATACGTGCACTACACAAAATGCCACAACATGTTTCACTAGTACATACTTGTTGACTATTGATTAAAGTGTAGAACCATTTGAATGATTTGGATATCATCATAATCAAAGGCTAGAAGCCTAGTAGTGAAACATGTTGTAGCATAGTGGATGTATCATTGGGTATTTTTACCCGAGTAATGATAGAAGTACGACTATTGTATCATAACGAATGACTTATCCATATTCTCTGCCTTTGATCATGATATATGACTGGCTCTTCGATGATTTAGTTTCATCATGATAAAAGTGAAGTTGATTGGAACTATGTCATCCAACATGCCCATAGAGAAGGCACCGGGTTGCTGATTGTTTATCCTTTTTAGGTCATTCTTGTAACATTGTTTTGGTTAACGACCCTCCAGACCGTTTTAAGTATTTATAATTGTTAGAGAATTTGAATTAAAATTAATTATAAAATTAATGGAGGGTCGTAACGGTTCGGTGAAATGTTACGATCCCGTAAAAGGTTGTATCCTTTCGGTAAAAGGTTATAATTTTTCGGGTTAAAGGTTGCAACCGGTAAACGATGGGGCGTCACACTCCTATATAATCCCAACACCTGAGGATACATTGGTTGCATTGGTTCATGTTTCACTAAAAATATTTTGCATAATTTTCGAGTCAAGAAGAGATTTACAGAACATGATCGGTTCGCCGTTTTCTTCTCATTGAAGTGCAACAACCCGAAGAAGGTATGACTGTTGTATCTTGGGAGACGATTGTCATTAGCTTGCACACATAATCGGGGCAAACGTTTTAAGGACAGATTGCTACACTCGTCTCAGTCAATATATTTTCTGTCTCATTTTATGTTTTCGTTTTGATGAATTACTGTTAAAATTCATATAAACCAGAACAAGAAACTGGAAAATGCAAGAAAGATTTACAGAATCGAAATAAGAAAGATGAAGATCATCTTCAACAATTTGAAAATGGAATTGGCGGGAAAATTGGAAAAATGAATCAAAGCTTCAATCGCTGTTTACAAGGCTTAATCTCAACTTCTAACTTCTAATGACACTCCTATTGAGCATTTATAGCTACTTGCTGAAGCTCAATTCTGTTATAACCGCCGTAACCGACTTGACTACTAAGATGAAGATCATCTTCAACAATTTAAAAATGGAATTGGCGGGAAAATTGGAAAAATGAATCAAAGCTTCAATCGATGTTTACAAGGCTTAATCTCAACTTCTAAACTTCTAATGACACTCTATTGAGCATTTATAGCAACTTCTTTGTCAAGCACAATTCTGTTATAACCGCCAGAATCGACTTGACTACTAAGGTGTTCGACCTATTGCTCCTTTGAACAAAAAAACCGTTTTGTGGTTGCTTTCTTTACTTCAACACCCCCCTCAAGCTGGAATGGAGTATGCCATGAACAGCTTGCCAAAAAACCGTTTTGTGCTTGCTATCTTGTTGCTTCGAATATGTCTTTTAGAGGTAAAGCTGGAATGAGTGTGTTGAACACTTCTGGTGTGACTGGTTTTGTAAGAAGGTCTGCTGGCTGTTGATCAGTGTGGATTGGTAGTGGTTTGAGTACTTTTGCCATGTATTTTTCTCTCACAAAATGACAGTCAATGTCTATGTGTTTCGTCCTTTCATGAAACACATGATTTTCAACAATATGAAGAGCACTAGAACTGTCACAGTATAAAGGGACTGGTCCTGTGTGTTCAATCTGAAAATCCTTCAGTAAGTAGATGAGCCACTGAATTTCACAAGCTGTGAATGCCAAGGCTCTGATACCATGTTAAAATTCATATAAACCAGAACAAGAAACTGGAAAATGCAAGAAAGATTTACAGAATCGAAATAAGAAAGATGAAGATCATCTTCAACAATTTGAAAATGGAATTGGCGGGAAAATTGGAAAAATGAATCAAAGCCTCAATCGATGTTTACAAGGCTTAATCTCAACTTCTAACTTCTAATGACACTCTATTGAGCATTTATAGCAACTTGTCAAGCTCAATTGTTATAACCGCCCGTATCGGCTTGACTACTAAGGTGTTCGACCTATTGCTCCTTTGCACCAAAAAACCGTTTTGTGCTTGCTTTCTTTACTTCAACAATTACGTGTTAAACAGCATGCTAGATTGATATTTTACCCAAAAATCTTAAGACGTTTTTCAAATTGTGTTTAATCTTGCATGTTGTTATGTGTAATTTTCTTTCTCTATTCAAGCATCTGTTTTCGTACCTTGATGTTTGATATTATCTGATGTTCCCTAATGCGAATGGAGAAGTAATGTGGAACTGCATAGTTATGCGCATGATGTAGCATTAATTTTGACATGACTGCAATTTATTTATTTTTCTCTTTTTGGGAACATTTCTTAGAAGGATGTTGAAGTTCTGATGTATATTGTTAGCGTTGCCTAACTCATCGGTCACCACTGCTATCCTATTTTGATTTGTTTTCTTTCACATATTAGGTGGTGATGTTGCGTGAACTATCAGGGTGGCGGTAACGGCCGGACCGTGTGGATATCTGGCTATTTAGGTGTGATTTCTCCGGTAAGGTGGGTGGTGATTGCGGTGGCTGATATGAAAAATATGAAGTTTCCGACGACTATATGATTATGAACTTGGAGTCGACAAATTGGCAGGGCTTGACCTGCTTGTATTCATTATTCGATGGATTGTGAGTTATACACAGCTCCTATTCATATGCACCGGACTAAGTATGATTATGCTAATGACGACAAGACATAATAAATTACAATTAAGCAAAAATGCAATCTCGGACGGAGGGATGTTGACTTGTGCTGAGGTCGTTGATCTCTCCATGAGATCAAGGATGATCTTGTCGCTAGGAATATACTGACTCCCGGCTTGGGGAGTTGAGTCCGGTCTGCCTCTGATCTGTTAGGAGGCTGTAAATGATCGGGTGTCCCCCGGACCGTCAAGGCCTGGCCTTGGTCTAAGGTGACGATGGGCTCGCCATCTTGCGACTCGAATCCCTCCTGGCATCAAGAAGATGAGGGAGCTGCTGGGTTGTATGAGTATGATGTCACCTCCGATCTGGTTAGACCCGAATATGTGAGACCGCATGTGGGTTTCCCATATCAGGTGGTTTTGTGGGAAGAAGGAAAAAAAAAATTGATTTGTTTTTATTTGTTTCGTTTCACATGAAATAATATTGTCTGCCATGTCTTATGTTAATATTGTTTCGTGTTTATTGCAATGAAAACTAAATTGGATATTGAATTTTATGGTTACATGAATGTTGGGATACTCTTTTAAAAAGATACATCTCTACATTTTGGGTGATCATTTCACTACAACAAATTAGGTTTTTAGAGACCGTACCTTTAGGGACGACATTTGTCGTCCCAAAATTAAGATTATTAGGGACGACATGTCGTCCCTAAAGATCGGTCAACGTTCGATTGATTAAATATGAGAAAGTTAAATCTTTCGGGACGATTCTTTATTTTTTGGGACGACAATGTCGTCCCTAATAATCCTTAAATTTCCCGCCCTTCCACGTGGATTCCAGATTGGCAAATTTTACCCGGGAAACTCTTTAGGGACGACAAAGTCGTCCCTGTTTTTAATTTTTTTCCCACCCAAAATTTCATGAAATGATTTGAATTTTTATTTATTTAATAGGGACGACAAATGTCGTCCCTAAAAATGAAATTTTTATTAAAAATGATTTTTTTAATTAAAAATTATATTAAATATTTAAAATTCAAATTTTTAACCTAAAAATTTTATTTAATATTTAATAATTATATTTTTGTATCTAAAAATTATATTTAATATTTTAAATTCACTACTTGTTAATCAATATCGAGTTTGAAATCAACATTTGACTTATAAGTAACGAGATTGAGTTTTAATTTACTACTTATTAATCAATCTCGATGTTGAATTCAACATTTGACTTAAAAGTAACGAGCATCGGGTTTGAAAATCACTACTCGTTAATGAATCTCGAGTTTGAAATCAACATTTGACTTATAAATAACGAGTCTCGAGTTTGACTTATAAGTAACGAGCATTGAGTTTGAATTTACAACTTATTAATCAATATCGAGTTTGAAATCAACATTTGACTTATAAGTAACAAGCATTGAGTTTGAATTTACTACTTATTAATCAATATCGAGTTTGAAATCAACATTTGACTTATTATTATCGAGCATAAGGGTTTGAAAATCAATATTGATTAATCAATCTCGAGTTTGAAATCAACATTTGACTTATAAGTATCGAGCCTAAGGGTTTTGAAAATCTGTAATCATTAATCAATCTCGAATTTGAAATCAACATTTGACATATAAGCTAGTAACGATCCTCGGGATTGAAGACCAGTACTCGTTAATCAATCTCGAGGTTGAAATGAACAATGGACTTATAAGTAACGAGCCACAGATTTGAAAATCACTAATCGTTAATCAATCTCGATGTTGAAATCAACATTTGTCTTAAAAGTAACGAGCTTTGGGTTTGAAAATCATTACTCATTAATCAATCTCGAGTTTGAAATCAACATTTGACTTAAAATTAACGAGCTTAAGGTTTGAAAAGCACTACTCGTTAATTCAATACTGATCAATCAATCTTGAGTTTGAAATCAACAATTGCCTAATGAACGAGCCTCGGGCTTGAATTCAATAATGATCAATCAATCTCGTGTTTGAAATCAACATTTGACTAAGTAACGAGCATCAGACTTGAATTAAATACTGATCAATCAATCTCGAGTTTGAAATCAACAATTGCCTAAGTAACGAGCATCGGGTTTGAATTCAATAATGATCAATCAATCTTGAGTTTGAAATCAATAATTTCCTAAGTAACGAGTCTCGGGCTTGAATCAATAATGATCAATCTATCTCGAGTTTGAAATCAACATTTCACTAAGTAGCGAGCATCGGGCTTGAATTCAAACATCGATCAATCAATATCAAGTTTGAAATCAACAATTGCCTAAATAACGAGCATCGGCTCGATCGATCGTTGTTGAGCGAAGGAGTTAAAAGCCGAGGATCGTTATCGAGAGATCGATTTGAATCTCGGGGTTCGTTATCGAGCGAATGAGTTAAATCGTTATCGATCATTGTGATAGTACTATCTACTATGGCTCGATCGATAGTTATCGAGCGAAGGAGTTAATAGTCGGGGATCGTTATTAAGAGATCGGTTTGAATGTCGGGGTTCGTTATCGAGCGAATGAGTTAGACCGTTATCGATTATTATGATAGTACTATCTACTATGTCTCGGAGGATCGTTATCGGCGAATGAGTTAAGAGTCGAGGATCGTTATGGAGAGATCGATTTAAATCTCGGGGTTCGTTATTGGGTGAATGAGTTACAACGTTATCGATCATTGTGATAGTACTATCTAAGTATGTCTTGATGGATCGTTATCGAGCCAACGAGTTAGATCGTTATCGAAAAGGAGAGATCGTTGGTTCGTTAGCAAACGATTGAGCTCAATCCGAGATTTAATTTATAATATTGTTATATATAATGTTCAATTTATAAAAATTTTAAAAGTAATAATATTTCATAAATGACTAGATGATTTAATATATACAATTTTTATTTAAAGGGGGACAGACAATGTCGTCCCTTTAAAACGAAAATAATCAAATATCTGATAAAATTTGGGGTGAAAGGTTGAGCGCCAAAATTTTGTGGCTTTAAAGGGACGACATTGTCGTCCCTTTAAACACTATGTCGTCCCGAAAAAAACCTAATCTAATTAAATCGGTCATTCATCTCCTCCTCCTCTATTACACATATTTGCAGCTCCATATTTGCATAGCCATTAAAATCGGGCATTCTTCTACACCGCCCCTCCGCTCTCCACCTCCTCCGCCTCTCCTCTGCTCTCTTATACCTCCTCCTTCACCCTCTCCTCCGATTCCAAGCACTCCGCACCTCCTCCGATTTCAAACCCTCCGGCCACCACAACAACACAGCTCCGGCCATCACCCCCTCCCAACACTAAATAATTAGATTTTTTTATTGTTTTATGGGTTCATTCAATTGGATGCTTTCTATTTTGTTACTTTTTTTTGCTTACAGCTAAGTATTAGCTTAATTGCTTTGCTGATTTTTTTTGAGATTTAGATTGTGGCTTTGTTGCTGGAGAATGGAGCTGATGTGAATTCAAGAAATTACTGTGGTCAAGTAGGTGATTTTTACTTTATGCTCACTGTTTATTTTTGAATTTTTGTTGTTTTTCTAGCTGCGATTTTTACTAATTAGCAATAAATTAGCTGATTCTACTTTTGGATTTTGTACTTGGATGTCATGTTAGCTGATCTATTGGAAAACATGTTCATTAATAGCATAAATCCTTAATTTTTGTGGTCATAAAATGGGCATACAGTAGCCTTAATTGCAATTTGTGGCCATACGTTCATGGGCTAGTGTGTACTAAGTGGGTAGTTTTCCATTCCTATAAATTCCTCCCTACTTGCTGGAAATTGTGATACACCTGCTCCTAACATTAAGCATCTCGGTCATGCCGAGCGGAGGAACGTGGAGGAACGTTCTGGAAAGGCTTGTGCAGTTTGATAATGAGAAATTCTTGCTGAAGTTCAAGGATCGGATTCAACGGTAATTAATCAGTAAACAGCTACATGCTTTTAGATTCATTTAAGTTCTTTTTTATCAATTGTTTGGACTTAAAGTTGAATTATATGCTTGTAAAATTAGTTGATTATTCATGGCGTTTTCTAAATTTTGGTGATTAATGTAGTGTTGGTGTAACTGTTCCTACTATGGAAGTTCGGTTCGAGAATTTGAGTGTAAAAGCAGAGGCTTATGTTGGCGGCAGAGCATTGCCTACCTTAGGCAACTTTGTAGCCAACATATTTGAGGTAATGCAATCTTCTTTTCAACATAAAATATACCATGGGATTGTTTTTCATCATGTGTTTTAATTACGGTTTTTAGGAATTTCTGTGATCTGAAAAGTTGATTTGAGATCTTTCTGATTGTGTTTTTTTTTATTTAAAAAACTTTCATCTCAGTGTTTATTGAAAAGTATCCATGTTATCCCGAGTCGGAAGACGTTATTTGCGATTTTGAATGATGTTAGCGGATTACTCAAGCCTGGAAGGTATAATCTCATAACTTGGTAAATTCAGTTGGCGGTTTTCGAGGCACAACTTAAATATAAGAGAATATCATTTCGTTCGTAATGTTGTTTTCTCGTTATTGAGCTTTTTTGTGCATTTGTAATGGTCAATTTGTTTAACAGAAGTTGTAACAACAGAAAATAATTGATAACTTGTATGCATATGTGTGTATTGCACACTTGTATTGTGGTGTTTGGCAGAATGGCCCTGCTTTTGGGGCCTCCAGGTTCCGGTAAAACTACATTGCTCAAAGCCTTAGCTGGAGAACCGGATAAAGACCTTCAAGTGAGACACTGATTTCCACTGCATTTATGAGTGATATAGAAACAATTATAGTATGAATGATTTATAAACCACTGGCCTGGTAATTACAAGTTATATTATCGTATTCAGGTTTATGGGAAAATCACGTACAATGGTCATGAAATGCATGAGTTTGTACCACAGAGGACATCATCGTACATTAGTCAACATGATCTTCACATAGGAGAACTTACAGTCATAGAAACATTAGCTTTCTCAGCAAGATGTCAAGGAGTCGGATCTCGTCATGGTGAGTGCAGCTTTTTGTAGTTAGTGCAATGCCTCATTCTGTTTTTTTATACTATACACATACTGTACCATGGATCTAACATGATCTTTGATGAATGTGATTGTTATGTGGTGTTTAGACGGCATTGATGCAGGCTTGTCGTTACGGTCACTGGGAAGTAGTCCAAACCATGCTTCTCTTTAGATGCAATGTGAGTTTTCATTACTTCAGATGTACCTTTTTCAGTGTTCTTTTGTATCGTTTTGCTTGAGAAAAACAACCGGAACGTCTTGGTTAAAAGTCCCTCACCCGTGTATCATGTATCCGTAGATAATGGACATTCTGCCTGATATGGAAGAGTGGTTTAAATCACTTAATTTACCAACTGCAATGAAAACGTGCCTTAGACCACAATACGTTATAGCTGGGAATTTTCGTCTTTGGCTATGGCTTTTAAATGTAATTATCGATGCTTGATATTTGCCTTATTTCACTGCAGTGCTTTGTCAAAATTCGTAAACAAAGCTGCCGATTGGGGTATTACGGCTTTGCATATGGCTGCTTTAAATGGATATGCTTTAAATGGATATGTTGATTGCTTACAACTCCTACTTGATCTGCATGCAAATGTATTAGTTGTTACCTTTCATTATGGAACATCAATGGATTTAGTAGGTAATTTTTTTAGCTTTGAATTCTGCGTTTCTGACCGCAACTTGCAAGTAGGTTTTTATGTTTTGTTCATATATATATATATATATATATATATATATATATATATATATATATATATATATATATTGTTTTTCAGGCACATTTTGATAATATTGAACCTGAATATCGGCACGCCGTGCTTGAGAACGCCGGCGTTTTGTACAAAAGATGGAAAGGAAGGTTAAGCACGCATGTAAAAGAATGGGATAGATGATGATGATGATGATGATGGTGATGAGGATGGTGATGAGGATCAGGGCGATGGTACACACGATGGATCACAAACATAACTTATAACTTTGTTTTAAATATTTTGTTGGTTAACCGTACGTTACGATGGAATTTACGATTTTCATATTATTATTATGTTTATTGATCCCCTAGCTAGTAGTTTTGGTTCATTTGGATGATTTTTGGTTCATTTGGATGATTTTTGATTCATGTTAATGTTGCGTTTGATTTTTCGGCATGCGAGGCATGCAAAACAAATGCTGCCTTAAAAAAAAAAAAAAAAAAAAAAAACAGGGCGACATTTGTCGCCCCCAATTTCCAGAAAATTATAGCCGATCATTAGATTTACATTTGTCGTCCCTCGTTTTTTTTTTTTAATAGTTCATTTTGAAAATTAAATTAAATTTATTGTAAAGTTTTTAGGGACGACATATTGTCGTCCCTAATAAAAATTAAATTATTTAATTTGTTTTTGTGAAATAATATAAATTAATTTCGGAATTTTACATTAGGGACGACATGTCGTCCCAAAAAATGCACGCCACGTCAGCGTTGAATAAAAAATTTGCCACGTCAGCGATGGATCTTTAGGGGCGACATGTCGTCCCAAAAAAAAATCCTCCTATTTTTTGAGACGAACCTTTAGAGACGACAGATTAGGGACGACATGTCGTCCCTAAACGTAAAAATGGGACGACTTTTGATTATTAGGGACGACATTTTGTCGTCCCAAAAGAGTGAATTTGTAGTAGTGTTTGCTGTGGGAAACTGGTGAATACTTTTACAATCATTGTAATTGAAAATGGAAAGTAATGAACTTTGTAGTTGGGTATATAACCTTTCTAAGATATACAAAGTGATAGGACATCAACACCGCAGTAGCCAAGTTATTGAATCATTTTAGCGGACATTGCTTCTACGTAGTTTCGTACTCTTGCAGTGAAATAGGCAAAAAAGTCTTTCATCAACTCGAACTCCGAGTGGCACTAAGTAGAGTCTCTATCGCCCTTGGGCTAGGAAGCAGAGAGAGAAGGGATAATATCTAAGATAATTTGCTCGGGTTAAAAAGAAGAAGTGATAAAAGCATTCCTTTGACCTTGACTCTTGATGGTTTCATGTTCACAAGACATGTGACCATGACTTATAGAAATGCGCAGATTTGGTAAATTAAATTGCACGCTATATTAGGATCAATCGTTACCATCATTTACTTAAAATCAATTGGTGTTAGTAAAGTATTACTATATTTTCTTATATATATCACTTTTAACACGCCCCTCAAGTGTGAGTCTATAACAAGCCCGGGCCAACATGACAAACAAAGGCATATAAAAGGCACATAAGGCCAACAAAGAGACCCAACACTTGCACAATATAATTGGGGAAACAATGTTGGTTGCAAGGATTATGTATAATTGTGTAGAGTTATAACTGTCTTTATCTAAATGGAAGAAAGAAAAAAAAAATTTAGTTTCTCAGATACTACTATTACACAAAATAGCACCATTGTAAATTCTGATTAATTTTCTGTGTGCTGTGGAAACTAGAGAGTGTACCATATGTTTCTGATATCGCATGCTCTCTAAAACCAATAATACAGTCATATTTTGTTTTGTAAAACCTGATATATATATATAGTGCATGCTCGTTCAGACGAATTTGCTGATGTACTCTATATACATATAGTACTTCATGTTGTTCGAAGTTTATTCTTTTTTATATCAAAAGTGTTTCTAGCAAGACGCTAGAAAATTACCGAAACCGAGCATAAAATACCGGAAAAAGTAGGTAATCGATCCGTAGAACTAAAGCTACATGAAGAAGAAGCATACGAAAAAAAAAAATTAAAACACTTCAAATTGCCACCTGCTCAACGAGGATATTCACCAAAGTGACCAAGCTGCATCCGGACTTTGAACTCATGTGGAAGGAAATCTGAAATCGCCGGAAGAAAAAAAGAAGAAAAACTCTGAGATCCCACCAAGATAACTCATTCTCTACACCGAGTGGAAAGGATCCGCACACCAGCGATCCCAACTTACAATAATAAGCTTATCAACACCCGAAAGCCAGCTATAGTATAATTGTTGAATTTCGTACACCACCATTGAAGGGTCAATTACTTGAGACTTAAACATCACCTTATTACTATTTAACCATACAATCCATAAAATTACCCCTTTAATTGCTTCCCACAGAGTACCTGCCGCATTATTGAACTTCTGAAAAGACGAGAATCCAAGCACGTCAACCAAATAGACTGTTGAAAATTCTGGAAAATTACACCAACGATACACCTTGCTCCAAATAAAGAAAGAAATGTCACAAGAAAAGAAGAGATGATTGATTGATTCCGAAAAATGATGACAAAGACAACATAAATCATCTTGCAAAGAAACTCCTCTACTCAACAAATTGGGCTTCGTTGGGATCCGACCGAAGTTTACTTTCCAAACAAAAATGTTGACTTTGGAGGGTAACCACTTACACCACTTGAAAAGGGATCCACATGAGATGTCCATGAATTTGTGAAATTCAAGCAACTTGCGAAGATTATTAGCAGAGAACTTTCATCTGCACTTAAGCTCCAAGAAAGCTTATCTGTCGTACCTGCAAAGGAAACCAAACCCAACGAAGATTTAAGATTTCTTAATTCTTCCTCCTCCGCCCCCTAAAATCTCTCCTCCACACCCACTCCCAATGCCACACCCCGTCCCTCCAACCTCCTAAATTACAAATGAAAGCCGATTTATCTACTGCCAAATAAAAAAGGCAAGGAAAAATGTTTTTCAAAGGCACCTCTTCACACCAAACATTCAACCAAAAGCGAACCCTACCCCCATTACCAACCACCCACCTTTCCGAACCCCTCAAAGTAACTCCCAAATCCTGAATAGACAAACATGCGCCCGTGATATCTTTCCAAACTCGACCCCAATTAGCTCTACGTCACTCAAAATCCCAAGCACCCTCCTCGCCGTATAATGAAAGTAATAACCATCCTCCAAAGAGCCTCCGGTTCCTCCACAAAACGCCACCACCATTTCCCTAGTAAAGACAAATTTTGCAACAAAAGAACCCAACCCCAAGCCCTCCCCAAAGAGCAAGGTGCCTGGATTACGGGCCAGACCCAAGCAATTTTTTTATTTTGGTGCCCATCCCCTCCCCAGAAAAAAGACGAACGAAACCTCTCAATATCATTTATCACACAAGCAGGGCCGGCTCTGTAGACAGATAGGAAGAACAAGGGAATGGAGCCCAAGACAGATTTAGCGAGAACCAATTTGCCTCTCAATATCATGTTGTTCGAAGTTTAAGCTCTCGTTTTACATTTGCGGTAAGATTTACATGTTGGTGGGTGGAATTGTGCTAAGGGCTTTTAGTGAAGTGTATATGAATATATCATTTGGGATTTTGTGATCAACCATGCGTCTACTGTATTCGTGAGTTGCAAACGGGATTTGTTAAACGTATATGATTGGATCGTTGTTGTATATCATGTTTTGGTGCAATAGAAATAAATTTTTGCGTTGTTGTTTCTTCAACTTTTACATGAATGAATATGAAAGAGACAAGTGATGGTGGAGTTCTGGTACTACTATATAATTCTTTGACAATATATTTGTTGTAAGATCAAGGGATAATTGCTATACATTGTTAATTGTTTGGTTGAATCTTGGCTCCAATGTTATTCATCGCAAAATGAATTGGTTCATGCATTAATCGGTTTGGTTTGATTGCATGTAAATATGTATCTGTTAATTGGTTTAACTTACTGTATATATAAAAGATATATGGTGGTACAACTTGATGATGTAAAAGTGCAAGTGATGCACTTGTCTTCGGTGGTAACCGAATGCAATAATGTGGGGGTTATCCCCGAGAATGGTTTATAGACACCGGTCTAAGTTATATTTCCAAAAAATAAAAGAAACACGGAACCATTAGATCTGTTTCACGGTATGATACTGTGATTTAAAATTGTGCAAAATTGGATTTTAAAAAGTATATTACTACTTTCTTTGACGATAGCATTAATATTGTTATGTTTATGTGCTGAAAAACAAAGATGAAGCCCTTGAAGTTGAGAATCAATTTGGCAAACGAATTGAGAAAATTCGTAGTGATTGAGGTGGATAGTATAATGCATGATTTAATGAGTTTTGTTCGTACCAACATCATTCATTAAACCATTGCACGATACACACCTTGATCGAATAGTGGTGTTGCTTAAATGCAAGAACACTGAAATAAATGACAAGTGTCGTGTTGATTTGTTCGGGTTTATTCAGAATTGTGGGGGGAGGCAGTCCCCTACGCAATTGTAATTCTCAACGGAATAAAATCATGGGATAGTGGAAAGGCTACTAGCCTACCAACAAATTCCCGAAAGTGTGGGGTGCTTGGCAAAGTCGAAATACCTAAGTCAAAGCATGTCAAGATAAGGGTCTGAAACAAAAGATTGCATATTCTTTGTTTATGCAAATAACAGTATTGTCTATCGGTTTCCGGTGCACAAGTCAGACATTCTTGATGCATGTACATTAAAATGTGAACATTGATTAAAGGAATGTTGTATTTATTAAGGAGATATTTCCTTGTAAAGCCCTTGACCGGATGTTAAGGTATTTGAAGTTTTAAAATGAACCTCGGTATACAATATACAAGACATCCAACAAAGATTGGAAGAATACCGTGATGCAAATTGAATATCTAACTGTAAGGATTCAAAATTCACTAGTGGATATGTATTCACTATTGGTGGTGGTGTAGTGACTTGGAAATCCTCAAAGCAAACAAGCATAGCTCGATTTACTATGAAATCTGAGTTTATTTGCATTGGATAAACAGGAGAAGAAGCAGAGTGGCTTTGGAATTTCTTAAAGTATATTCTGTGTTGGCCAAAGCCAAATTCTCCTATCAGCATACATTGTGATAGTATGCCGGCTATAGAACACGCACAAGGTTGTATGTATAATGGTAAGTCTAGAGTACACATCGTAGAAACAATACCATTAAAATTTGATCTATAATGGTTTGATTTCTCGATTATATAGAGTCGAATGAGAATATTGCGGATCTGCTTATAAAAAGGTTTAGATAGAGATCGGGTGTCAATTTTTGACAAACGGAATGGGAATTAAGCCTATTATGCATGTTCCCTTATAATGGCAACCCAACCATAGTGACTGGAGATCCCAAGATCATGGTTCAAAAGGGACAACTAAGTTATGAGGATCAGTTAGCACTTACCCATTCCGTTAAAAACAAAAGTGCTTTCTGTGATTTTGTTAGGTTAAGCATTAAGCTTTTAATGATTCATATATCTTGGTCAAACCAAGTGGGATATTGCAGAGTACTCTTTATAGGAGGTCACCTATGTAAGTGGAAGTGGGCCGCTTCTGTGAGAATTTGTGGGCCGAATTCTCTAACACACTTTCTGAAACCAAGGTGTTCCAGGCCAAAACGGACACAACCATGAGAACCTCGAGAATGTAGGAGATCATTGTGTAGGTATCATTGTATAGGCATGCACCAAAGCCTGAAAGCGATTCAAGACCTAGTTCATCGCTTAGCCGAGTGTGTCCGATGGTACTCTACTACGGAAGGTTCAAGACAAAGCAAACCACCTCGCCCGATGCAACTGATTTCCGCCTGTGATCACTTCAGAGTCTGCATTGCATTTGCATTGATTTTCATTCATGTGGGGGATTGTTAGAGAATTTGAATTAAAATTAATTATAAAATTAATGGAGGGTCGCAACGGTTCGGTGAAAGGTTACGACCCCCGTAAGAGGTTGTATCCTTTCGGTAAAAGGTTATAACTTTTCGGTTTAAATGTTGCAACCGGTAAACGATGGGGCCTCACACTCCTATATAATCCCAACACCTGAGTGGAATTAGAAGATAGAAAAATTCTTGAGAACTTTTTGCCAGGCAAAATCATGCATTGGTTCATGTTTCACTAAAAATACTTTGCATAATTTTGAGTCAAGAAAAGATTTCTGAACATGATCGGGTCGTGTCGTGCCTTCTTCTCATTGAAGTGCAACAACCCGAAGAATGTATTTGTTGTATCTTGGGAGACGATTGTCATTACCAGTATGCACATAATCGGGGCAAAACGCGTCTTAAGGACAGATCTGCTACACTCGCCTCGACCAATAAGTTTTCTGTCTCATTTTTGTTTTCGTTTTGATTGAATTACGTGTTAAACAACATGCTAGATTGATAATTTACCCAACAATAATGTGTGACAACATTAGGGGTGTTTTTTTTTTACCTAGAATGTGATTTTCTCATTGGGGGAGTTTGTACCCAAAAAAAAAAGAAAAAGAAGATTGATGTTGAAATTCATTATTTTCATGTTTTGTGCTATTAAATTAAAATGAACATAAACTTAACAAGATATATATATATATATATATATGATCATGAATCAAGTATGATTTTGATATTCCATAACCAATAAAAACTAATATACTTTGTATTTTAAATTTCGCCCCTCTTTTATAAAATATTTAACATTGCCAACCTAACATGCAGCATTTGCCATCTGCAGATTCTTCATGTTCAATGTGGAGCAAGACCGGATAATTTCTCCGGCGAGAGAAACCACCGGAAGATTGTCGCAGTTACAAATCTCGATCATGAATCCGTCCGGTCGTGGAAAAATAACTGATCGATGTAAACACCACCTTCTTCAACACGTTGCTTAACGTACTTTATTCCCATATCTGTTAGCTTCTTCTCCACCGCAACCATGCTTTCACACTGCAGAAAAGAAAAGATTAAAAACCCTAAACAAATTTGACAAGAAATTGAACAAAGGGAAGCAGTCCTAAAGATTTGACTTTTTTTCGCTTAAAGTCCCCAGATTCGGATCCAACTGGTCCGACTAACTCGAAATTCGGTCGGGTCGTGATAAGGAGCTCTTTCGACATGCGGGTTAGAGGAGAATCGAGCAATTGCGACTCTATATATGTATTCTCAATATATATTCGACTTTGAGTGAGATATATAAATGAATGGAAAAAATAAATTTATTAAGGATATAAAGTTATATATACCTGGAATGAAATATGATTATCCTTAGGATTGATTTCAGATTTCAGTGGTATTTTATCTGGATTTTCCGTTTCTATTAGATGTATCCCTATTCCATTGCTAAACAACCTGCAATTTTTATTAAAGCAAAATCAATCGATAATTGTGTATAATCGATGGCGCGACGCAGTGATCTCTGGTAAAAAGAGAGATAAAGAAAATTTAAAGAGACAAATAAAAATTTGGGGGAGAGAAACAAGATACATACTACATATATTAGTAGGATTTTTCGGATTAAGAGGGGCAATCGCTCTTAAATTTGCACGTAGATCCGCAAACAAGATACATACTACATATATTAATAGATTTTTTACGATTACAGCAAGAATCGCCTTTTATGCACGTAGATCCGCCACTGATAATAAGCTTATTGAACGACAAAAAACTAATTATGAAAACTAATATTCAGTTGAATCATGTCACTATAAACATGTTAATTTATTTAGAGAAATTACTGATAATTAAAAACGTACCAAGCACCATCGAAATTGAAAGATCCGGGTCTTTTGACAGGAACAAAACCAAGAATGTTGGTATAAAAATCAAGTGATTTATCGACTGATTTACAAACAAGTGAGATATGATTCACAGAGGATAGCTTCAAGGGGTTTCCCAATTTGCCCTTCATTTTCTCTTTAAGATAAATGCAAAAAATATCCCAGAAAAATCAACAACCTAAGTAAAAAATGTGGATATAAACAAATATATCTTCTTAAAAATGGAAAGAGGGAGAGAAAGAGAAAAAGCTTTTGGATTCCTTAATGAAATCTATAAAAGGAGAGAGAAAAAGAGGAAAGCAAAAAAAAGAAAGTCTTAAGCCAAATTTGTGCTAATTTAGAAAGATGAGTTTTTTATGGGTAGGTTTTGTAGAAAGCATTTATATAGTTTTTGGGAGGGAAAGGAGTGGTGGGGGTAGGGGTAGGGGTAGGGGTAGGGGGAGATATATGGGTGGTCCAGTCAAAGTATGATATTTTTGCTTGGTAGTTCAATATGAAATTGTAATAACCAAGTTATTGATACATTAAACCCAAGATTAAAAAAAAAAAAAAACACAAGAATGATACATTTACAAAATTTAATAAACATCTAAAAACATAGGAAATTAATTAATGTTTTAAACAGAAAATTATAGGTATTAAGAAAAAAATAGATTAAAAAAAAATATAAAACATTGCATGTGTTAAGTGGAGAAGAATAGGTATATGTCAAGAGAAGATTATATGGACACGTCAATCCAACGCAAGGTAGCACCCAACTAGCTGAATCGGATGATGATAAGTTGCACGATTTTACTATTTTTTGTTGATGAATTATTACAGCCGTAGAATATCAACGAGGAGAAAATAGTAAATCAGGTTCCCGTAGGGACCTAATTTTTATCTTTTTTTTCACGTACCGAAAGATTGTGAAACTGTCCGTGCAAATTTCCGTAGCAACACAGAAGATGTAAATTTGCACGGGCTACATATTAGAAGGTGAAAAAAAATCAATTCCATTCTCAAATGGCATGTGTTTCGGCTCATTTTGCACCTTCTACTTCATTTCGGAGAAATTTGCACATACTACCTAATTAAAAAAATACAGATCTGACACGACCTAAAAAGAAAAAAATGAGCCCCGCAAAGACTTGGTTTCCTATTTTCTGTATGAACGAGACTTTCTGTACACGTAGATACTACGTATAGTAATTGTTGATAGATAAATCTTCGTTGAGACTTTTTTTTTATTAATAATAACAAAACCCAAAAAACAGTAGGTATCTGTAGGAGTATTTTGACAAATAGTAATGATACGACTATCTGGCATACGAAGCATAACTATGCAAGATAACGAAATGATACGACGCTGATCTACAGATTGATCATATTAGATTTACATCTGATTAAGTTAGGCACATTATAATCAATCGATAATCTGAGATCATTGTTATTTGCTACCAGATCATTCTCTCTTTGAGAAATTTGAAGCCGGCTGGAGAAAATTTTTAATGAATTTTTAAAAAAGTCAGACAACTAATTATCAGATTATAATTAATCATTATTGCTTAATTAATAATTATTGAAGTTTCTTTTGTGCAATTTTCTTTTATTAGATGCGTAAGGAATGTCCCGATACATTTGTTAGCTAGACATTGTGTTTTCTCTCAAGGTGTCGTTTCTTGGGGTATCCAACCTCCGGTGGATGTTCGCTCTGCTTGTTTGGCAGACTTGATTGATTAATAAAATTTCTCCCCCTCAAAAAAGTTTTACATTAAAGACTATATAATTTATAAAAACTTTCCATGACATATATAGCAGGTAGGTGGGCAACAAAAAGTATATGCACACATGCATGCATATATGTGTACACAGCTACACACCGTCAAATTCGATTAGAATGTACTCGGAATACATACTCTAAGTAATGAATCCACTGCGCTTAAACTCGACTTAGTGGGAAGTCAGGGTGTCGAACCATAACTTGGCGTGTGTGGTGTTATCCTTTCATTTTCGGAAAAAAATCGATTAGAATAATGTATAAATGTAAATATACTCTCTCTTCTAGAATTTGTATGATACAATGCAAAATATTTTAACAACCATGCACCATATCACACATTATACTATGACATACAAGTGTATATTGAAGGATTTCATACTCTCATAGATATATATCTCCTCAGTTTTTATTTGTAATGTATATCAAGAGGATCCCCGTGATATTGTTACGAGTTCTGTCTGAAAATATAATTTTGTATTTTTTAATGAATAAACTAAAATTAAATAGTTAAATTATTCGTTGCTTGTTATATGGATTTATATACAAATTACAAAAATAAATAAATAAGTAAAATATAACGTTTGATGTGACGTTCTCGTCAGGATACTAGAATCCCTATCCTAAAAAAACGCGCATCACACATATAATTAAATTTTAATCTAATTATACACGTAAGCCTACGTAAGCAGACATCAGGGAACAAGCGAAAGGTAAAACCACTGACTCGGATACTTAAAACAACTACTAAAATGATCGAAAGTAACACATGCTGTATTTAGTACAACATCAAAACGCTTTACTATAACCATCAAATACAATTAACCCGTACATAGTGGTATCCACAAAGTCAACTCACTGATTTCTATCTTTACAGAGATTAAGAGATTTTATACCAAATTACAACGGAAAATAAAGAACAGTAAACTTCATCTGCATCATCTCTGGATCACTCCTCTGTGGCCTCGAAAACGACCTACAAATACAGAGGGTTTAAGTACAGACGTACTTAGTAAGGGGTAGAAGAAACGGCTACAATAAATAGCATATCATATATAACAAGTTACTTTTTACAATCTCTACCACATAGATTGCATTGAGATCACACTCACCCTCTACTAGATCACATAGTACAACCTCACACACATAAGTTTGTTACACCAATATCAAAGGACACTGTGCATGGTGAGAATGCACCGAGACATATTAAGCACCTCTCAAGGGGCATGGACTTAGGTCTCCATGTGGGAAGTTGCACGTTGTCCGTTGACACATAACTCAAAAGGGTTGCAAGGTTCTCATGCTTCGATTTAAAGCGTGCCTTACCAATGATATTGACGTTTTAGTTTTAAATAACCACATATGTATTTACGAGTTAAATACTAACCACCTGGTTCATTCACGTATAAGGCTTCCTAAGGACTTCAGTCACCAGAGCATTCTAATTACACTACCTAAAGACATTGTAAAAGGATCAATGACTACTAAGTCGATTGTCCCACAAGGCCTAAACAAAGTCTTTGGTGCTCCCACCTTCTCCCCGCAGAGAGCTCCGGTTGTGGTGCGATTTGATATCAAGCGCTACTGTGAAGTCGATGTTAGGCATTATCAATTAACATATAACGCCCCAAAGGCATGCATACCAAACAATATCAAGTAGTACACATGAAATCATATAAATATGGTGAATGACACATTGTCTCCTACTGGACACCTTTATACCTATTATAACATTCATTCATTCGTTCGATAAGTTTACACTTTATATGATCACAATGTATCAAGTTTTTGACAAATGTTTATTACCTTTGCATCGTATTTCATATTTATTTTATTCAAAATAAATAAATACATAACTAATTTTGGAAGAGAAAGAAACATGAAAAAGAAAAAAATAAATAATTAAACGTTTTTTTTTAAAATCTTTCTAAAGTTGCCTTTTAAGTTTCCTGTTATTTTATTATTATTTTTCTTTACCTCGGCAACATACAGCAAGAACAAATAGCATCATGTGCTATGCGAAGTGATGAATCCTATTTTTTCTTCGGCAAATTCCAGGTAACAATTATATAAAAAAAAAAGTAAACAGACCTATAACAAACACAATAACAACGATCATAAATGGATAAAAACAGAATTAAATACCGTTGAACACCCCCCTTAACTTTGATCTTTACGCAAAAACAAAATCAAAGGATTGTAAAAGCTTGAAATCCTCAACACCAAACCTTTCTACGATTCACCTACGATATTTAACCATTACTACGATTAGGCAACATTTTTATATCTCAAGAACATAAATGGATCTAGATTTAGGGCTAAAAAGAAAACTTATCGAAAAAGAAGCAATTTAGCAGATCGAAACGATCGTCTCCTCACGGTGATCAATTTCTTCTACTATGGTTTGCCCCGAAAATCAACCGTTAAACCCCGAATTTGGAAAACAGCGACCGAACCTTTTTTTTTTCATGTGCTTGCCGTCGGCTTGCCCCCCAGGTTTTCAGAAAATTTGTTGTGTAAAATCTAATGATTAATTTAGGTAATGGTTCTATTTTATACCCATTAATTAATAATTAATCAAAATCCTTTTTAATTAAATAAATAGGTTAAATAATAATTAGGTCATAGTACACATACCCAATTATTACTTTACACTTTCTGAAAATTCGAGATGTTACATTTGATATCTTATGAAACTTTCAAATTCGAAATATAATTGAAGGGCATTTCTTTAACACTGAACCCGCCTAGCTAATAAGGGCAAACTTCAAATCCAATTATATAATAATCAACACAACAGCAATATCGAATCGATGTCACTGAGATTGAAATGACGAACATTAACTACTTAAAATAGTTGCAAAAATTGAATGATTGGATAGTAACTAACAACAACAGGTGGTAGGTGCACCATAGCATTTACAAACAAAAACAATAATTCTAGTCAACTTTGAAATCGAGTCATTTTAATTAGGGCATCGGCCTTAATCATTTGGCTAATGGTTTTCCCCCATGATTAATTAATTGAGTATTAATGCTCTTAATCTTGTGCTTTATTCTAACACTTCTGCAAATTCGGAACACATATATATATATTAGTACTAAATGATTATATGCAAGGTGTGGTAATTAATTTCAGTTCTAATTATGCATGCCTCTCTAAAATAGCTTAGGTATATTCTAAGTATGTTTAAATAAATTTAGTATGTCTTTGCACTCGAAACCCTCTAGCTCGAGGGGTTGTTAAAGTAAAGTAGTTGAAGTTGACCTAAAGCCAAGATTGAGGCTTAGCCGAGGATCGAGACGCTTCCACCTAAAGAAATAAGAAGTTCTTTCAGGACTTTATCAAACACGTTTTCACACAAAATGCGATTAATTACCGATGAAGTTAGTTAAGAGATTTATTAGGCAGTTTAGAGATTCTCTTAGTAAATGATTAGCTTGAATCTCATCATGTAAACGTAATGAAGTTTTTGATTGAGTAAAATACAATTTTATTTTTCTCTATACTTTGCTTTCTTTTCTGTGTTTTTCAATTTTGTATCTGCACAACTTGAGTTATTCATATTAAATATACCTACAATTTGTAGGGTGGCAAAGAAAAAAAAACTTTGTTAGTTTTTTTTTTTTAATACATTTGACTCTGACATTTTGTAAGTCAATACTCATCATCTAAAGTCTGAGCATAATTATTTTAACATCATTAAAAAGACTTGACTTTAAATACCTATATTATCCTCTCAAAAAACAAATAAAATACCTATATTATTTTATAGAATAATGATATGTGCGCTACACTTTTATGTAGTGTACAAACTACTACACAAAAGTAGCAATTGATTAAAGTGATCAATTATTTTTTGTGATGGATCCCAACAAAATATGTGATACTGAATGTGTTGTGTATAAGATGTTGTGGTTGAAACAGTAGTACATATATCACTACTGTATTTTATAACTTGTACTACCTTTGTTTGATGCCATAGGTAGGTAAGGGTGCAGTACCACTAGCACGTGGTTTTCCGGTAACAAAATGTCAACTATTTTTATTTTTTATTTTATTTTAAGGAACTGTTTAGCCTTTTTTAAATCGATTATAATGAATGTCATTATTGAAATTTTATATATATAGGCTAGTCATTCTGTTTTTAAGTAAAATAATACGGTTACCAAAACAACACAAAAATAGTTATTAAAAAAAAACACAAAAATCTTCTATGTAAGAAGTACTCTTATGTTCCAGTTGGCGATAATAATAAATATTATATAAATTAGTACTAATTCTAATCTTTAAAATAATTTGCAATTATTACGTACACTAAGAGAAAATAAAATACTAAAGCTGACAGAGAAAAACATGAGAGTTCCTCTCAAAGGAAAAAAATGAGAGTCTATGGTAAATTACATCAAACCTACTCTCGGAAACTATAAGGAAATTAATTTAGTTACTAAAAACTTAAGCCTCTTACTTGCAGTTCGATTTTTCAAAGATCGAATTGAATATTCGCATTTAACCTGTGAAAAACTGAACATCATGTCTGATACGATGTCATGGTATATGTTATATATGTATGGTGTAATCTTTTTGTGTGTGTGGTGTAATCAAATACTAGAAAAACAAACGACGAATATACATGTTCTACCAAGTGCTCTATTTAATAAGTTGTAATGTGACGAGTCATAACATTGATTTTACGCGGATATACCTTTGTTATTATTTATTATTATTATTATTATTATTATTATTATTATTATTATTATTATTATGTTATGTTGTAAGCAATTATGTTCAAATATTAGTTTATCATTTCCCTGAATCTTATTCAGTGATATAATGTCTCCTGCATTTTTCATTTTTAAGGGAAGTCTCCTGCATTATTTGGATACAATATTTTTTTGACGATACGGGATTTCACCCCTCCACGTGGAATTATCTAATTGGCCCAAATTGGCGTGTGGAAAAGTCAAGTATATTATCCACATCGGGTCGAACGAGACGAATCGGTGATCACCACCGCAGCTTGTGCAAAGCAGATCTTGCAAGTGTGTCAACTCGAGCACCCATGTCGGTGTCATACAAGTCGATATCGAGCTCCAACCCAGGTTCCTAAGCCCAATTTTCCAGTGGGTTACTTGGGCGAAGCAAAGCGCCCATTAAAGGTATTTATGTCAATAGACCAAACCGTCTTAAGTTTAGTAAGGCGGAAGAAAGGCATGTGCTTTTATAAATACACGCTTCAGGAACTACGTGAGACTTGATTCATGGACAATACACAGGATACGTAGGCAATCCAAAATACATTCTTGGACTCAGCCATAAAACCCTAAAATCACCCCCAAAACCATCCTTGATTCTATCATCCCTAGATTAAATTGGCCTCAAATTATACATGACAAAATCCAGCATCGTCATTTTTATTACCTTAAGATGGGCAAAGTACACGCGTCTGCAATCAAGAAAGTCAACTTTCATGGTTTATAACGATGGTGTTATAACGAGAAACACATATATAATATATGTTTGTATCGTTGATGATGAGATCATCAAATAGACTTATCATAATCAAGGATACGGAAATATATAATGTTGTCCAAGGGTTTTTTTAGTCATTTCATTTTAGAGCCCGTGTCCGCCCTTGTAAGCAACTAGAGTCCTAAACCACTATTTAGGACTCTCCTCGATTTTCAAACCAGAATTACGTCTTGTGGTCAAATCATTTTTCATTTTTTTTTACTCATTTTCTTCCTAACCAATTGTAGTAGAGTAAATGAGATGTTTTTAAGGCAGGCCAGCTAGGCCACGGCCTAAATTTATCATGATATCTACAATTTTGAGGCTTTTGTTTGTATATGCTAGTAGTGTAATAGGGGGCTATCCCTTTTTATTTAAGTGGAAAAATTTGTAAGACTCATATTAATACCCATATTCAGTTTAAAAAAGTCTTGCAAACTTATATACCACTTTGTTCCTTTAAATAAAATATATACCACTTCATAACGGAAAATACGTGTGTGAAGAAGGGATTTTGAAGTGACGGATGAAACGATCAGAACTACACAGTAAACTGTGTGTTTTATATTGAACCATACGGTGTCTGGTGAGAGTGTGTTACAAATTAAGGGGAAATACTTGTATGCTATTTTACACCATAAGTTTTCTGCACAATCAGAGGATTTAGAAAAAAAATTAAGGGGAAATAAACTGTGTGTTTTATATTGAACCATACGGTGTCTGGTGAGAGTGTGTTACAAATTAAGGGGAAATACTTGTATGGTATTTTACACCATAAGTTTTCTGCACAATCAGAGGATTTAGAAAAAAAAATTGGCCTAGAGCCCCGATTACACATAGACAAGCCGAAGTAAAATATTTGTAATAAAAAAAAAGGGAAAAAGGGAAAAAAGAGGTGGAAGGCAAGGCATTGATGATATCTGTGTGGACTGTGGAAAGAGGCATGGACTACATATCCTCAGCCTTTTGATGTAAGAAGAAGAAAAATGCCAAATGCACCTAGTAAAATATACTGCAAAAACAAATCAAAGGTATCAAAATTCAGATAATGTATTAAAACAAAATGTAACACACACAATAATGTATGTAATTGTTTATATATAACATAAATCATACCTTAACAAAAGGTTTATCATTCATGATAATTGTCACCCAACCAACAGATGGTGCAAACCTAGAAATCAAATTATACATATTATTTTCCCTTAAATAAATATTATATTAATTATTTCAACTTAATTATAAAAACAAATAAAAAAAAATGAACCACAACAAAAAGAGCCCCAGTGCCTTGTTTCTAGAGTTTCGTAGATAATGTAAATCGAGGTTGTGTCGTAATGGTTTAGCTAGTTTACACGAGACTGGCTATATATACACACATATCTTTACTGATAGAAGTCGGTCATCAGATAGATATGCAGCCTTTTTTTCACCCTTAATATAACTCCGCATGATAGGGATGTATATTTTGAGGTTGTATATTTTTGAACAAGAGGTCTTATATTTCGGGACAGAGATAGTATATATTATACAAAAAGATAATTTACCCGACAGCTCTACCCATGATATGGCGTTGCTCGAGCCAGCGCTGCCCTTCTGCGTATAGTATTATGTCGTCTGCTAGGCTGTTATCACCTGTAATCAAAGGGTGTTTTTAGAATGACACATCCATTGCATTAGTTTCTTATAATCAATCGATATAAAAACAGGTCATGTCATTCAATTCGTCATGATTGAATGATTATATCGCCTAGACAAAAATAAGACACACCTTTAGTGAGTACGTTAATTTCTCCACTACCCGGCTTCTCATGAACCTACACCAAGGACATGTTAATTATGCAAATACTATGTATATCAAAAGATACAATTAACCGGCAATCTGTATCACATGTTTCCATGTTGGTTTTGAAATATATATGTCATGCAGACCCGATCCACGTATTAATTCCACATGAAGTTACTGTACAAAAACCTCCAAATATAGCTACCTTAATCACGCGATGTACAATTGGAATTGGTCGGCCCTGCAAAAATAATTTCATTTTGTAATACAAAACCAAACTGTCATCAAAATATATAGACAGAGTAAAATCACAGAACAAGAATTTGAATCAACATAAAACTTGGAAAACGATGAATCAACATTAATGCTTACATCAATTTTACAAACAACGATTTCTCCGGCTCTAATCGGTTCCTTGCTCATAGTTATGAATAAAACATCACCCTGAAATGTCAATAGTATTAAAAACTACTTTGCACATGCAGCCAGGGAAATTCTTAAGTAGTCACCTCGATAATGTTGGTTTGGCGTTAGTTATCTAAAACGACAAAACACCACATTTTTATCTTTTTTTTTATAGGTAATCGTCTGGTACCAAATACATTGTGAAGCCTCTGTATAAGAATTTTCCGTTGTATATATCCTGCCTAAAAATATACAATACGAGTGCTTTTCGATATATGCATGTTACCCTTTTGAAACCAGGCTCCATGCTTTCAGAAAGAACAACAACTACTGGCGATTCGCTCCCGGATACACACATTAGTATTTTCCACACAATTAGTGTTGTTGCTATAACCATACCTGTAATTAATCAACAAAGACAAACGTGATTTTTAGTTACATTTATAACAAAAACAAACTATGTCCCTACTACTAACCTAAAGAATTAATTAAAGATAAGTGACTAACCCAAGTTGATGAATTCCCTATATGTCTTTTTGATATTGATAGATTTTACTGAATCAACAGCCATTCCATTAATCCACTCCATTTTCTTCATCTCCTCCAAGAATCCTTTGAATATCATTTGCAAAAAGCCTTATCTGTGTCTAATTAAGTTTCTTGTTTGATTTTGGTACTACTTTAACGTTAAAATTCAAACATGAGGGCTGCTGCAAGTTGCAATGAAGAAACCAAAGTCAAAGTAGTTTGTCACGTATTTTATTCTTTTTTGTCTAATGACAAAATTGATGGATTCTGATTGGATGAGTTTGTATAGTTTGAGGTAAATTATATCCCTCGTGGCATCCATCTATCTGTCCATGGGACCTATAAACAAATATTCGTGTAAGAATCAGAGTTCATTTTTATTTTAATAAAACCAATAAGGCTTAACTCGAGCGGTTGGCTAGTTATTCCAATGTGCATGAGCCACGCGACTTTTCCCTAAAGATCCAGGTTTCCCACAATGGGTTTTGAATTTAGGGTTTGAGGTGGGAGAAACATATTGATGACACATGAAACGAAATTTATAATTTCCCTTTCTCATCTACGAAAACATCCTTATCTTTGGGTCAACTTTGAGACTTGCCCCGTATCTTTAAATTTAGCAATGTTATCCTCTATCTTGTGTAAAAAATTTCAAGAAACAATTTTTTTTTGAATTTGACGTTAAATGAAACGAAACATACGCGTTTGTCATTAACTCGCCATCAACATTTCACGGATTAACAATAAAAATAAAAATAAAAACTTTATTTTTATTATTTCCCCAAAAACCACGTTCATTCTCAACCCAATTATCGAATAATTAACAACCTCATTATTCATTCACGATTTCTAATTTCCTTCTCATCTACAAAACTTATAATTCCCTTCCACATCAATAAAAGATTAATCAATCGTGAGTACTTTCTGTCAATACCGCCGAGTGTCTACCGGCGCGAACGAGAATTGTGCTCAAGATGGCACTTCGATGAATGAGTGTTGAAGCAATTTATTTCTAGAACCATTGTTTCAAACATTATTTGAAAAGGTGAGAAAGAAAATGATTTAACAACTATTTACTTGAGAAAGAGATCACGAAATAAAATGGCGGAGGCAATTGTTGGTCGACAAATTAGGGTTTAATAGGAGATGGATTAATTTAACGTTGAAGAAGAAAATGGTTTAGAAGCGATTTATTTGATTAAAAGAAATAAAAAAGTAAAAATGTGAAAGCGCGTGAAATGTTGATGGCGAGTGTATGATAAACGCGTATTTTCCGTTTCTTTTAACGTCAAATTCGAAAGAAAAAAATTCAAAAAAAAGTGTTTATTGTAAAATATTACACAAGATAGAGGGTAAAAATATTAAATTTAACGATGTATGGCAAGTCTCAAAGTTGACCCATAGATAGTGGTGTTTTGCGCTAATAAAATAGTGTTTTTTGCATAGTATTACATATGATAGAAGACAAAAGTGCTAAATTTAAAGATAAATAGCAAGTCTCAAAGTTGACTCGGGTTTTGAAAAGGAATAGTGCCTCATCTATTTTTAACCACCTCAACCATACTATGAAATGAGATTCAATAAAGCATAAATAGAATTTCTATAAGATAATTAGATTTAGATAAGAGTGTTTTTTGCGCTAATTAGTCTCAATTTTATATAGATTTTCGAAAATACAATTATCAACATCTTACTCGGGAAAGAAAAAGAAAAAAACCATTTATTATTAAAAAAAAGTTAATAATAATAATAAAAAATAAATAAATAAACATCTTCCACAGTTCCACCCACTCATTTGGAAGGTGGAGAACAGTGATGGCGCTCCTTCTCCCAGCTAGTGGTGTTCGTATACCGTCGCCGCCGACGGCGGCGCAACCAAAACTTAAGCATAATAGAAACAGAATTATTGTTGCAGCTTCTGCTAACCCAACAACAAGTCGACCACAGACTGTTAGCTACCCAGCAGTAGATTCAATTGAAGCTACTTCAAATTTCTTCCAGCAAGATTCTCGTCCTATCATGCTTTTCGATGGTACTATTTCTTTCTTTAATCATCTCAATTGCTCACTATATATAGTTTCCATTGTTTTTTTTTCCTTGCCATGATTTCTTCATTTTGTTTGTGATTTCAATTACTGTAGTGGTATATGCATCAGCTTTTCTTATCACTCGATTTTAATACAAGCAAGGACGATAGGCTTAAATGTACTTACTAGATTTAATATGGCTCAAGTAGCACTGTTATGCCTAAATTCTTGGGGGTTACAAAATTCTACTTAAAATTAGAGATTATTTTAGCTAAAAGAAAACGAAAATTTAGTTGACCGCATAACAAGAAGATCATTCTTCCAGTTAAATTAATGGAAATGAAGTTTGTCTGCTATCTTCTGATGTTTAGTTGTTGATAAATGCTTTGCTTGTGTGTGTCAGGTGTATGCAACTTATGTAATGGAGGTGTGAAATTTGTCCGAGATCATGATCGACAAAGGTTTGTATACCAACACCGTTTATTGCTGTAAATTTTGGGTATCATTTTCGTGCATGTATCACTTTTTTGCTATACTGGTTACCGATTTAGGTTCTGTTTTGCAATCATCATCCTAACATAGGTTCAAAGACAACTTGTAGATAATTTGATACTCAGCAGCAGAGACAGATCCTAAAACGTTAAATCGCTGCTTTTAATGTACATTACAAAAGGTTACCCGTGAACTTTCAATCTGGATCAACCAATGCTCAGCAATAGTGACGGATCCGGTGTATTAACATTAGGAAGGGCAGTGCTCGGGTGGAGTTTAAAGAAAAAAAAAAACTGCGTTGTTTTTAATGTCTATTGCAAAAGGTGCCCGTGAACTTTCAATGTAGATCCGTTACTGATTGGCAGAGCTATGAATAAAGGGAAGTCATGTGTAGCATATAAGTTGTCAACAATCCTTGAATTGATTTTGAAAATATGTTAATTGAGTACGAGATGGTTGCACCGGTGCATCAGTAATTCTGTATGATTCCAGTGCATTTTGTACATCACATCAATTATCAGATTTTCATCAATTTCGAATCTTAAAATAATGTATCTATTGCAGGAGAATAAGATTTGAAGCTTTGCAAAGTGAAGATGGCAAGAAACTGTTAATAAGATCTGGAAGAGCACCTGATGATATTTCAAGTGTTGTACTCGTCGAAAAAGAAAGGTACATCTTCAGACATTGTTTATCTATTACATCGTATCGTTAGATAAAAGTGATATCTATACACATGGCATCCATCAAACGATCTGATGCACTAGAGACTCTTCGTATAAGAATTTTTATTTCATTGATGCAACTACTTTTGCGCCTTTTTTCTTCAAATGCAATTACTGATATACTTTGATGAACCGTTTGGACACGAATCCAACTTGAATCAAATAAGATGACTTTATACATTCTGAATAAAGTAGTTTTCTTTCTCTCTCCTCACGAGCATCACGTCCACTTTATGAAGGGCGCTATTAATCACACCATAATGAATCTATTGTGGCATCACATTACTGGCTTTGTTCGACTTTCCAAAGGTCAAATGTCGGTGTGGTGCCCCGAAAGTAGATTTAATGTGGTGTCATTAACAACTCCCTTTGTTAAACACGAAGCACGGTGCAAACCACAACCATTCAACCCTACTTTATTTGAATCAAGTCGAAATATTTCATGTTCAAACACACGGTTTCTTGAACGTCAGGTCTTACATTAAGTCAGAAGCTGTTTTGAAGATCATGGAGTACATAGACTTGCCCTTCCCTCAGCTAGCATTTTTCTTAAAGTTTGTTCCTATGTAAGTTAATGCGTTAATTAAGTGTGTGTGTATGTATATATATATATGTGTGTATGTATGTATATGTACGTATGAGTGTGCGCGTGCATGTTTCTAATTCAAGCTTTGTTTTTTTTTGCAGCTTTATTCGGGACTTCGCCTATGACAATGTTGCAAATAACCGTTATGCGTTTTTTGGTCGCACTGATTCGTGTGAAATATAGTGTATCGAGAAATGATTCAGTCATAACCATTGACTAAACATACTTCTATATCACAGTAAATATATAATCGGACTCCGATATTCCTGGTGGGGTTTCAAAACCTAATATACAACTGCAAAAAGAGTTTGTATATGTACTTATGTAGGCTATATAAATTGTAAAGAATGTGTATTCAGTTTCTTTCGTTATGGATTTTTAGTTTGTATTTTCTTGTTAATCGACATAAATGGATTATGAGCGTGTATCACGTGGTAGATCGTCAAGACTCAAGAGACACGATTATCTTATCATTAGGTTTGGACCCTACGTAGCCAACCGGCTTAGGGACACACCCTGGACCTCTATCTTGACCCCTCGTCAAACTCTGAGCAGGTCTTGAGCTCGACCAAAGCTGATACAATTCCATAACTCTATGTAGCGATACAACATGGCATGTTCATCATGAACTCAACCCTCATGCCACGATTATGGGTTCAAGGTTTTCTCTAATACCTCACGTACGCTTTGATCAAGAGTGTCGCACCCATTATAACATTCGTACAGGTGGAAAGATCGAATAGCAGCATGTGTGATGTTTTCCTTAGTTATCGACCTGATCCTCGTGGTGCAATGGGGGCGATCATACCACTAGCCAAGAAAATACATACACAAACTAAACGCTTTAGGTCGTCAACTTACACAAATGCCTCAAACAAAATCGTATGCATTCCAGTCATAGGATTAGCAACGTCCCAATATGCCCCGAGGGACATCCTAACAACACGTCACCATCGTTGTCGTAGTCACCATAGTCACACATGCATGAACATGAATCACATAACGAATCTAATCATCAAATGACACATATCTCAACAAATAATGTAGCATATATATCGATATGTCCCCAGGACAAGGGACTTAGGTCCGTGGTGCAGCCTACCGGGAGGTTAGAGATTCGATTCCCACAAGAGGCGAATTATTCCCTCTTGCGTAATAAATGCAAGCCCAACAATTCTCGAGCCATTCGTAGAATGCGATTAACATTCTTCATTCATCCTCGAGGCAAGGGAAGAGTGGAGCGCCGTAGTTACAGAGTTTAACCAAATGTAGCATATCGATATAAGCATCTAAAGTGAAATTCGGGAATAACAAAATGTATCAAAACATCGAGCCTGTGTTTTGATACTAATCACGATATATTGAAACGATCTGTTACCCTCGTTGTGGTAACATCATTTTTTTAAAGAAAAAAAAGAGGTTACTTTTGTCTTTCCCAAAAAATAAATAGGAGGGCGTAGCCACCTATCCGCATTGCATGGCAAGTCATATACACCATATTTTTACCACTATTAATACAGATTGCAGAAATTCTCGGATCATTATTACTTTCCATTATTTCTCTCAAAAAACTGAGATCCGATCGTATTCTCACTTTACTGTCAATTCAATCTTCCTCAGGTTACCTTTTCTATTCCTCAATTTCTCCAGCTTTTTCTTATTTATATATTTTCAGTATTTTTAACCATTTTCAGTTATGTTTAGATTTGCTGCATAATTTTGCTGGAAATTATTTGCGTAGGTGAAAAAAGAATGGCTCAAATTCTGCTACACGGGACTCTCCATGTCACTGTCTACGAGGTTGATCATCTTCATCACAGCAGCAAAGGTGGAGGTCCGAATATCTTCCGTATGGTATGAGTCGGGTCGATTTTATTTATTTTGGCATAATATATATAGGCACTGCAGAATCACCTTTCAATTTGTATTAAGTAATTTCGCAGCAGGATTTTCATCATTGAGTTAATTGCTTTTTCTCGAATTAAAGGTGTTTTTATCGAGTGACAAAATACTCTTTTAAACCATTGATATAACTAGACATTAACAATCAAATTGTCTTGCAATATGGTCTATCGTTTAAAGATGTGTTATGTTATTTGTTGTTGCACTCTTAGATTTATTGAGCGTCTTTAGTAACACCACATTAGATCTTGCAGTCGATTTTAGAATTGAGAATCGACTTTCAGTTGACAATTGACCATGTATATGTTATTCTCGGCTCTAGAATTCATTTTCTATCGGGTTGCTTGTTTCCGGTGTGGTGTCACGCTAAGAACACTTGCTCTAAAATCAATAGATCTTTCTTATGCATCAAGCACCTTTTGCAATGCTATATAAACTATATATATGTGCTTGTCACTGGCCAGCGCCGGACGCAAGTAGGACACTAGCCCCACGTAGGACAAGTGGGGCCAGTGTCCACGATCAATGAGATCTGAATTCTTTTTACGATGTAGTGTTGTTGTTAAAAGATAAAAAACACCACAATTGTCTCTATTGAATCTTCGAATTTGCTAGGGTTCTGGTTTGTCATGACTTATGCTTTTGAATTCTTCATGCAGCTTAAGCAGAACATTGAGGAAACAATTGGAATAGGCAAAGGTACCCCCCAAATCTATGCAACAGTTGACCTTGAGAAGGCTAGGGTTGGAAGAACAAGAAAAATTGAAAATGAACCAAACAATCCCAGATGGTATGAGTCTTTTCATATCTATTGTGCCCATATGGCCTCAAATGTCATTTTCACCGTTAAAGATTCTAATCCCATTGGTGCAACTTTAATTGGAAGAGCTTATGTCCCTGTTCATGAAGTCTTAGAAGGCGAAGAAATCGATAGGTGGGTCGAGATTTTGGATAACGATAAGAACCCGATAAGCGAAGGCTCGAAAATCCATGTAAAACTTCAGTTTTTCGATGTGACAAGAGATCGTAGTTGGGCTCGAGGGATCATGAGCTCCAAGTTCCCTGGGGTGCCCTATACTTTTTTTCCACAGAGAACTGGTTGTCGCGTTTCGTTGTATCAAGATGCTCATGTCCCTGATAAGTTCATTCCGAAAATACCCCTTTCGGGAGGGCAGAAATATGAACCACATCGATGTTGGGAAGACGTGTTTGATGCGATAACTAACGCGAAACATCTGATTTACATTACGGGATGGTCGGTGTATACCGAAATCTCGTTAGTACGGGACTCGAGGCGGCCAAAACCGGGTGGTGAAGTTACACTTGGTGAGTTACTTAAGAGAAAAGCTAGTGAAGGTGTTAAGGTACTTATGCTTGTTTGGGATGATAGGACATCCGTAGGGGTATTGAAAAAGGATGGCCTAATGGCTACCCACGACGAAGAAACCGAACGTTTTTTTCACGATACAGACGTGCATTGTGTCTTATGCCCTCGTAATCCGGATGATGGTGGAAGCATTGTCCAAGATTTACAGATCTCTACAATGTTCACTCATCACCAGAAAATCGTGGTAGTCGATTCTGAAATGCCTGATAATACCGGATCCCGAAAGAGACGAATCGTGAGCTTTGTAGGCGGTATTGATCTTTGTGACGGTAGATACGATACACCGTTCCATTCACTTTTTCGAACGTTGGACACCGCACATCACGATGATTTCCATCAACCTAACTTCCCTGGTGCATCTATTACAAAAGGCGGGCCCAGAGAGCCTTGGCACGACATCCATTCTCGGTTAGAAGGACCGATAGCTTGGGATGTATTATTCAATTTCGAGCAAAGATGGAGAAAACAAGGTGGGAAGGATCTACTAGTGAATATAAGAGAGCTTGATGATGTAATTATTCCTCCATCTCCGGTTACGTTTTCAAACGATCATGAGACATGGAATGTACAATTATTCAGATCGATTGATGGCGGTGCAGCATTTGGATTTCCCGAAACGCCTGAAGGCGCGCAGCTAAAGCCGGGCTTGTAAGTGGCAAAGATAATATAATTGACAGAAGCATACAAGACGCGTATATCAACGCGATCCGACGTGCAAAAGGTTTATTTATATCGAAAATCAGTATTTTCTTGGCAGTTGTTTTGATTGGGATTCACATGATATCAAAGTTGAAGGCATTGGTGCATTGCATCTTATACCTAAAGAGCTTTCTTTAAAGATTGTTAGTAAAATCGAGGCCGGTGAACGGTTTACGGTTTACGTTGTTGTACCGATGTGGCCAGAAGGGATACCAGAAAGCGGTTCGGTTCAGGCGATATTGGATTGGCAAAGGAGGACAATGGAGATGATGTACAAAGATGTGATTCAGGCATTGAGGGCTAAAGGTTTGGAAGAGGATCCTAGGAATTATTTGACTTTTTTTTGCTTGGGGAATAGGGAGGTGAAGATGAGTGGAGAATACAAGCCTACCGAACAGCCCGAACCTGACTCGGATTACGTTAGGGCTCAGGCAGCTCGAAGGTTCATGATCTACGTTCATGCCAAGATGATGATAGGTAATTTAAATTGATAGTATTAACTACATATTAATGCTCGTTGAAGACGCCACAATAAATCTTTCAGGCCACCGTGGCCGGATTATGTTCGACTTTGCAGTGGTCGAAAATACATTCGATACCTGAAAAAATCGAATGTTGGATTTACATTCAAATTTTAAAAAATGAATGTCACTATTGTGTCCCAAAAATTAGATTAGTTGTGGTGGCTTTAAAAACTGTCATCTACATTACATTTCAAGCTTGAAAATCGTTTTTCTCTATTTTATATAATATGTATTTAGATTTAAATCATGCGTAGCCCTATATTGACTAATATGATCCACATCATGGACAAAGAAGTAAATGCCTGTTGTGATAAGAAGTAAATTAAACTCGAGCTTGTTTGTGAGTAGTTGAATCGAGTATTGTATTACTCGAGTTTCGTTCGTTTAATCTTCGAGTTGATTTTGAGTTCGAGTTGAGTTGATTTCAAATTCGAACTAATTTAAATTGAGTCAAGTCAAGTTCTAACTTGAGTCGATCTTGAGGTACTCACAATAAATTGATTCGCTACGGCCCTAATTTTCTAGCCTATTTATCTTATTTTGAATCGAGTTCGAGCCTCTTATTTTTCAAACTTTTTTGTGAAACAGTTGATGATGAATACATAATAATCGGATCAGCAAACATAAACCAAAGATCAATGGACGGTGCAAGAGACTCAGAAATCGCCATGGGAGCCTACCAACCATACCATCTAACCACACGTCAACCGGCTCGAGGCCAAGTCCATGGATTCGGTTAGCACTCTGGTACGAACACCTCGGAATGCTCGACGATACTTTCTTGAATCCAGAAAACAAAGAATGCATTAGCAAAGTGAATCGAGTTGCGGATAAGTACTGGGATCTTTTCTCTAAAGAAGGCGATCTCGAAAAGGATCTGCCGGGGCATCTGCTCCGGTATCCGGTGGGTGTTTCCAGCGACGGAGAAGTGAGTGAGCTGCCGGGAATGGAGTTCTTTCCGGATACTAAAGCTCGTGTTCTTGGCACTAAGTCTGATTATCTTCCACCTATTCTTACTACTTAATTATGGTGGATTCTTATTTTTATTTTTATTATTATTAATTTCCACTTTTGACACATGCATGCATGAACTTATGTTATTTTATTTCTTATGTTTAATTAGTCTTTGTTCTGAATAATGACATGGTGTGATTGTCACTTAATAAATCATTTCATTTCAGTATAAAATATTAATATTCTCAGCCTTCTTCTTGAATGATATACTATTTGATTGGGACACTTCTTACGATTATAAAATTGAGAATGTAAAAGCTATACAGAAGAAGTTACATTTACGCTCAATCTTTCAAGGTTGAAGCGACCTTTAGGTTGTGGGTTCAAAATTCATTTGAGATGTGTGTAAATCATATATATTTTTCTTTCGTATATCTATTTGTAAAGAGATTATACCATCAAATAAAAGGCTATAAGGCATCATGCTAGGTCGCGTTTACACCAAGCTGGCAAAGAAGCTCTTATCGCCTATGCAGAATTAATGTTTACAAGTTAGCCTTCTTAATTATAAGGCATCAAGCTAGGTTACCTTTACACCAAGCTGACTGAGAACATGCCCTGCCCCCTATGCAGAATTTTAAATGCGACTAATCAAAAAACGGTTATACCCTAACCGGAAGGGTCCCCTCATCCCCGATCTCACATGAATGCGAGGAGAGGTTAATCAGGCACCTAGCAGCTCGGAGTTGGTGCAATAATGTCTTAAGGATAGCGTTCTACGCGCCTCAGTCTAACAAATAAGTTTTCGTATTTACTTGTGCTTTTCGTCGTTCAATTTTCTATGCATAAAATCGTGATGTTGTGTTGTATACATATGAATAAATTCTTCTCTGTTATGTGTTCTACATGTTGACATTCTGTTTCTACTGTTCATGATACTCGATTTCAAAAAATTAGCAAACCGGTACTACACTACTAATTAATTTTATCCAACAATCTTAAGACAATATTGTGTTGATATCAATTGTTGGATAAATTATCAATCTAACATGTTGTTTAACACGTAGTTCAATAAAAAAACGAAAGCAAAAAATAGGACAGAAAACTTATTGACTGAGGCGAGTGTAGCACTCTGTCTTTAAGACGTTTTTTTTTGCCCCGATTATGTGCATATGGCAATGGCAATCGTCTCCCAAGATACAATAGTCATTCCTTCTTCGGGTTGTTGCACTTCAATGAGAAGAAGACGGCGAACCGATCATGTTCTGTAAATCTCTTTTTGACTCGAAAAATATGCAAAATATTTGGATGAGTATTTTAAAACCATTTGGCCAAAATTTGTCTAAGGAAAATCATTTAAAATCTGCATTTTTTTCATTAAAGTGAAGGGAATTTATAGGAGAAAGATATCTGTTCATTTAACAGTTGCAACCTTTAACCGAAGAGTCAAAGCTCTTATTTGGTTGTAACCTTTCACCGAAGTGATGCAACTCTTAGTATTAATATTCAATTCAAATTTATCCAACAATCCCCCACATGAATGAAAATTAATGTAAATGCAATGCAGACTCTAAAGAGATCACAAGCGGAAATCTGTTGTATCTGGCGAGGTGGTTTGTTGCCTTGAACCTTCCGTAGTAGAGTACCATCGGACATACTCGGCTAAGCAGTGAACTAGGTCTTGAACTGCTCAGGCTTTGGTGCATGCCTAGACAATGATACCTACACAACAGATCTCCTAACATTCTCGAGGTTCTCATGGTTATGTCCCTTTTGGCCCTGGAACACCTTGGTTTCAGAAAGTGTGTTCGAGAATTCAGCGCTCAAATTCTCACAGAAGCGGCCCTACTTCCACTTACATAGGTGACCTCCTATAAAGAGTACTCTGCAATACCCCACTTGGCTTGACCAAGATATAGGAATCATTAAAAGCTTAATGCTTAACCTAACAAAATCACATAAACCACTTTTGTTTTTAACAGAATGGGTAAGTGCTAACTGTCCCTCATAACTTAGTTGTCCCTTTTGAACCATGATTTTGGGATCTCCAGTCACTATGGTTGGGTTACCATTATAAGGGAACATGCGTAATAGGCTTAAGTCCCATCCCGTTTGTCAAAAATATGACACCATATCTCTAGCTAAACCTTTTTATAAGCGGATCCGCAAGATTCTTCTTTGATTTTATATAATCGAGAAAATCAAACCATTAGAGATCAATTATTTAATGGTATTGTGTCTACGAAGTAAATATCTAGACTTACCATTATACATACAACTTTGTGGGTAATCCACGCTGAGTCTGAAAGCGGAGGGTGAGGGTTTGAGTCCCGTAATAAAGAGAGGCATCGTCAACACAACGAACCAATACATCTATTCTATACGGAGCACAATATAGATCATTGGAAATCATCTATAAGAATTATATTCACATGCATATAATTTCATGGCCTTTGAAGATGTTATTTTTAAAATATTTTACTGTGATTAGATATGATATACTCTTAACACACATCAGCAGAAATATCACAATGGATAACTAATTAATGTGATCGAATTAACTGGAGGAGCAATATTCATCCTACATAATACACAGAAACAATTTGTGGAACAAAGTGTTAAATACTCACATCAAACAAAAGTTTGTTTTGGATCTTTCTGTTAATACTAAATTCTGATCAACCCCTAAAATAACAAAGGACAAAGATTGCATAAAAGTGAACAGAAACTTTCAGGTTTATCACACGTAACAGCATGCATGCATTATTAGACAAAGTGATAAAAATAAAAAAAATAAAAAAACGTCTTAAGATTGTTGGATAAATTATCAATCTAGCATGCTGATTAACACGTAGTTCAATCAAAAACGAAAGCAAAAAATAGGACAGAAAAACTTATTGGTCGGCGAGTGTAGCAGAACTCTGCCCTAAGACGCTTTTTTTTGCCCGATTATGTGCACACTGGTAATAAGAATCGCCTCCCAAGATACAACAATCATTCCTTCTTGGGTTATTGTGACTTCAATGAAAAGAGGCGAACCGATCATATTCGTAAATCTCTTCTTGACTCGAAAAATATGCAAAATATTTGGATGAGTATTTTAAAACCATTTGGCCAAAATTTGTCTAAGGAAAATCATTTAAAATCTGCACTTTTTTCATTAAAGTGAAGGGAAATTATAGGAGAAAGATGTTCGTTCATTTAACAGTTGCAACCTTTAACCGAAGGATCATAACTCTTATTTGGTTGTAACCTTTCACCGAAATGATACAACTCTTAGTATTAATATTCAATTCAAATTTCTCCAACAGCCACAAGGGCCAAGAGCGAACGTACCAAGCAATATTGTGGATGAAAAGGAAACAATGTAGGGTTTAAGGGGGAAATCTACGTATTTAATTTGTTCGCCTACGAAAAGGGGGAATTCTACTTCTTTTGTTCGCAAAGAATGGTTTACGGACCTTTGTTGGTTTGGTGCCACTAAATGCTCCAAGGACACAAGTGCTTGCTTGCATGATGGCGATTTAGAAACTTTTTTTGAAGGTCAGTAAATATTTAACACTGTAAATAATTTTTCACAAGTGTCAGAAATATTTTTTATAGATAAAATGTAGAATATTTTTAGTTTTAACGGCCCACGTGGACCACCTTTCGATAAGGTAGATCCGCCCCTGCTAGCCCACATAGAACACAAGGCCTACGCAAGACACAACAGCCCATCACCAACCAAATAATCAAGACCCGTCGAAAACTTGTACTATCAATTCCATAATGAAGTAGGACATGATACCGAGCAATTCAAGAACTAATTATGCCATAATAGAAATACATATTCTATTATGGCAAGAGTATATGAGATGGTTCGTCCACAATGTACACCTCCAGATAGAGGCCGGATAGCCCAGGCATCCTTAAGCTCAATTAACAATCCTTAAAGGTGGAACATAGTGCTTGGGCCAAGGATATATGCAAGCTAGCCAATGATACCAGCTCAATAGACAATCCCTAAAGGTGGAACCGCTCAAGACCCTCCACGCCTAGTAAATAGTATCATTGACTAGCTTCCATATATCCTTTGCCATATCCTTTAAATGGTTGCAATTATTTTTTGCACATTGAGTTCTGGCACTACCTTATCCTTGTAATGACCCATATATCCAGGGGCGGCACCACTCATTAGAAAAAGGGTCACCTGACCCTCAAAACAAACAAAAAAAAAAAAAAAAAAAAAATTTCTATGTATATTATACATAATTTAAAATTTTTATGTACTAATATCTACTTACTGACCCATTAAAATTTTTAAATATTTGCCTTTGACCCATGCCAGATATTAAAATTTTGTAATACGGTATATCGATCTCGATCACGATCCAGTGTCACTCAAATTCTGCGGCGCCCTGCATATATCATTTGTTTATGAGAACTTACTTTTCCATGTCTAAGTGTTAAATGGTTTGCAGATCCACTCAATGTTACAAGGGTAGTTGAGCTCAATCTTGACGCCCTAGTTTATTAATTAACGACATTACTTTACGAATGAAATGACTAAAATATATAACCCTTTACAACATTCAATGCATTCTTATTTTCAACCTTTCGTTAAATAATAAATACGAGTAAATAAAAATGATAATAAATATTGTTAAATACATAGGAACAAATATTTGTGAGAATTGTCTCGATTAAAAAAAATTAAAGGGGTCAATAGCTTCCTATAAAGCACGGACACGGACGGAAACAAATTGGCGACATTAGCTATTAATGGCACCATTCTGCGGCTAATTTCGAGAATTTGAAGCGACGACAATACACGCGGCGACAGCGTTTTAATATATATATATATATATATATTAAAAAAACCATAGACGTAGGTAGATGATGTCTTCATAATGAACGACATAGGCTATGCTTTCCAAATGAATAAGGCAGCAGTAACACCAACATGAATTAACAATTTAACATACAAGCTAGACGGTGTGTTCCAAAATCAAAGCAATTTACCGTTGGATTCAAATAGGGATGGGTATATCAACTATCACCTAATTTATATAAAATCAACCCATATCTGTTTTTGTGGAGACCCAGATCTGTTTTGTGGAGACCCAGATCTGTTTTTGAAGGTTTTAATTTTTTCTTTTCTAAAAAATGAAAAACCCGTGTCCCGTCGTGTCGCTTTCATGTCCCCGGCGTGTCGGGCCGTGTCCGAATTCAAAATTTGAATTTAACATTATTTTAATCGAGCGACACGTATCCGACACGTGTCGGGAGCATGTCGGGCTGAAAATGTGTCCGACACAACGCACGGCATCCTAATTGAAGTGTCGGTGCTTCATAGATAGCTTCTTAGCTTACCGCCACATAATTACATTATTAAACGGTTCATCATGTAGTAACTTTTTAGCTCAATTAATAATTACTATGTCCATTCCGAAATATCTGAGGCCGCTTCCAAAAACACGTTTATTAAAAATGTGATTTAATTAATGTTATGACTTTAAGAATACAATGACTAAAAAATCTCTATGATACAATTAATTTTTTATTTTAAACAGCCAATTTTTTTTTTATTAATGAATCTTTAAAAATACACAAATTGTCCATGATACCAAAATAGAATCTCCCAAATAACAAACTAAAAAAGAGGCCCAAAGCAAATCTAATGCAACAGACTCCCTGCCGATAGATGCAGCAATTTGTCTTCCAAAAACAACTAATTAAAACACCATCTCTATCGTCACTAAGCAGCAAAAGCCAACAACGGATTTGACTTCCATTCTTCCCACTCCAGCTTCCTGAGCCCCTTGTAATTTGATATTCAAGAAAAAGAAATCCTCTGAATATCTCTGAATATCAATTCCAGATTTAAAACGTGGAGCTGAAAAATGACTGTGTTCCTATGCAACCAGATTACCCAAGTTGTGACACCAACAATAGCTGACCATAAACAAAATGCTAAATTCGAAGAGACACTCCTAGGTCTTTGTCTCGGATATTATCTAATGAAAAACAAACAAGTAATAAAATAATCTGGTTTACCCCAAGTGCAGGGATCGTAGTATAGTAGTTACAACCGGAGTCGAATCACAGGGAATCGAGGTTGGTCTAGTTCTTAATTTCTCTAAAGTTGTCACGAAAAATAAAACAAAACAGAACTAAAAAACGAAAACAATAAAGCTGAATGAGAGGATCAGAATCCAAAGCCGGGAAAGATAATTCTGAGCCAAACTAATGAAAATAATTCTATTCTAAAAGATAATAAAATTACTAAGATGATAACAAATAAATTGAAAACGAGCAATGATGATCCACCGATCTCACAACCTCAACTTCCTCTCTAGATTGTTTAGTGAAGATTTAATGAAGATAGTGGTTCACCTATCAAAAGTATGAATTTCTAATCTCTTAGATAATTCGCCTATTAATCTCTCATCTCTCGATCTTAAAGATTAACGCTTTCATAACAAAGGTGTAAGATTTCTCAATCTAGCAACCTAGAAATTAACCTAACAACTCTCGTTATTTTTAGGTTAAAAATCTAATCTTTACTACGGTGATCTAAGTCTAACAACGATTCTCATCAAATCGCAACCATCTCTCGATTTAAATTGCATAACAATATGAAATAATAAAGAAACAAACTTTATTTAAAACTCACAAAACATCCAAAGATTGAAATCAAGTTGCTCGATCGGCTTCACAAGCTTGTTCAACCATGCTCTAGCCTTTATTCATCGTTGGTATGCAGAAAAATAAAAAAAGTAGATAAAACTATGTTTATGGTAGCAAGAGGAAACAGCAAAGTCGCCCCCAAGGGGCCTGGGGCGTCCAGGGATGGAATTCTATCTTTTTAGGGTTCAGAAAACGCGTCTATAAATAGGTTTTTAAGTCGGTTTAGCTGAGGCGGCGGACTGGACGCCCGTCCAAGGGGTTGAACGCCCGTCCATCTTGCTTGAAATCTTGAGTCGGGCCGAGCTTGATCGACGCCCGATCCCTATGCATTTTCGAACGCTCGTCCACGAAATCCATCAATACTCGAATCGGTGGCTCCGACGGGCGCTCGTCCATCCCTTCAAACGCCCGTCCAGATTGGACGGGGACAAACGCTCGTCCAGTTTGCATAAATCTCTTCATTCCATCTTCAACTCACATATTTCCCTTTCCATTTAATCTTCCGTTGGAAATCTTTTTAGCTTCCTCCATAACATGCAAGCGTACCTACAAGATAATAGAAATGTGCAAAATGTAATACCGTATAGATAACTAGAAAATCACTAATAAAACCACGTAATAAGCTCGAGTTTGCACTTAAATCATTTATATACGCATTCTTCCAATATTTCACTTAAACACTTACTTTTCTATAAAAAGTAATAAAACACAAAGGAAATTGCTACGGAATAAAGTCATATAAATCGTAAAAATCACCGTTAACAGTCTCACAAGGTAAAAATCACAGAATGAGAACGCGTTTAGCCCCTCAATCTTGCACCAACATCGAATATGCGACCATATCAACAGAGACACATCACAAGCATAAAAGAGATGATTAATTGATTCTTCAAATTTATAGCATAACGGACAAAAAGCATCCTGAATTGCCACTCCATGACTAATTAAGTTCGGTTTTGTGAGAATTCTTTTGAGACTTGTTTTCCACAAAAAAAGATTCACTTTCGAAGGTAACATATTATTCCACTTTGCAACTTGATCATTAGCCGAAAAAGAATTTTTGAAAAAATACAAATAATACGTTCTTCTTTTTAACTTCTTACCTAGTATTAAATGAGGGTAAAGTAAGAAAATTAGAAATAAATGATGTTTTGAAAAATATTCTGTCTCGGTTATTTTAAAACAAAATTTTTTGACAACCGGTTCAGTTATTTTGTAACAGATGGAGTAACTTAAACCAAGACCATAAACGATAAGGATACTATTTTGTAACAGATGGAGTAATTTAAACCAAGACCATAAACGATAAGGATACAAAAATAATGGTTCCTCGAGTTATGAGATATTACACGAGGAGGCCTAAAGTTATTGTTTAATTAATTTTGTAAAATTGCTGAAAGTGATGGGAACATTTTTGCATGCGTTTCAGAGTCTAAAAGCACACACATGCACAAAAAGAGTGTCTTTGCACTCCTAGACATTTGGAATTTCAATAAAAAGGGCACTATAATTTGCAATATAAAAAAAGACTATGCAATACAGTTGCTCTTACTAAACACGATACATTAATTATTCAAAGACTGCAGAATATAACCTTTTTTTTATGACAATATAGAATAACTTTTTAGCCCCTTGAATTGATAAATTCTTGGGTTTATTGTTAAAAAGATAATTTAAATATAAAATATATATATGCAGAAAGGGCAGTGCAATTTTTTTTCGTGTAAAAATTACATGTATTTATTTTATTGTGATTTAAATTCTCTCGTATTCAACTACCAAAATGAATATATCTTTTAATCTGATTGTCGAAAGATGGTAATACTTTCATTACATTTTTTTTTTTCGTCCTTTTTATTTAGACATCTCATTTGATATTTTTTCAACGTTATTTTCGAAGTCATTTTTTTGTAAAAAAACAAATGAACAGCGGAATAGTGAAACATTGGATTTGAGGTCAGTTCCACTGCAGAAAACAGTGAATTTGGGGTTATTAACTGCGGATTGGTCATTATCATCTAATATTTCAATTGTCCCGATTCCTATATTTTTCTTTTTTAAATCATTTTAAACCACTCCCCTCTAAATTCTTTTTAATAGCCCTGTGATTGTGTGTCTCTCAAAAGCTTAAATTAAAAGTCTTTTTAATAGTTCTGTGACTTTAAAAAGGTATGATTCAGACAAATTAATAATGTAATGAGTAATATTAACTATTTTCAATTTTTAATATACTATCCACGCATGCAGTTTTGGATATAATTTGCCATAAGCTGGATCAAGATCAGTGGCGGAGCTACATACAATAAAAAAGATAACTGATCCCTTAATCCGGAAAAATTACACTAATATATATACAAATCATATCGTTTTACCTCCTCTTAAATTTTTTTTTGTGTTTAAAATTTTTATTGCTCCCTTACCCGAGATCCTACGTCCGCCCCTGATCAAGATAAAATAAACTTAATAACTTGCATCAAACATTTAAGGAAAACGAGAACGATGGTCCACGTTGTAACTGAATTCATTATATATGTCCCCACTAGCGTCGTTTGGTGTAAATTCTGTTACATTCGATATCAAAGCTCCTCTCAAATCATTTATTGGTCTATTAGTATTATACAAGTAACGTTATTAGATCTAAGTTATGAGATTCAAATATAAAATCACCTAGATACTTAAGTCATGTCTATTTTAACATATGCATGAGAGAATAAAATGAATGAAAATTGGCTTCTTAATGCAAATTAACGTCAGCAGCAAGCATGCTTCCCAATTTAGCAACTCGAGGTTTTTTTGTTGAAACGTATTATTCTCTCCCCCATGCATGTCGTTCGACCAATACCTCCGTAATCATCCGAAAAAAAAGTTGATTATTTGAAATTAATCATATTAATTTTCGCTTCAATGACTTTTCTTTGGAGTCGGCCATGAAGATCATATTTGAAAGAGGAAATAATTAATGCATGTTATATTTTAAGAATTGAATGAAAACAAATATATCGGGCTCGGGTTTTTAATTCACAAATCATAAATCTTATCATACGGAAATAATTTTAGAATATGATAGGATTGTGGAAAATTAAATGTTAAAATAGAGGTATGATTGGAAAAAATGTCTAATTTAATGATGTATTGGAAATTTAAATGGACAACTTTTTAGAGAATAAAATGAATGAAAATTGGCTTTAATGCAAATTAACGTCAAGCAAGCATTTAGCAAACCTTTTTACATTACAACGTATTTTTTAATGGGACGGATGCATGTCTTAAATAAAAGTTAGTGCCATCATTTTTAGTAACTTTAATCTCCACACTTCTTGTTTTCATTAGTTGATATGTTCGGTTCTTAGTGATCGTGTGTTTTATCATCAAAATATCTGATACGGTTGTCAAAAAAAAAAATTCCATTTTATATATCTAATGCAGTTTTATTTGTAAAACACTATTTATTTTGTTTTTTTTCTATCTTTAGGAGGTAGTAGAATAAAAACAACTCTCATTAATTATAGTATAGGTTTTTTTAGTCTTTTTCTGTATTCAAATTAAATCATAAACTCACATCCTTAATAAATTCATGCATATATGTTTTTGTCCAATGTATTAGTTATTTTAAAACGTAGGAAGTACAACATCATCTAAAGATTTATCCTCCTTCCGCTCCAATTTGTTTGCGACATTTTGGAACTCTAAAAATTTAAGGAAATATCATTTATTAGTTTGTCTAGTCTTTAAAAACATGACTATTTTACAATTATGTACTTCTTTTATTATCCTTAAACTTCTTAATAAATATAGTTATGTGGGTATTTTAGGAAGAAGAAACTGTTAGTCTAAATTTAGTTATGAGATTTATTTTGGAACATCCATAAATGAAATAAGTTTGAGGACGGAGGGAGTATGTAATTTAGTCCAAAATGTAAAACGAGAGCCGGGTAATTAAAACTGAGACTTTAACGGGAAGAGGGTCATCGAGACCGCAGTTGGCTCCTCGGTCATCATAGCCAATTTAAGACACTAAATAACATGATGAGCATACAATTACATCAAATTTCGAACCCTAAGTCGGCCACACACGAATTCCATCAGCCTTTTCTTAATCGTAAATAATCAGTCCCAGCCAATTTCGGGCGGTCCAAACATGGCTAGCTAGTTGCAGCGACTCTTAAGAAAATCTCCCTCTTTTCGAGTTCCAATGCCTTGATAGTGTGTGACAACACCGTTATTACCCTTAATTTATCAAAAACATTTTTAACCGAGACACTATTCCTGAAAGATAAATTTATTAATAATTACAATGCAATGTTTGAGAAAAGTAAATAAACATATATAAATATATATATATATATATATATATATATATATATATGGTGTTTCTGGGTTCGATTTTATTCTCGAGACAGCCAGTGTTGAAAATGCTTTCTTTACTAGAACTTACTCTTGAATAAGAATTAGATTCTGCAGATACAACACTAGTAGAATTCCAATTAATTAAAATTGATTAAGTCTTTATACTAGATGCTTTAAACAAAATATATAAAAAAATTGGTGTGCAAAATATTCAAATAGAGACAAAAAGAACCCTAAAGAAAAGGTTTAATTTATATATAATCATAGTGACACCTTTGACCACTAGGATCCGGGGAGTATAAATAGCCATGCGAACAGGCCATTTTCTTTTCTTTCATAACTAACACTGCAAATCCAAAAAACAAACAATATCCATCAAATCAAAGCTACAATATAATTCTTCTAAAAAAAATCGTAAAGTTTCACCAGAGATTAGCCAAAACGGGTTTGCCGGTGTGGAAGCTCAGCCTTAGTGCCGAGCAATTGCTTCTCGACATGAACCGCTTACTCACTCTACTCTTCCACCAGGTTACACGACCTTTTATATGTCTTTATATGTCATGTTGGCTACGTACCACGGACTTGTTATATATATCTATATATATGTTCACCTCAGGATCGGCACATAAGCTTTTTGGAAGAATTAGTAATTCGACACGTTGGATTTTTATGTGTATTTTGCGCAGAATTTTACCTTCTATATTCGTACGTGATTTCTAGTACATATGTTTATGTAGGGAGTGCTGGATGAACACTTCTTGCAGCTACATCAACTACAAGACGAGTCGTCTCCAAACTTCGTGTTAGAGGTTGTCAACATTTATTTCCGTGAGTCCCAGAAGCTTTTAAGGAATCTCCGCGAATTATTGTACGTACATATTAATTATATGCATTAGTAGTAAAAAAAAAAATGCATGGAATAATTTTTGTGTGTGTGTGTGTGTGTTTTTGTTGTACTATAGGAGATTAAGGGAGTTTTCAGATTACAAGAGGATGGGAATGCATTTGAATCAGTTGATAGGGAGCAGTTCCAGCATCGGTGCTAAAAGGGTTAAGAATGTCTGCGTCGCCTTTCGCGATGCCTCCGAGCATAATAACCGAGCTCGGTATGATCAATTACGTAACATATATTGTTGTATCAATTTGTGGTGACACTTTCATTCATTTACGAAAAGAATATGATGTATGCATGTCACTTGATATTCATTTAATTTCCATTCTATCACACGGCCGGTATATACATAATAACTTCGGTTGTTTTTATAATGTTAATGAGTATTCTTTTTTGGATATATTTATAAATACATGGAATATTGCAGGTGCTTGAGGGCATTAAAGGTCTTGGAAAATGAGTATTGTTACCTGGAGAACAAACTGCATGAACTTTTCCAGGTGGCATGCAAATGCAATCTCAAATTAGAGTGTTCATATATATAAGATATATATATTTCATTTTAAGAATCATAAAACACTGATATTTGACAAACAATTTGAATGCTAATAATTCAGATGGAACAACAACGACTACTAGCCGCAGGAGTCAGATATCCAATGCCGCAGCTACAATAATCAGATCGATTTATTTATGGAAATGGAAGACAAGTGTTATAAAGAGTACTTGAAAGTTCATTGAGGCATACATCGAACACTTTAGCTTGAAAAAGTAGATTGGTTATGATCCAAGAGTGAAAGTTGTTTTCTAATATAGTTAGTTATGGCTAGAACAAGTATTGTGCTATTGTGTAGAGCTAATCCAGTTGTTTAAACTGAATTTAATTTATCATGGTTTATCAGAGCATTTAATTAATGATATATGCGTCTCAGAAACGATTTATTTTGAGTTGTTGAATTAGGTGTTTTACTTGTTCTTGAAAAGATGCACGCAACAACTGTTAATCAAACGAAAGTATATATATATATATATATATATAGCGTGATGATTTTTACGTGGTTGAAATCTTTAATTGTAGCGCTAGCGTGATGTTTTACTTAATTACTTTACAGTTGACATTAGATTTGAAGCAGTACTTCAGATTTGCAATCTAAATTTCCTCAAATGGTTCTTAATTTTATACTATAATTCATCAACAGTTTTATTGGATTTTGACAAGCTCTGTTGAGTTCTAATTCTGATGCACTTGCATGAGTTTACAAGTTGTGCATGTGGTGATGTGGTGGACACATTTGATAAAAAAAAACAACCAAGTTTGTGGACACCACTTTACAAGTTGACAACGCTACATTGCGAAAATTCTTTGCAGCAAGCACAGGCAAACAACATTATCATTATCACAAGTACCAAGCTATCAATTAAGGAGAGTTTGCATAACCGTAAGCCTTATCACCATCAACATTTTTATCCTTAATTATTATGTCATAATTATATAATATGGGCATTGCATTTCCAAATGAAATAATTCCAGCTAACGTCACAAACCTCAACTTAGTGCCCAATACTCTTGTCAGACTGAAAATTGCACCGGGATCAAATAAAAATGAGACTTTTATCCATATCAGGTTTAAGCAAACAACGTGGACGTACTCACGAATACCATGGTGCTCAACAGGTACAGAAAAATGGGGTGTGGATCTAATTAATGGGAGGGTGTCTAGCTAAGAACATGTAGTGAAAGAAATTTGGAAGTAACAACACAGCCAATTAAGGATTTGCAGAGAAACTGGTACGAAACTCTTTCTTATTAATTCGATCTTTTTTATTACAATTGTTGCTGCATTTATAGCCTAAGGACCGAGATAAGGCCTAACTAAATCTGAAGTTCAAACATGAAGATAAACAAATGTTCAAACATGAAGATAAACATATGCTAACCTAACTTATTCAAACTTAGGGATAAACATTATTTGAGGATAATTGTTTTTGAATTCAGTCGGACATTTTATCAAACACTTGATGTAGGCCTCAATCTTGACTCAAACTCACAGCCTTCAGCTCACAATACCAACCAACCACGCCTCTGTTTGATTTATTTCGATTTATTTGAATTCCTTATCACTCCAAGATCCATCCTTATCACTCCAATCTTCAGTAGCTGTCTGAATTTGTGTTTGTGTGTCTGAAGCTGTATTTCCAGCATCTTGAACTTGAGGGTTCTTGCTGTTAATACCCTCCCTCAAACTATGGTGGGGTAAAGGCATAGTTTGCTGAGGAAGTCTTGAAGAGCATACCGGGTAACTGGTTTTGTAAACAAGTCAGCTACTTGAAGATGAGCAGAGATATGTTTGGTGGTAAGCTTGCCTTGAGCCACTCGTTCTCGTACAAAATGAAAGTCCAACTCAATATGTTTGGAGCGTGAATGAAAGACTGGATTAACAGTTAGGTGTAGAGCACTAAGGTTATCACAGTAAAAGGTAGGAGGAACAGTAGACTTTATGCATAAATCAGCACAAAGAAATTGGAGCCATGCAAGTTCAGCAGCAGTGTGTGCCATGGCTCGATATTCAGCCTCTGTACTAGATCTGGACACTGTTGGTTGCTTCTTGGCACACCAGGATATAAGATTAGGGCCTAGGAATGTGCAGTACCCTGTAGTAGATCTTCTGGTGGTTGGACAGCTGATGGGAGTCAACTTTACTGTACTTTGGTGTGCAGTTTAACCCCCGTTTATCACCTTATTGGCATGTTTTGGGTAGATATAGACCGTTTCGAGAGTAATATCGAGAATTATATACACGGGGAGTTAAACTGTCATATTGATAGTAAACTCCGCCTTTTTAGTGACATTTCACTCTTTTCCGAGCGCTTTTGTCTTGCGGAATTATGCGTGGTGTTTGTTTGTCTATGTTATTGCAGGACTTAGGTGACTCGAGGACCCGGAAGGCGATGTTTTGGACTATGAGACGTGATCGTGGCCCGAATGTAGCATAAAAAGTGAAGAAAATCCAAGTTTGGGATGAGGACAAGCCAGATGGGCGTTTGATATACCTCAGACGGGCGTCTGAGGGAAGGCCACATCAGACGTGCGTTTGCTCATTCCAGACGGGCGTCCACAGCATTGACACTCATTTAGAAAGTTATGTTTTTGGCTGGACGGGCGTCCAAAAGACCCCCAGACGGGCGAATGGGTAGGCTCAGCCCGATTCACGAAGCTCATTTAAACCTGGACGTCCGTCTGTGTTAAATGATGGATGCACGTGGGCATTACTACGAGCAACAAACAAACTATCTCTCTCATCTACCATCATCCTCCCAAAGCTCAACCATCTTCCTCCCAAAGCCTCTGCCCTTCTCAATCTACAACTATTTCTTCAAGGTCTGCTCCAGCACCGACTCCAGCAGCATCAGCAACACCTCCATCAGCAGCGCCTCCGGCAGATGTAGTAGTATTAAGCTATTATTATTTTTATAAAAATAAATAAATTAGTTTTTATTTATATATATTTACGAAAAATGCAATAACAAACAAAAAGATACACATTTAACAAACGAGAGGTACAAATACTATGAAAGATCCAAAGAAGGAACCCATTGTCCCAACAAAGTACTGTAAAAGTGGTTTTTTGGATTCCACAAACACCAACGCTACCAATTAGTGGCAAATATTTCAACTGAAAAAACAAATACTATAGACGCCCGCAATGCTGACATGTTAGAGCTCATACAAAAATGCACACATGCCTGTAGTATAGTCGCCACCATCATCACCATCGACACCCCAAATCAATACTAGCCAATATGTAACGTTGGGTTGTGGATGTTTTTTCCAGGTGATCAAGGACGCTGATAGCAGTATTGCAGGTGGTCATCAATACACCAAATCCAACTATCAATGCCACCTTACTTTTACGTTACAATCTTCCATTCTCTTCTTCACTTAGTTTCTCATTACACAAAATAGATAAAATATAATCACTATTTACACAAAATAGGTAAAATATAATTTATTTTTGTATGCATTGTTATTTAATCACGTTAAACAGTTATGCGACAATTCATCTTTGAAGTTCGATGATGATGAACAATGATCATAAAAAATGTATATATGTAAATGAACTTACTATAATTAACAATGAACATTATTTTGCAAAGGGTGCCCACAGATAATATTTTTTTCAAAGGGTGTCATCCACTAATAATATTGGTGTCACACTCTAATGTTTTCATTGGTGCATCAAATTCAATGGCTATTCTTCTGAGTTTTGGTTAATCAACCGGATTACTCTTCATTTGATATTCCATTTAACGCCTTTAGACCCCGGGCTTGGTAGCGCTAAATGAGTCATAAATGGTCCGGTCAACTGCTTAGACCGCGCTTTGTCTAAACCGGCTAACGGAGTTGACAAAACCTTTATGTTTCACACTTATATGGGGTTGAGTAGGACATTACTTTACCGATGTGGAACTTTACAATCTCTCCCCCTTATAAGGGACTGATGTCTTCGCCAGGATGGCCAAGACTTGTCCCAGTTTTGTCTCTAACAAAGGATTTCTAGAGGTGACCTATCACCCCTCACTGTGTGGCACTTAGGTCCGTCTAATAGTCGGCTTTGAAAACCATTATGTAACCCCCCCCCCAACCCGGGTCTGGTAGCGCTAAATGAGTCATAAATGACCCGATAAACTGCTTAGACCGCCGTCCTCGCTTGGTCTAAAACAGCTAACCCGAGTTGACAAGACATTTATGTCTCATATTTATAAGAGGGTGAGCAGGACATTACTTTATCGAAGTGAGACTTTACATTCCACCTAACCAAACCTAATTGGTCATTAGATAATTATCCCTCTTATTGTGAATATGAAGTACTAGCAAAGCCATTCTATGCTAATATAGCAACAAAAATTCAAAGACCAATCCAGTTCAGATGACACTAATCAATTTCCTACTAGCGTAATTAATAGATTAACATACATATTAAGAATATTGAAACAACGGCACTTTTGTTCCATTTTGTTTATTTTTATTTCATGATTATATTGTACTTATGTTCTAACATTGGGGTCCTTTATTCGCATCCAAGTCAATCTACTGTTGTACCACTATACAGCTCACACCCCACTTAAAATTCAAATCTACATTTGCATCACACTGAATTTTTAATATTTTTTGTTATTTATTTACACCCAGTTTCCTACTCTTACACCACATTTTTAACTATTTCCACACCAATCTTTTAAAATACAATACTCCAACACTTCCATAATAATAAATGAATACAATCAACACCACCGCCCATTTTCACCATCTCCACCACTGCCGAACAGCTCATGGTTGCCATATTGGTGGGTAATCCATCAAATATTCGGGTCTGACCCGGTTTCATCTCCTCCACTTTTGCAACCCAACCTGCATGATTAATAGCAGAGCTACAAGCACCAGTAATAAAAAAAAAAAAAAGAAACTATGGGCAACCCCAATTTCTCGAAAAACTCTTTGCTCCTGCTTATCATCACATCAATTAAGTAAAACACGGGTTGGGTCACCACTCTCATCTAGAAACTATTCAATCCCTTCACTCAATTTCTTGTGCGGCTGATTGTGAAATAGTTCGACCCAGATTTGGGTTCGGGTCGAACTCCCTCGCCCATACGTTCTGGCGGCGGTGGTGGGTTGGGTATATCGATTACTTCGAGAAAAGGGTGGCGGAGTGGACGGCAGAGAGATTGGAGGGGAGTATGAGTATAGGTTTGCAATTGTGATAAGAGGACAAGCGTTTGCATAACTCTATGCATGGGAAAAGATGGCCTTGACGAAAAAATGATTGTACCAAGATTTCTGGTTTAATGGATTCCATCTTCTTTTGCTGTAATTTTTGCTATTTGTTTATGGGGCGGCGTAGCCATTTGGCGGTAGGAGAGAAATAATTAGGGTTTGTTAATCAATGGGAGAAAAGATGGAAAATATGTGTTTTTACTTTTTAGAGATTGAATATCTTATGGATGGAGAAAGAAAAATTGAAGAAGATGAAGTTATGAAGGTGAAGTTGAAAAAGAAGAGGAAAGGGGAAAGTGGAGGAGGGAGGACGGTTTTTTATGGGTTGGGGGGTGTTTTGTTAATTTCAAAAGTTTTGGAGGAGGAAATGATAATATTAGAATCTATAGGTAGTTAAAAAAATTTGGTAAGTGTTTTTTTTTTTTTTTTTTTTTTTTTTTTTTTTTTTAACTTTGGAGGTGTAAAGGTAAATCGAGAAACCATGAAATATTTGGTGTGTTGCAACAAATAAATTTCATCTTTTTCATGTTAATGGGGTGCAGTGGTAGATTGACGGGATACGAATAAAGGCTCCATATTATTATTATTATTATTATTATTATTATTATTTTGTAATGAATTGAATATGCATGCTAAAGTTCGTAAAAAAATAATAAAAAAAATATTCATGCTAAAGCAACGTATATGTATAATTTGGATAAACCAATTACAAAAAAAATATGGATATACACACACACAAAAAAACCAAAAAAAAAAACATACGTACCACCAATACTAAAATTTAAAAAAAATAAATAAATAAAAAAAGGAGAAAAAATTATGTGAAAACACCGAGGATAGGAAACATTTTTTTTTTGAGAGATACACATCATCGCATTTTTATTATGAGTATAGATAGATATATATATTTTCCTTCGATTAATTGGATCTATATTTTCCATATTCCTTAAGGAAACTTGGCGTGAATCAACAAGATTTTCCTAAATTGTAACGGGATTAATATTTTAACTTCTCATAGTCGGGTTCAAAAACCTTCTCAGAGTCTCTCTATATATATATATATATCATTATCATATTTCATTCACTTTCTCATCCCGCAGTTTTTGCTTTAATATGATTAAAAAAATGTCGACAATTAACTTTCGACAAGTTTATCAACATAATTTGGAGGAAGAATTTGCTCTGATTGATGGTCTATTACCTGCCTTTCGGTACGTAGCTATAGACACCGAATTTCCCGGTACTGTTGTTAAAGCAGAAAAACCGTATTATTTGCAAAGCGAGGAAGAAATTTATGAATCAGTGAAAAGTAACGTAGATGCCACAATGTTGATACAGCTCGGATTAACACTTTCAGATGAAAATGGAACCCTTCCAAGAATCGGTTCAGAATGTTCAGTGTGGCAATTCAATTTTGCGTTTGATGTCGATGTTGATAATAGAAATCCCGACTCGATTCAGTTGTTGAGAAATCAAGGTATCGAATTCGATAAACACAAAGCCAATGGGATTGACGTGAAAGAGTTTGCTAGATTGTTTATGAACTCAAGATTGGGTTTATCATTAAAATTATTTAGCAACTTTCATCTCAAAGGTGGAATAAATCAATTTCATCAGAATCCTTACGTATTGCTCAAAAGTAAAATAAATCAAATTCATCAAAATCCTCCTGTATGGGTCGCATTTCAGGGATTGTATGATCTTGGATATTTATTAAAGATTTTAAGAAAAGATGGTTTGCCTGAGACTCGATTGTTGTTTACCTTCATGGTCCGCATGTATTTTGGGTCCTATTTGTTCGATGTGAAGGAGATTATAAAGCCATTGGGCCTACGGGGAGGATTAGACAAAGTCGCGAATCAACTAGAAGTGAAACGCAGTGGTAAAAGTCATCAAGCTGGTTCGGATAGTTTGTTGACAATGGAGATTTTTATGAAGTTGAAACAATATTATTTTAACGGTTCGCAGATTTATCGATTCAATTGGAAGATGCAAGGGTTAGAAGAAGACGAGTCAAAGATTAGAGGATTCCTCATGGAGTTGAAACAATATTATTTTGGAGGTGGTTCATAGATTTATCGATTCAATCGAAAGATCCAAAGTTTAGAAAGAAGACAAGTCACAGAATGATTCGTGCCATAGAAACACTACTACATGTTGCCCGGTGGTTGATTACCCTATCCAAATTTATCAACCTTACCATGCTATGTTCAGACAGCGACAATCTTACCCAATTATGTTAACTCGAGGCATTTCGTGATTATGGGCCTGCTATATGCATTGCTTTAACGATGTAATTATACTAAACTTGAAAATATTACAATTTTATAAGTTGAAGTACCTGTCAATTTCTATGATTCTAATGTTATTCTTTGTTTCTAATGTGTAAATCTTTGTCAAATAATTTTAAAAAAAATACGTAAGAGTATACGGCGCAAGTTAGATTTTTTTTTTTTTCTCAAAGTTCAGCATTTTAGACTTATGTTTGTAACAGTAACATCAAATAATATGATCGTATCAATTGACACACAACCTAACAGAAATTTTTATAAACCTTATTCCTACCAGGTGGCTGCAAGAATTTCATGTTGCGGGGCGGAAATTTGTAATTTTTTCAGTCGTTTAAGATGTAAATTCAGTTTTAAACAACTAATCATGGATCCTACCGTTAATTTTTGTATGGTAGGTTAGTTGCCCGTCAATAAATATATGTGGCGTAGGGTTCAGACCGTGCATGGCGAGGGTTATTTTTAGTGTGTCATTTATCGTGGATGAGTGGTTCTTGTGGTAGCATTACCCTTTTCACCATTCCAACCTACCAAGGACCCAAATTTTATTGAGCTAAACTCGAGCATAATTAAATCTTAATCGAGCCAATCTTGACCAATATTTCCCTGCTTGAATGAACTCAATCCGAGTTCGATCATCAATATTTTGAGTAGTTGCTCGACTCGGATCGTTTGAACTATAAAAAAAAAAAAAAAAAAAAAAGAGTAATACTTCTAAGTCATGATTTTCCAAATTCTTTTTTTCCATTATGAGAAATACCAATTCAACTTTCAACTAATTCACAAAAGCATAGAAATCATCACAACCATTAGTGCCAGTCACACTTGACACTGGTTTTTTCTTGCTTTGTAGATAATTTCCGGCAAGATAATCGAAAAGGACTCCGGCACCGACCCCTACGGCTAAGTCGATAGTGTAATGACCCCTTGTGCTAAGCAACCTAACAGCTTGCAGAATGTTAAGAAAATCAAAAGTCCAAGCCATTTCCCATCTCTGCATCCGCTTCATGTCTAAAGATGCGATTACTGATGCTGCTACATGCCCCGAGTAGAATAGGAAGAACGATACGTTCCCCACCGGGAAATCCACACCCGAACCCAAGAAATCCTGTAGAAAAAAACGATACTGGGGTTGATCTCTTTTATCCTTTCATTTTTTCTCCACACAAACAGTTACGGAACACAACTAAATAACAAACAAAAAGAATTATTAGAAACAAGTCACCGACCACACCCAAGGCAAGAAGAGTGCATCCGCCTCTGATCTATACCCAACCCAGAACCCACCCGGGTTTTATTTCCCAACTCCATTTGTATCTGTGTATGTATACATGTAATGTTACAGTTAATAATCCAATCGAGCTGATTCCAAGTTGCAAGCTGAAGTTGATCCAAGTTGCAAGCTGAAGTCTCACTCGGTCATTTAAATCGAACACTTAGACTAGGAGTTAGTTAAGTTTGTTAAGTTTGTTGTAACAACCCCAAGCGATAATCAAAGCGGTTGATTGGTACTTAGGAGTCTATATATAGGTGATTTGTAGTAGAAGAAAACATCAATTGTATCATTTTCACAAGGAAATCAATAAACCAATTTTCCCGCCTTTTGTTCTTTCAAATCTGCAAATGCAGTTCTTCTTTTTTTCTTGAATTTTCTGAGTTTCAATCTCAGTTGCAACATGGTAGCAGAGCTTATTTCTTAGCTGCGTAACATCTTTTTCTTGTTTACAGTGTGGAGCTGTAATCGTATTGAAATTGTAGTGTGGAACTACAATCTTTATTCAATTTCTTGTTGATTCTTGCATTTCTTCTTGCGATTGTCTGGAAAATATGGCAGAAAATGGAGAAGGAGTTGTGAATCCTTACCACATTCATCATGGTGAAAATCCTTCGGCAGTAATTGTACAGCCTGTGTTAAAAGGGGCAGAGAATTATCACTGTTGGAAGAGGGCCATTTCCATGGTTTTGTCAATGAAGGGAAAACTGAAATTTGTTGATGGTTCTCTACCAAAACCAGCAGAAACTCACAGAAACTATGAAATCTGGTGTCAATGCAATGACATGGTTTCAAATTGGTTGGTTAATTCAGTGGATACATCAATTCAGCAAAGTATTTTTTGGTTGACTACAGCTCGAGAGATTTGGGTTGATCTTGATCACAGGTTTGGAGTTGGTAATGCTTATCGTTTGTCTAATCTCCAGGAAGAGATTTATGCTACAAAACAAGGTACAATGTCAGTTGTTCAAGATTTCACAAAGTCGAAGGTCCAGGATCAGTTGGTGATTTTGAGGCCTGTTCCACCTCAGACTTGTGATGCTTTACCGATCTATAGAGAACAAAATGAAACCGGCGATGGGGTTATTAGGTTTCTTAAAGGTCTTAATGATGTATTTAGCAATGTGAGATCCCAAGTCTTGATGGCAAAACCAATCCCAGATCTTGCTCTTGTGTTTAACATGGCACTTCAAACATGAAAGTCGCTTGAATTATGCGCAGACACGGAGCAGATAAGACTATCTTGAATGACCAAGTCACAAGAATCGTAATGTATGGTCAAGATCCTGCACTGCTTTCACAGAGTAATGGCTCATATGGTAGAGGCAATAATAGAGGACTGGTAGAGGTTTTTCTGGAAATTACAAGAGACCACAGTGCACATATTGTGGTAAAGAAGGCCACACAGTTGATAAGTGTTACAAGAAATATGGCTTCCCTAATGGTTCAAAAGGCAGAGGAAGGGGGCAAATTCAAGCCAATAATGTCAATTTTGAACAAGGTTTTATTCCAGAATCAGAAAGTACAGATATGGATTCACAACAGCAAGAGTCAGTACAAGCTTCTAACATGATGACTAAATCTCAGTATGAGCAAATCATGAGCATGTTAAGACATGTACAGATTGCAGATCCTTCTGATTCAGCACAACCAGTGGCACTTACTGCAAATGTTCATCCCACAACTACTTCATCGGGTACTATCTATGACTGGATAGTGGATTCAGGTGCTACTAATCATGTAATCTATTCAATATCCTTGATGACTAATCCTAAACCAGTCACTAATCTAAGTGTTACTTTACCTAATGGTGAACAAACACCTGTCACACACATAGGACAAGTAAAGATTAATAAGAATCTCATTTTAGAAAATGTTCTGTGTGTTCCAAAATTCAATTATAACCTGATGTCTGTTAGAAGATTAACTAGTAATGACAAATATTCTATGTTTTTTGGAGCTAATGGTTGCATTGTGCAGGACAATGTCTTGAAGAAAATGATTGGTTCAGCTAATTTGGTGAAGGGATTATACATTTTACAAGCTGATTCCACTGTTTCATCTGTTGTTTGTCAGTCTGCTGTCTTACCTGATTCCTTGTTATGGCACTACAGGCTTGGCCATCCTCTACAAACAAAGATTACAAGTTTTACACAAGTCCATCCCTGCTATCCAACCTTGTTTAGATTCTGATTGTCATGTCTGTCCTTTAGCAAAACAGAAAAGACATAGTTTTCCTACTAGTATTTCTGTTACAAATAATGTTTTTGATTTACTACATGTTGATATATGGGGTCCAAATACTTTATGTACATACAATGGTGAATACTACATTTTGACTATTGTTGATGATCATTCTAGGTTTCTTTGGGCACATTTAATGAAAGCAAAATCTGAAACAAGATCTTTATTGCAAACTTTTTGCAATACAGTATTTACTCAATTTAATAAACAAGTAAAAAGAATAAGATCTGATAATGGACTTGAATTCAAAATGAGTGATTATTATGCACAAAAGTGGTATTGTTCATGAGACATCATGTGTACACACACCACAACAAAATGGTGTGGTGGAAAGAAAACATCAACACTTATTAAATGTAGCAAGAGCACTTAGGTTCCAACTGGATTTCCAATGTCTTACCTGGTGCGTGTGTATTAAGCATGCAGTCATGTTAATCAATATCACACCAACACCCTTGTTAGAGGAGAAAACACCATATTCTCTATTGTATGATAGACAACCTAACTATACTGATTTAAAAGTGTTTGGCTGTTTAGCATATGCAAATACAATTGCACAGGGCATAAGCAAGTTTGACAGCAGAAGCAGGAAGTGTGTCTATATAGGCAATCCACCACATACAAAAGGCTACAATTTACTTGACTTAAAAACCAGGGAGTTTTTCACATCTAGGGATGTAATTTTTCATGAGCATACTTTCCCATTTTTGACTACAGATTACATTCCTAACAATGAATTTGTTTTACCTATTCCCAGTTTTTCAAATATAAACTATGATATGCTGGATTCAAATAGTCTGGTTGAAGGCTCAAATTCTCATCCTGGAGATGAACTAGGTGCAGATGAATCTTTATATGCTGGGGATGCAGGTGATGTAGATTATGAAACATCTCAGGCACCACATGTTCCTACTTCTAATCAAGGATTGAGGAGATCAACCAGAGAAAGAAAATTACCTGCTCATTTACAAGATTTTCACACAGTCATAGCAACAACTACTACTCCTCATACCATTGACAAAGTGCTATCTTATGACAATCTGTCAGAATCTTACAAAGCATTTTCCTGCAATTTGTCAAATGATCAAGAACCTCAAACATATGCTGAAGCTGCTATAGATGAGAATTGGCAAAAGGCTATGCAAGAAGAGCTTGCAGCATTACACAAGACAAATACTTGGACCATTGTTAATCTACCAAAAGATAAAAGACCAATAGGGTGCAAGTGGGTATACTGAGGATAAAAGAAAGCGAGATGGAACTATTTGATGGATATAAAGCAAGACTTGTGGCCAAAGGATATACACAGACAGAAGGGATAGATTTTCTGGAAACTTTTTCTCCAGTGGCAAAGATGTCTACAATAAGATTGTTTCTCTGTTTGGCATCCTTAAACAAGTGGCATCTGCATCAAATGGATGTTAATACAGCATTCCTCCATGGAGACCTAGATGAGGAAGTCTACATGAGGCCCCCACCTGGTCTTCATTTACAAAGAAAATCAAGTATGCAAACTCATCAAATCTTTATATGGTTTAAGACAAGCCAGCAGGCAATGGAATGCCAAACTGACTGAAGCACTCACACAAGCAGGATATATTCAATCCAAGTATGATCACTGCTTGTTTACAAAGGGGCAGGGTTCTACTTTTATTGCTTTCTTAGTCTATGTTGATGACATAGTGGTTGCAAGTTCAAATCTTTCAGAAATTCAACAACTTAAGGATCTTTTGCATAAAGCATTCACCATCAAAGATTTAGGTCAACTAAAGTATTTTCTAGGGTATGAAATTGCAAGATCAGATTCTGGAATACTTATGAACCAGAGGAAATACCGCTTGGATCTTCTGTCAGAATTTGGTTATTTAGGAGCAAAACCTTCAAACATTCTATGGATTCTAAGATCAAGCTGGAACCAAAAGATTCCCATTTCTCGGTCGACAACAAATATTACAGAAGCCTTGTTGGTAAACTCTTATACCTCAAAGAACACAGCACCGGACTTTGCATTTCTGCTCAACAATCGAGTCGGTTTTGGACAAACTCTACAGAAAACCACCTAGTCTTTGCTCACAAATTACTAAGATTCCTCAAAATGACTCGAGGCCAAGGCATTTTTTTTTCCCATCTCATGGAAGTCCTACACTCATAGCCTTGGTTGATTCAGATTAGGCGAGTTGCTACTACAACAAGAAGGTCAATCGGTGGTTGTCTGAGGTCTTCCTAGGCAACTCATTGATTTCATGGAAAAGTAAGAAACAAACTAATCATTAGCGTAGTAGTTCAGAGGCAGAATATAGAGCAATGTCTCTTACAGCATGTGAGATTCAGTGGCTTATCTATCTTCTATCAGATTTTCACATTAAGCACATACAACCTGTTCCTCTATTCTGTGACAACAAGAGTGCAACATACATTGTGGAAAATCCTGTTTTTCATGAGAGAACTAAACATATTGAGATTGATTGCCATTATGTAAGGGAAAAGTATCAAGACAAGATCTTAATACCAATGCCAGTAAGAAGTGAAAACAATCTGGCATATATTCTAACAAAACCTGTTGAAAAAGCTGTTTTTACTAGATTATGGCCTAGATATCCTACCAAGAATATATTTCAGTCTGCAAAATAATCCAATCGAGCTGATTCCCAGTTGCAAGCTGAAGTTAACTCTAACTCCAGCTTGAGGGGGGGTGTTACAGTTAATAATCCAATCGAGCTGATTCCAAGTTGCAAGCTGAAGTTGATCCAAGTTGCAAGCTGAAGTCTCACTCGGTCATTTCGTCGAACACTTAGACTAGGAGTTAGTTAAGTTTGTTAAGTTTGTTGTAACAACCCCAACTGATAATCAGGCGGTTGATTGGTACTTAGGAGTCTATATATAGGTGATTTGTAGTAGAAGAAAGCATCAATTGTATCATTTTCACAAGGAAATCAATAAACCAATTTTCCCGCCTTTTGTTCTTTCAAATCTGCAAATGCAGTTCTTCTTTTTTTCTTGAATTTTCTGAGTTTCAATCTCAGTTGCAACATGTAAGTACACCATTATTGATATATTATTTTACTTAGATGGTTAGTACACGAGAAATAAATGTTATCATCAAAAGAAATTTCAATTAGGAACCACTTGGATCACATGCATATGGTCCCGTGATGTCCATAAAGCACTAATAGATTTTATTCTAATAAAAAATAGCAATAGATAACTCAACATAGAGTTGAATATACACTACATTGTTCCTAATATTTTCTTCAGTTCCCAGATAGTGTAACTAAAAAAAACATTGTTAGATGATTAAACTTGTCAATATGAAAGATACACTAGTTAAGAAAATGATGAAAAAGGGGAGATGGTTGTATCGTTTTTGTCTTGTAGACGTTTTTGCTCTCTTTGTATAGTACACTTTGTATACAGTTTTTGTGATAATATATATTCAAGATTCATTTCTTCAGAAAAAAAAGAAAAGAAAAAGGAGATACGAAAAGTGTAATTTTCCTTTAAAAAAACATACAAGGTAGAGAATTTTCTTTTTACAACAGATACATAAATTAATTTAAGATAATCTTTAATGCACTTTTCCCTTTTTCAGGTGGTCTTAAAACATTTTGTATAAGAAATTTTATCTTACCATAGTTCTATCAAGTGGTTTGCATTATATATACATACACTTATGCTCTCTTTCACCGTGCGTGCCCCTACCGTGTAAAACAGAGTATAAATGCTTAGTATAACCATGTCATAACCGTAATAAAATTTCTAGTTTTATACAAATGCATGTGAGGGAATTAAAGAGGCAAAAAAACAAAATGGGAGAATAAGTAAATAATAAGAAAGAATATAAAGGTAGGCCAAAGTTTAAAGAATAGTCAGAGATATACCTCTGGCAGAGGGAGCTGGGTGGCATATCCAAGAATTCCTCTGCATGTGAACATATAAAGCGCTGCTATTGTAGCTCTGGGTCGACCCTCCACTACCCATGTCCACAGAATATATGCTGTTTGCATTGCCACAAATACCTGACCCCATTATAATATCAATAATAAATATTTGAGAATATGTATAATCCAAATATATATATATATATATATTAGAGGAAAATTGTACAGAAAAGCAAATTATGTTATAATAACTTTACTGCTATCTCTATATGACAGGACTTATACAAATTGTAACAATAAAAAAGTCTTGTTATACAGATATATAATGAATAGAGTTTAATTTGTTTGATGTCATTTTTAATTTTTTAGTTTTATTTTGTAGTACTCAGGTTGATGTGGAGGACACTACCTTTATTAATAAACAGATCAAAAACTAGTGACAAAACAAAGGTACCACAAAACATGTGTTAATAACACGTTATTTTCTTAGTATTATATTTTCTGAAAACGATGACACGCGCGTTAATGGATGTAAAACATTCATTTATTGTCAACGGCAAATCACTGATTGATATGGTTTAGTTGAGTTCCAAAGGGTTGACTCTCACATTATTCTAAAGCCTATTATTTGCACACACTCAATCTATTCGTGCACCACTCTATTTGAACACCACAATATAGAAGCGATAATGTGAAAGTCGGTTCTAGAGACTAGAACCGACTTTTCGTAGGTGCTTTATGAGAACCGAGTCGGTTCTCATTTCTTAACCTACGAAAAATCGATTCTAACCTTCAAATCGATTGTCATAATATCGGTTTTGTTGTAGTGCACATGTAGATTGTATACGAGTAAAATAATGTGGTGCAAATAAGACTCTCACTATAACATGTATGAACCCGAAAATTCTTGCCTACTCACTCTATTTGAGAGATGAGGTGTATCACATCTACGCCCTTCACTACGCTTACCCCACAACTTTAATTGATGGCTAAGATGTTAGCCACCTCACCCCACTCTTCAAAAGGAATGAGTATGTAAGAATTTCTCATATGAACCTCACTACACACTAAACAACCAACATTCGGCCAAAATGCTCACCTTTCAACAAGCCTAAAGGGTTTTAGAAATTCCCAACAATAAGCCACCAAGCACACAGGCAACATCACGCAGCTATTAAACCAACATTTTAGCCGATTAATGATCCGTTCGTTTTGATAAAGAAAATTAAAAAAATTCATTCCAATGGTATGATATATACCATTTCAACCGAATGATTTTCTTATCATTGCTTCCGAAAGTGAATGAAATAACATTTGATGAAGATTAAAAAAAACGTCGTCGCCCCCACCTCATCCTACCATGTGCTTCCAACCCCATGCCACGCGTACCACTGTCCATACACATGCGCCACGTTACCATATACCCCCCCGCCCTACCCCAATGCCCACCGTTATCAACCTTACTTTTAAGGTTATCAATATCCTTATCCCTACTCCTACCTTTATCTTTACCTCATAGGCATCTCTCAGGAAGCCAATTAAGCCACGAAATGAAGCCCTCTCAAACATCATTTTTTAAGGGTCTCAGTTTTGATATATTTGTATATGGACATTTTTATGTTTTACTTAAAACAAAAAACTCAGTAAGTCCTAACTTATTAGCTTAATATCTATTTTCACCTAAGAACCCAATCTAACCAAATTTCATTATTATTATTGTTTCACTCTAACGAGTAGTATACTAAAAAAAAAAATTTGTTAGACCATAACTTATCGCAAAATCAAGGGCCGTAAATATTGTTTCCTATGAGCCTCCGATTATGCGGTGTTGGCCTTGCTTATCCCTCAACAATCCTTATCGCAACACCCCCACCTTTCCACTGTACCTCAACCACCAACTCCTTACCATAAGCCAAGGGTCGTAAGAAATATTTTCCTTAGAGACCCTGATTACACATAAACGGCATTGCTTAGGGTATTCGTAGCAGAAACCCTATATGATGCCATATCCCTAAAATGAAGAAAAAAATAGAGTTTACCCTAAATAGCTCCCACAGCAGAGACTCTATCCCTATTTATTTTTAGGGATATGCAGTGCATCCTCACATTTAAGGATGCACTATTCACATCCCTAAACATATTTAATTATAAAAAATGATAGAAATAAGGATAGGGATACTGCTGGAGTGAAATAATAAATATTTAATATGTATGAATAGGGTTGTGAGGTAGAATAAATATTATTTAAAATGTTATAGTGATAAGAATAGGGATGTTGTTGTAGAGTGTTTTGAATTAAAGTGTTGTAAAATAGAGATATATATTATTTTATATTATTTTAAGAATAAAAAATGGTGCATCTGGTGTGAATGCCCTTATCCCTTTACAATCCCTATTGCAATACCCCCACCGCACCTCAACCACCCACTCCTTACACTACCCTACCCTTACCTTTCCACCACCCCACAACCTTACCCTAGGACCCGTGCCACACCCACCTCCTACCACCCCATGTTCATTTTATACTTTCATATGTAATAAAGACAATATTGGAAAATCATCAGTTAGAAGATCTCAGATCAGTGTCTTCTTAATGATTCTTTACTTTCTGCACTCAAACACCACTTCTTCCTGCTTTACAGAATCTTAAACAGAGAGTCAATTTGCATTAGAATCTCTATTATACATCATTAAAATATCTACAACCCCTAAAAATAAGACATATTTAAATGGCGGTAAATTTTTTTATTGTTAAGAGTCGTAACGAGTTGATAGAAGATCTATACAACGTAATACTTATTTAGCATTTGTGAAAATAATTGACTAGCCTTTGTTGTTGAAGCTGAATGTGTGAATGATCCATTACAAAGTCTTCTATATTTTTTTAATCAGGTCATCGATAAAATAAAATAAAAACATATATATATATATATAATATATATTATTATTATTATTATTATTATTATTATTATCAGGTCTTGGGTATATTTCACAGCAAAAAATTAGAGTATAGTAGGGTTGGTAAATAAGATAGAACAAAATAAGAGAAAATGATAGCAAAATTTGGATGTACAGATGCTGGAGAAGTGGCGCATCACCTTAAACATCTGTGGTATACAGATTTTTAAACAGATTCTACTGGAGTTATTTTTCGGATAGATCTGAAATGTCTTGATCTGAAAAATACAGATTTTACATCATATACAGATTCTACTGCAAGTGCTCTTATACCCCAATGCACTAGTTCCAATTCCAAACAATAACGGAACCATAAGGGTACTTTAATCTGGCAATGCATAGTAATCCAAAAAGGGTCTTTTGGTCAATCTAATTTACTTATAGATAATACCTTTCCCGTACGTATCCCATATACCACAGCAACTAGACATGTGGTTAAAGAATGTGATCTGCAAGAAGCTCCACCTAACATTTAGTACCAGTCACATAAAGTGTATTACCAAACTACCCAACTAACTAGACTCGCCAGTTGCACGTACACATAGCTCCCAATGTGTGTAAATTGTAAAACCTTGCGTTAATTATCATTAAACTAGAATTATTTCACTTAACTATATAATTTTTGGTTTTAGAAATTGCAAAAAATCACTATAATCAGTATTCAGTCAGGGCCGATGAAATACTAAAACACTATTCTTTAGAAAGATTTGCATGTACTAAATTCTTTCAATTAAAATAATTAGGAAATTGACATACTTTAGAAGTTCATTGAACCAATGAATGCTTTAAGAAAGAAAAGTTGAAAACTCAAATGGATACGTAATGGGAAATTCTCACCGAACAAAATGTTTACCATATCAATGATAACAAAGACACGAAATGACTCAAAATTTTCATAAGAGTAGTGTAGTATTAGTATTATAACATGGTCCCGACTAACATTTTTACACCATTAATCATAGGAGTGATGCTCGAAAGTCCAGACACAAGGATCGTCTATATCATAATCAAAAGTACTATATAAAAATCAAAGGTGAAGATATGTGTTGTTTCAACCGTAAAATTAGGACGGTGTTACTCTCAAGACGGATTTATCAAAAGCACACTTTTATGAAAAATTCTTACATGCACTCTCCTCGCATGCATCAATTGTATGCGTGACATATGTATAAGAAGACTACAAGAAGACAAATTAGTATTTGTTTCTTGTCGCATATCTAGCCAGCGGTGCACGCGATGACTCCTCAGGTAGTTTAATTACCTATTGGTGTACTAAGTGTTAGTTGGAAGTTCTTCTATGATAAGTCCATTTAAAGAGTAACACATATAGATTATTCTGGATCACATTGTTTCAACTCAAATTCATTTGTGCAGAATGGAATTATCGTCAATGTTCACTGCAGCAGAAAGTATTACGGAAGAATTACCCGTGTTAGAATTGCTCATTACATTTACCTGTTGCGGTGTAAATGTTACTAGTTGGGCCAATTGTATAATTGTCACAGCGTAAAAAGTGTATTGTGAGGTGGAACTAATTAGCATTTTTGTAGAACGGTGCCGGAATCTAGTGACCATCATCATTATGAAAGAAAAAAAAAAAAAAAAAACTCCGGTTTATTTAAAACGGCAACGCATGCATGAAAATTTAAAATCCGAATCACATACCGTATTTAGACCGGCGAGCAAATTATTGAGATTCGGTCGGGAAGCAAGCAGCCGGTGAATCGGAACCGTCAGAACAAATCCGAGATCGAACGGAGCCTCCATAGACGGAATCATTCTCAGAGTGTATTCAACTCCCATGAAAAACAACACCGATAAAGCGAACAAACACGGCATCGGATGATACTTCACCAGATCAAACAAATCCTTCATTCTCCATTTCATAAAACACGCTTTCTCTAAAAATCCTCCGGCGGCGCCATTTGGCATTGATTTTCTGGTCATCTTCTCGGCAGCGGGAGATTGACGGTCGTTTTTCAGGAGGATGGTGGCGCCGTTAACTGTGGTGGTGGCAGTGCCGTTGCGCTTTTTATGGCGATTATTAAGAGTGGTGGTAGTGGAATTGGTTAGGAGGGTGGTCGGAGAACGGAGGTGGGTTGTGCCTCCGTTCATTATATAGAAATTTTGATGGGAAATGGATATTTTTAGTGTATTTTTTGGGGGGTGCTTTTTATAGGGTGGTGTGACGGAGTGCGCGAGGAATGGACGGCGCCTACAGTTTCAGTGCGTAGGACATTCACACGCCTGTTGATTAAACTCCGGACCCACTCCCCGATATCGTTTTATGTGTTTTGATGTACTGTATCATCCGGTATACCGGAATGCATCCGTTCTTGAATAATTAAAAGAAAAAAGGATAACTAATCCTTGATGTATAATTATTTAGTCTCAATGAATGATAAGACATATTTAATACGTTATTGATTATGATGGATCGATATTATAATTAATGGGTATTATATAATCAATATTGATGTAAAATCATGTTAAGTTACTCGTTTTAGCTGAGTGATTGTAATAATAATGCTAACTACGAATTTAAGATAGAAGGCTCAAGCTAGGAATTGACGTCGCACTAGGCTAGTAGAGTCTATTACGAAACTGAATTAGGATGATTTGTTGAGTTTATGTAGATTATATTGAATTTTTTTTTTTGATGTAAAATATTTCCTCTATATGGGTTTAGCCTCTCTGAAATTTGCATTTGACTCGTCTTTGATACATTGTTTAATCACAATAATTGAATCACGATATGTGTGACTCGTCGCAAAATTTGTATTATCCAACCATGCATGCATGATTCGTAAATCGTAATGTAGATGAACGGCAAGTTTGGCTCAAGTGGTAGTGGCTTGAAAATATTTAGGAGAAGTCACATGTTCACTCCCTTGTATGTCATCATGTTAAAAGAACTAGGGGCCAGTTCCGAAATCTTTGAGTAAGAATCACGCTCCGCGAACGATCAAAGACTGATTCCAGATTAGTCACAGTTTGGTCCCGGGCATGAAAGGCTTATGAAAAGAAGAAGAAAAACGTACATATTCCCTTATCGCGTGTTTTGATAAGTAAGGATCGTTTCACATGACAATCTTTTGTCAGCTTCAAAACTTATATTTTATGTTAAATCGGACTACATCTTGATTTTTAAACACAATCTAATGGCTATCAGAAGTGCTGATATATAGGGAATAACAAGAGAGGAAAGAACCTATGTAACATGTAACATGTAAATGTATGACAAAATCTTATAACCAAACACACGCAGTCGATAAAAATGTAAACAATGGTAGAAATTCTATAAATCTTCCACTACATTCACAACTACTTACGGAGGTAGGAATTAAAGTTGGGATGAGTTAATGCATTGTATTATTGATTAAGATAACTCGATTAGGACTTAAATCCCATATAATTAATACGAACTACTACCTCCGTCGTGTATTAGATGATTCAAATCCTATATAATATAAACTACTACCTCCGTCGTGTACTAAATGATTCAAATCCTATATAATACTATATTCGTTCCAAAATATAAATCTATTTACTTATTTGGATTTGTCTAATAATATAAATCCATTTAGATACCAATGAAGCATTTATTACATTTTCTCTTTTTACCTTTTATTTATTATATACACACTCACTTTTCAGTGTTTTGCATTAATAACACACGGGTCATTTTAGACTTTTTGTATCAAAATTAATGACACATAATCAATTTAAACAACTTTCTTAATATGTGTGGAACGAAGATAGCTGTAATGATCCAAGGGCAAATAAGAGTTTGAATGTTTCTTGGGACAAAACTGAAAGAAGGTATGACCACAAGGTTATGTGTTGATTATTAGGAAGCAAGTAAAGCAATAAAGTGTGGCATACATGTATAGCTCATACTATAAGAAAACCAATTTCTTGATTAGGAAGCAAGTAATTGTAGTAGACTAGTGCATTAAAGTGTGCATTGCTCATTTGCAAAGATAAAATAAAGGTCAATAAACAGTTGGGAAAACATTTTAATTAATGGCGTGTGACGACTAAAGGATAGTAAGAATGACCTTCCAACATTTATACAGTTATACGGTTATCATTAATGCCGCCAATTGTACAACCAACAATCTCAAATAATGAAAAGAAAGAAAGAAAAGCATATCATATTGTACAATAAAATAATCAAACACGTCATATTCACTATAAACAACTAATAGAAAATATTGATACTCGGTTAAACGATCTTAGTCGAATCGAGTATTGAACTTATCGATGCAAGTTTACTTAATTTTTACGAGTTCGAGTCCAAACACAAACTTTACATAACTATCGTATTCAGATTAAGTCAATCACGATCACGGAAACCACTTCGAACTCGAGTTGAACACTAAATGAATTTGAGGTTGTTTTGAGCTAAATAAAGTATTTCTTTTATTTCAAAAGATTACGGGAAAAAAGATCAAATAATCGTAATATATATCGTTTTAGACGAATATCCAAAAATAAATTCATTTTTATGATATGAAATGTCTAAATTATCAATTTAACCCACAAATAATTGAGTAGGAAAACATGAAATTTAATAAATATTAATCTAGCTAATATATACATAATGTATATTCCACAAGTACTTTTGATTTGAGCAAACTCACGAGTAAACGCGCGAGTTGAGTGTAAAAATATTTGAGATCGACTTATTTATTATTTGAAGCAGTTTTGAAGATGATGGTGTTGTGGCGGAAGATGGTGGCAGGGGTGGATGTGGGATGGGTAATGGTTGAGGATATGCATGTAGTGTTGAGGTGGGTGGTGGCAGGGGTGAAGGTGGGATATAGGGGTAATGTTGAGGATACTAAATGCAGTGTTGAGGTGGGTGGTGGAAGGGGTGAAGGTGGGATAAGGGTAATGGTTGATCGAGGATCGAGGTAGCATGTGGTGTTGAGGTGAGTGATGACGAGGTGGTAGTGAGGTGTAGGGTGGGTGGTGGAAGGGGTACGGTTGGCGGATGGTGATGGGTGCGTTGAAAGGGGGTTGGTGGTGAGTTGTGGCAAGGAAAATACAATACGTGGCGACGACATGGAGTGGTGTCTGCAGTGGAGTGTGGTGGTGGGTGTGTGCGGCTGGTGGATGATTCTTTATCACTGTATAGACTTTTGGAAATACATATATCGTTATGTTACTGTTTTCTATTATATGATTTTACTAAGCTGTAGCATTTTTGTTATTATCTAAATAACTTAGGCTATATATTCACACATTGATGCAGCCAACAAAATTAGGTGGAACATTTCTTGGTTTAATTCAGGCCCCATGAAATTGACAACTTTTCTTTATATGTATAGTTAATTGGCACACTATGTGGCTCATAATCATTAGTACATCACACAATCAATTGTCATGTGTGCCTCAAAATAGTAAACTGCTTTTTTATCATATACATGTCACTTTATATTTAGATTATAGATAGTTTAAACATCCTGAAATAAATTGTCATGCATGTGTGCCTAAAAGAATAAGCTACTTATTATCGTGGTTATGCATGTCATATTATAGTTTTTGATTACATAAGTTGTACATCCTGAGTAGAAGTTCTCGGTAGTAATGCTTTTTTAGGGGTTTAGACTTTTTGAAGAAGAAAAAAATACACGGGAAATTAAGCTTTAATTAATTAATTACGCTTTACTTTCTAGTATGTTTCTATATCACTTTACGGAAAACCACAAAGGTAAAGCGTATGTTTATATTCCTTAGGAGAGTAAAATCTTTATCATTAATTAACAAGAGAGTAAATCATAGTATTAATATACCATAAGAGGTTATTGATGTATGATAAAAATATAACCATATTATATGATTTTTTATATCGTATTTACGATAATATCGTATAAATTCTATAAAAATATATCTAAAAACACATAAAAATCGAAATCATTATAAATAGATATTATCGTTATAATTTTAGTAAAACTTATAGTTTTTATGATCAAAATTATTGTGGCTCTCGTGTTTTGATTGTTTGAGTGCGTGTGATTAAAATCGAAGAATTAAAACCAAAAAGCAGAAGAAACGGAAGAAAGATATTTTTCAAGATCCGCCCGAACAGAAAAAACCCGGCCCGAGCCGTAATCTCTCTCGCCACCAAAGACATGGGGATTTGTCAGAGAGAATCTCCATCATGTGACCGCCCGGCCGTCTTCTACACCGACCCGCCGCTGGCCTTGTGATGCACTCTATAAATACTCTCATTTGCAGCTTGAGGAAGTTGTACCAATATATATATATATCACTTATATATATATATATATATATATATATATATATATATAATCTTAATCTAGTTTGTAGTTCAGAATACCGTGTAAACTACACTCTGTCGAAATAATAATGTAGTATAAGTATCGTTTTAGTACTTAGAAGGTTTATCAAGGTTCGTTGTTGCTAAAGGAGTTGCTATTTCCGGAGAATACAATTTCGACACTACAATTGTAATCTGGTAACTTTTTAATGTATTTATGTTTGTTTGTTGTTATTAGTATCTATATATTAGTTATAATGATATTAGGCTAACTCTATATCTAGCCAAGATATGAAATTGAATTAGTTTATCTTTTTAGGAAATAGATGATGACTATGTTAAAATTGAATTAAAATCGATTATAATGAATCTTTTTCTATCTTGCAACGTATTGATAATATTCGGATTGCGTAATTAACCAAGATGAATCGCAACATATAACCTAATGATGAACCGACCAGAGAAGTTAGGTGATGAGATAAAGGATAGAAAAACCGGAGGTAAAATGGCCGAGTGAAAGCGTGACAACGGAATCCTATTTCCTAGAAAGCGATTTGTCTTGGGAAAGATTAATCTTATTAAATTTGTGCTCAAGATCATAATAATGTTAAAATCAACAGTTTAATTGAAACTAACACCGGAAAGTTAAATCGATCCGCTCGACAACCGGAGCCTTTTGAATAACATCGGTCTTCCGACAAACGGAATAACCTCTTTTATCAGGGGTAGATTTGTACTGACTGCTCGACTAGCGAGATTAGCATGGGGCGATTGTGGAGATTGAACTATTGACAATTTGACATATATGACAATTTCATACGCCGTGTGAGGAGGAGTTATGCTAGTTTAGAAAGACAACCTGGTTCATATATAATTGATTCACCTTAAAATAAGGAAAGATCAAGCACATTTATTTCTACTAAAAGAGATCTTGATTCAAATGACATATTTTTAGTTAGTTTTAATATATTACTAGTATTTATATCTTATATATTGTATTGGTACTATATATATTTATATATATATATATATATATATATATATATATATATATATATATATATATATATATATATGTATTTCTATATATATATTTATGTATCTATATATATATATCATTTTAGTTTTGTGCATTTATTTTCTTGTTTTAAGGTTACTAGAAAGGAAAAGAAAATTACGACTTAGATTGAGTTAATACAGCCTTCAGCGGTGTTTAATTGCACTCTGAATTACCACACGCTTCCTCGAGGATTCGACACATGACTCACCACACTAAAGACTACACAATTCCGACACACGCTTGTCGGTTAAAGATCGTAACACCTAGAAAAGGTGCAAGGCGTCAATTATAAACTTTATATGCTAAAACACATGGGTTAAAATGTCATTTCTCCAAAAATATATTGAACCCAAAGGGTTTTCACTCTCGCGTCACAACAATTTAGTAGGTATAGTTTATACATCATGGCTAAATTGTCATGTGTGCCGAAACATGTAGCATTAGGTATATCTTGAGAAAAATTGCAAAAATGATTTCGTAACTTGTGATATCAATTTGAGTCTTATACGATTCCAATTTCAATATTAAATCCCGTAAGTTTTATTAACTGAAGTGATATCAATTTAAGTCTTGCACGATTCCAATTTTAAAATTAAGTCCCGTAAATTTTATTAAACACGTTTTATGTTAAGGACGTCTCTCAAAAAAAGGACAAAACCCAGAAACTAGAGCTACATCGAACACCTATCAGTAATTACACACCAAAAAAACATAAGTTAAAACATTAGAATACATAGTCCCAGGTGGAAATCGTCTTTTCGTTTCTAGACCATAGAAACGTACACCGACGTTCTAAGGTTTCGCTTCTAAACAAAACACATTAACTACAACTTTCATGTACTAAACGGGCTCGGTAAGCAACCAGACCCTCACAACCCGAACAAAGTCTGTGAGCGAGATGAGCCCTTGAAGAAAACCCCTATGATCAACAACCCAAACCCGGTGTACATGATATGTAACGGCTTTGTCAATGGCTTCACCCACGGGAGATTCCACGTGGCAAGTTATTGGATCCCTAACCGAGCCTCTTAAACCAGAAGCTTCATGCACCGCGGTTTCAGCAAGTTTTTCGAGAAATTCAACAACTCCCATTTGCAAGCAAGTTTGTAACTGAAATATTGGGCATCTTTTTAGATCTGATGCTGAAAATGTGCCCACAAGTTTCCTCTCTTTTCCCTGCAACCATATGACCCAAAGCAAATAATAAACTTTCACTTTTTGCTTTTTATTCAACTTCAAGGAAGATAAATTAATTTTACTAATATTAATATTAGTAAAAGCATTTGTAGTAAATACCGTAAAATAAAAAATTATATTAGGGAGAATCACTTATCGTAATTTGCAAGACACAAACCCATATAAAATAAAAAGTAGGGATTCTACTTATTTTCTTTGGAAGGTGGGACTTATTGTACTATTAAATTCGAGGAGGATGAAAAAAAGTGCAAGAAAAAGCACAAATAATGAAGATAAAAAAGTGAAAGAAAAAGCACAAAGAATGATTTGTCTGATCATTTCACTGGGCAAGAGTTTTTCATGCCATCTACTTACAAAATATACATGGTGCCAAACACTATAGCTAGTAGTGTAAGACAAGATGATAAAAATGTGGGGGGAATGTTAGCCCTGGCTTTTACCATGTCTCCCGAACAATCTCAGTACATATGTGGGGGGGAATGTGGGGAAAAAAAACGATCCTCACTCTCGGCTTTTGAAAAAGTGAATTATATGATGCAGAGGTTGTGTGGCGTATGGTAAATTCAAATAAAGCGCAAATAAAGGCTCCCTCCTAATGTCCCGCCTTAATTATTTGTAGTTTCAACCGACTAGGAAGGAAATGCTATTGATTACGGTGAACTCGCACCACGATTAAATGTGACAAAAATAAATTTGAACGAGCCAGGATTTTAGTCTCGGAAGGGATCGTGAACTCTGTTAAGATGATCGGGTGACTTAATTGGTTAGACCAGATTATATATAATTATTATTAGTTTATTTTTTTTTTTTTTACTCTCAGGTGGGCTTAGAGTCCACATAATAAAGGATACCTTCACCATTGAGAAAAACAATAGTCCAACAAGAATTTACTTCCTTTACAAAAAATCTATTAAATAATCCATTATATGCAAAGAGAGATTTTATGGTATTTAGAGAAACGTTCTACCAGACAACATGAATCATATCCTCCTACATGTACACTTTTTTTCCTGCACACTCTTGCCATGTGGACCAAAATAATACAAATTGAAAACTTACATTGACAAGCTGTCTATGATCTTCATCATCGACACTTGATGATTCCACAATAGGCACCGCGGCTAGAGACGTGGTTCTCATGCATTTGATCGCGTCAATAACTTTAGCCCGGTCAGTAATACTGAAGATGATGTCACTAACAGCTCTGGCTTCTTTGACGGTGCGAGTTAGGATCCCTTTAAGCTCCGATTCATGTGATCTCAAGTAGCGTAAAAGATCCATTTGTGTGAACATTCGATAGCTCGAAGCTGAATCGACTAGCTCGACTCCTGCTACGTTGTCTACTTGGCTGTCGATGGGGACCATTGCGCGGTGTATTCCTTTGCTAAATACTTCCATGCAATCTATTATGCTGCATTACATATATATACGTCACGAATTTGAAAATAAGATTGAACTAATGTATCATGAATAAGATTGAATTAATGGGCATACATGAATTTCAAAACAAGTGTAAACATGTATATAACTGTATAATCCGAATCCGGCTCTTGTGGTACAACCGTTATCCGTTGTGATTGTAACTAGGAAATGGCTTGAGATCAATGTCCAAGGGATTGGGATCCTCTGCTGTGGCCTTGTTGTGAGCCCGAAACGGTGAAGTTTTGGGCAAAAAGTAAAAGCGACGCCACGCTGATGTTGTTTCTCTTTTTCTTTTTTTAGATCGAACCAAACGGCGTACGTTTTGACGCCGTTCGTTTTGCGTCACAGCACACCGTGCTGTACCCATTTCACCCATTTCACAGCAGACGACCTCAACCCAAGTCCAAGTTGTGTGACTAATTTCGACGCCTAAATAAACGCCGTTCGTTTTGCGTCACAGCACACCGTGCTGTACCCATTTCACAGCAGACGACCTCAACCCAAGTCCAAGTTGTGTGTCTAATTTCGACATCTAAATAAAAACTACGATGTTTCATGTTTCTTGTGTATTTGATTTTTATGTTTTGTTCTTTTATTTTTCTTCAAAAATTCAAATACACATAAAACGACGTAGTTTTTATTTAGACATCGAAATTAGACACAATTTGGACATGTGATCTCATCCCCTAGGAAATACGGATGTAAAACTTGTCGAGCTGCTCAACACTAGGCTCAAGGCTCATGATCGAAATGCTTATTTAAATATGATCAACTTTTCTAAAAAACAAATTATTTAGCTGAACTCGAACGTTTCATCGAAGTCGAAATGTTCACGAGCCGAACTTGAGCACTTGAAAGCTTGATTCGAAATATTCACGAGCTTTACTGATTCAAAATATTCATGAGCCAAACTCAAGTAATTGAAAACTTGACTCGAAATATTCATGAGCTTTATTGAGCAATATTAAGTTATATCTTTTTTTTTATGAGAAAAAATATCAAGTTATATCAAAAATATATTGTGTTGTATTTTTTGACGAGCCGAACTTGAACCCTCTTAAGCTTAACAATCTTCGAGTTTTTCAAGCTATTGTTGAAGTTTAAAAGTGCTTAATATTTCATCGAGCTAAATCGAACATAAATAAAACTTAATTGAGACAATCTCATGCAAATTTTCCCTTACTCGAAAGAACTCTAGCCCTATTTTAAATAATTACTCGATTTGATAAATAAATATATAATTCGGCTCGTTTACAGCGAAGAATATTTTTAGAGACGGAAGTAAACCTGGTATTGGGGTTAAGAGTCCACAAGCTAAGACTTTCAAGACAATGTCCAATAATAGACGACACCGGAACCGACATCCTCTTCTCAAAATCCTCGGCGGCGGCGGCACTATCCCCTTCTTCACTTCCGGCAATATGAGCAACCACATCCAGCATCGTAACCATCCCAATATAATGCTTCCTAACCGCACCCGTCTGCTTATCCGTCTCCATTATCATCGACCCACCTGCTCCGATCCAATGTCCAGGCGGAGCAGCCACCGGCACCGCCACCACTCCGTTCGCCATTAAAGCATTCATTGTATCAGCTAAAGAAGCTGTATACGGAACCTCCACTAGCCTTCTCTTATCTGTTCCGATTATATCCTTTAGCTTCCTGTCTCCAACTCCAAGCCTTTGACTTTGAGATTGAGCTTGAAATTCGCCGCCGCCGATGCCGCCACTGGTTTTCTCCATATTCATGTTGTCTTTACCCTTCATGACATCTCTTTGTGTTTGCATTTTAGATATGGAAGATTGATGATGTAAGAAATGTTCATTAATAATTATATTTTATAGAAATCAACTGGTCTCTCTGTCTCTGATCTTATCTAAGACAAAAATGGGAAGCAGTATGTGTACGTGTCGATGCTGGAGAATGGATTCGTGTCACACATGCAACGTGGACCCTTTTGTAACTAGGTAGGTGTAAAGTCATCTATAACGTCCCCGAATAGTATCATACAGCGGATCCAGAAATTTAATCAGTGTTGTCTACAAAAATTTCCATTCAGACTATCGGAGTATGAAAATGTATTTTTTATCGATAAAACGATATTTTTAACAATAAAACTACATTATATTAATTTTATATTTTTTTAAATCTTGGATGTCAATAGAGTCACATGAGCCCGACCACCCTAGCGAATGGAGATGTGCCCATGCTTACTATTTGAGCGGCCGTAATAGCCTTATTATACATCCATTTTTTCAGACACTAACCAAACTTTAGACGGGCCTAAAATAAATTAGCATCTAGTGGCTCATTTTTTAAAGTCTTTTTCTTCACCACATCCACTAGTCATTCCATATAGAGAAGCCCGTGGTGAGGGCTTTTAAAATCTCTGCAACCTTATGAGCCATACAGCATAATTTGGAGAGCCAATATTAAAAAAGAAATGATTATTGTACAATAAATATAGAGAAATATATACAACAAAGTGTCACAACAATTTTCTCCATAATTGATTTTTCTAGGATCCATTTGAATTAATATGTCTCATTTCATAATCAATAGTCTAAAAATATGTTGTGGAACTTTGTTGTACATTTGTTGTGTTATTATCATTATTCATACTAAAAACATGAAACTTGATGACGATACCGGGTTACGCACCTCGATATATCATCACCGAGTGGACCTCATGGATTAAATGTTTGCTAAGGCGCATGAACCAGATAAGGCGTACAAGTCGGACTATCGACTTAGAAGCCATGGCACGCATGTCGATCCTCGAGCCTGAAGTATGGCTAGGGATTCGAGGTCACGACTATCGACTTACGGGCAGTGCAGGACGTGAGTTCCAGGAGTCGATCATCCCAGGTCGGGCAGATCGATATCGAGAACAGAGTCCACACCAGCTACGTTGGCCCAATATCCACAGGATAACTTGGGCGATGGGTAAAGCCTAATTAAGGGTAAATATGACAACAGCTACAAACCGACTCATATTAGGGTTAGGTCATGCATTGTCCTTATAAATACAACGTTCCAGGAACTACGTATGGCTTGATTCCTGGAACATAACAGGATACTACGTATGGCTTGATCACCCCCAAAATCATCCTTGATTCAATCATAGCTAGATTAAAACGGCCCAGATTTATTCATAGACGAAATCCAGCATCGTCATTGGCGCTAGAAGGAGGGTCATTTATTTTGTTGAATACGTCAAGATCATCATGCCTCCAAAAGACAAAACCGCCAGAAAAACCACCTCCAAAGCGTAGATCCGCGAGAATCCGCGAGATAAGAAAGGGCGGTGTATGGAGCCTCGGGGAGATAAAGATCGGCCTTAGAGACCGCCCAAGAAAATCCACCAAAGCAAACTCAGGAAAATCCACCACAACAAGCTCAGGGCCTTGCCCCAGAGTATCAGGCCATGGTGGATCAGTTGGCGGCGACAGATCACAATGCTCTGAGAAAAATAATGGCGGAAGCATTTACACGAGCGTAAACGAAAAGAATAAAGAAAGACAAAGCGGAAGGCGGTGCGAATATCGCCGTCAATAAGCCTAAGCCAACTCAATTCGAAGAGATCGGCGCTTCCTCAAGTTACGTCGAAAGAAGAAGCGAGAAATCCAACGAAGCACATACGCATCGATGAAGATAGCGTTAGGCGGGTGAGTTAGACGTAATCTGTGGGAGGACCAGGGTTCGTTGTGGTTGAAGTCTCCTTTCACCAAGGAGATCGAAGATTATCCTAAACCCGCGGATTTAAGATTCCTAAGATAGACCCGCATGATGATGGCACCACCGACCGGAGGACCATCTTCACTGTGTATCTATCCCGAGATGAGGCTAGATTGTGCACCAGGCGAGATGCGATGCGGGCATTCGAGACTCTACTCGTAGGTCGAGCAAGAGAGTGGTTTACTAAGTTGAAACCGGATCCATCTCCGACTTCACCATGCTTGCCCGAAAATTGAGACACGCCTTCATCGTCAACAAAAAGTTTGATTGAAGCGAGACGCACCTCACAAATGTGAGGCAAAGATAGAGACAGTCGGTGTTAGATTATCGAAGAGGTTTAACTCGAGGCCATGCAGTCAAGGATCCACAGGATCGAGTCTTGATCACTTCATTTGTAGGTGAGGATCTGCGCAACACAAAGTTATATGAGAAGTTAAGCAGAAACCTCCCCCGGAACATGGATGAATGTGTGAATGTCGTCCATCGATTTTGTCAAGGCGAGGAGGCAGTGCGTAGGCACACCCAGGCCGAGTGGATGGACAACTCGAGGAAAGATGGTCGAGGAGCAAATAAGAACCCGTCTCGACAGCAGGATGTAGAGAGAAAAACATCTGTTTGGGATCGCATCGAGGCACCTGTCTCGGGCCGGTCAGAGAAAAAGGGGGGTAAAAAGGATAAAGATTTTACTCCTCTCAACCGGTCATGTACAGAGGTTTTATCAATCATGGTCTCCAAGAACCTAGCCAAGAGGCCACCTCCGATCAAAAAACCTCGAGAAAAACGAAGGTCGACAAAGTACTGTGAATTCCACGAGGATACAGGCCATTCGACAGAGGAATGTTTCGACTTGAAGAAAGACATCGAAGCTCGTATCCAAGAGGGGAAGTTGGATGAGGTTGTTGACAGGTCGCGTTACACTGAGCCCAAGGGGCAACGATATTTCAAAAGAAAAAATCCTGACCAGGATAGAGGTCGAAGTCGAGAGAATCAGAGAAGAAGAGACCGATCTCCTGATAACGATAGGGACTATTATGGTCGGGACCGCTATGATGATAATCGCCCAAATAATTACGTGAATATGATATTTGGGCCGGGAGAGCGAAAGAGCGAGCGGTCGGGAACCAGACGACGGCTCGAGGTCACGCAAGCGGCCGAGATTAACCACGGAAGTCGGGTATGACTTCCAAAGCGGCGTCCCTGAGTCGACTAGTCATAGTGAGGGGTTAGTGATTGAAGCGGTTATAAGTCGCACGAGTATCGAGGGTATGCGTCGATAATGGCGCGCATTTGTGAATATCTTATACTACTCGGCATTCCAGGTATGAAGCTCAAAGAGAAAGACTTAGTGCCCATAGCCTCGCATTTATTCGGTTTCACAGTCAGGCGATCCATCCCATGGGTTCCATAAAGCTACTCACGACAAGTAGGTGATGGAGAGAGAGGAGGAGCGCCAGAGCTAAACTACATGGTCGTTAAAGCTCCCTCCGCTTATAATGTCATTTTGGGTAGACCATACTTTTTCGATTCTGGTATGTAATTTCGACGTACCATAATGAGATGAAATTCCCAACTCGAAATGGTTCCCACGAGGTAAAAGGGGATATTGAAATCGCCAGAAGCTGTAATTCGATAGTGATGAACGGTAAGATGGCGGTACAACAAGTCCTCGTCGAGGAACTTATTCCGGAAGAAGAGGAAGAGAAGTGTTGGGCCTCGAATGAGGAAGTTGAAAATGTTAACTTATGGGAAGGGGAAGACGATCGAGTGTCCAAGTCGGGATCTGGATCCCGACTCGAAAAGCGGTTATTGATCGACTTCTTCGAAAAGAGTTCAAGGACGTTTTCGCGAAAGCGTCGGCGTGCCAGTCCACCGGCTGACATATCGCCATCCATAAACTCGAGATTGACCAGGCGAAAGCGGTCAAGCGGAAGAAGCGAAACCGCGCCGGATCGATTGGAAGCCATCGAGTCGAAGTCGGGAAGTTACCGCCGGCAAATATAGTAAAAAAGGTACTTTATCCAGAATGGCTTGCTAATCAAGTGTTGGTAAAGAAACCAGATGGCAGCTGGCGCATGTGTGTGGATTTCACGGATTTGAACAAGGCATGCCCCAAAGATTCCTATCCCGCCGCCTAAGATCGGCGGTTTAGTTGATTCGACCATCGGTTTTGAGGTATTCGCGTTTCTCGATGCATACAAGGGATACCATCAGATTCTTATGGACCCTCGGGATGCGGAGAAGACTGCGTTCATTACAGAGTTCGGCACCTTCTATTATGTTACCATGCCATTCGGACTAAAGAATCTTTGGAGCTACATACCAAAGCCGGCGATCAACAAAATCTTTTATGAAGCGATTGGCGAGAACATGGAAGTTCATGTGGACGATCTACTCATCAAAAGCCGATCGATGAAGCAATTTTTGGTAGATGCCATGGAAGTATTTGAGGTGTTAAGAGATACTGAAATGAAACTTAATCCAAAAAAGTGCACCTTCGGGGTGAGAACGGGCAAATTTCTAGGGTACATGGTATCGAGAGGCGGGATTCGAGCTAACCACGACAAGATCGACACACTAAAGAATATGCCGGCACCTCAAAATATGAAAGAGGTTCGAGAGACTCACAGTCGGATGGCGAAGATCGAATAGATTCTTATCTCGGTCACCCCAAGCGCAAGACTACCGTTCTTTAAAATTCTCCAAAGCCCGATCCTTTCCACTGGGACAACGAATGTCGAGCGACCCGAAGAATTAAAAGCATATCTATCAGAACTACCTACCCTCACTTCTCCTCGAGAGGGGGAAAGGTTGTTGGTTTATTTATCGGTCTGCGAGGAGGCAGTGAGTTCGGTCTTGGTTCGAGAAGGGGAAAAGGGCCAAGTGCCTATATATTTTGTAAGTAAAGCTCTGCATGGTCCCGAAGCCCAATACTCGCCAGCTGAGAAACTCGCGCTATCGTTGGTAGCGTCGAGAAAGATTAGGCCATACTTTCAAGCCCATCCTATAGTGGTAATTCTGGACCAACCACTCAAGCAAATTCTAGCGAAGCCCGACACGTCCTGGTCGACTCGCGAAGTGGGTAATCGAGATGGCTCAATATGACATCGAGTTCGTGCCGCGTACCGCGATCAAGGCTCAAGCTTTAGCAGACTTCTTAGCCGAAGGTATATCAGTGCAACTTGAACAAGAAAAGCAAAGTCAGCAAGAACGATGGATGCTCCATGCTGATGTAGCCTCGAGCAAAGAAGGAGCAGGCGCAGGCCTCTTATTAGTCAGCCCGAAGGGAGAGGAGTTTCCATATGCTCTCCGATTCGATTTTAAGGCAACTAATAATGAGGCAGAGTATGAAGCAATTATCACTGGTCTGAAGCTCGCTCTAAAGCTGGGGGTCGAAAACCTCAACGTATACAGTGACTCGCAATTAGTCGTTAATCATATCAAAGGGGAATACGAGGCTAAGGAGGAGACTATGAAGAAGTATTTGGCAGTAGTTCAAGGTCTCAAGCCGAAATTCAAGACGATTCAAATTGAGCAGTACCTCGGAATCGAACAAGAGAGGCCGATGCTCATCCAAATTAGCATCGAATTTCATCTCTAGTAAAAGGTGTTAGTAGAGTTGCTATGATGAAAGAAGCTATGAAGAGATAGAGGCCCGGCCGATATCCCAAAGTGAGCCACATGGATGGATCCGATTGTCCTTTACTTAAAGGACAAAATATTACCCACCGATAAAGTCTGGTCAAGAAAGGTCCGAATACGATGGCTCGATATGCATTCTTCAACGACATACTTTATCGGAAGTCATTCACGAGTCCATGGTTGAGATGCGCATCTGAGACAGAGGGCGAGTATCTTCTCGAAGAAATCCATAGAGGAGCTTGTGGAAATCACTGTGGGGCCAGGATGTTGGCTCGGAAATGCAAGCTCGCGGGATATTTCTGGCCATCAATGCAACGAGATGCGAACAATTTAGTGCAGAGATGCAATTCTTGTCAAATCCACGATAACATCTCTCATCAACAGGCACAAGAAATGAATGTCATCTCGTCAGCATGGCCTTTCGACATGTGGGGAGTCGATATTGTAGGACCCCTACCTCGAGCCCCAGGGAACAATCGGTTTGTAGTGGTTGCGGTAGATTATTTCACTAAGTGGGTAGAAGCCAAGGCTTTACCCGACATCAAAGCAGCAACAATCAAGAAATTCCTATGGGTCGATATTTTATGTAGGTATGGTATTCCAAAGGCGTAAATCTCGGACAACGGCACTCAGTTCGAAGATCGAAGAGTTAGAGAGTGGTTAGCCGAGTATCATATCGACCAAAGACTTCACTTGAGTGGCTCACCCCAAGCAAATGGTCAAGTCGAGCAGACAAATCGGCTGCATTAAACTCGGATTAAAAAAGGCTAGAAGGCGAAGGGGCGAGATCGGGCGTTGCAACTCCCGAGCATCCCGTGGTCATACAGACAGCCCTAAACTCATCAACGGGTGAAACACCTTTCTCCCTCCATATGGGTGCGAGGCAGTTATCCCCGCAGAGATCGGCGCTCCTTCCCCTCGAGTTTTACCGTACAATATTGAGACGAACAACCCCGACATCCGACAGGAGAAGGATAATCTCGAGGAGCGGAGAGAAATGGCCTCAGCCAGAATGGCTAGGTACAAGCAGAAGATCTCTCAATATTACAATTCGAGAGTAAAATACAGATACTTCAAGGTCGGAGATCTAGTTTTGAGGAAGAACGAAGGAAGTCGACAAGAGGAGATCGGGACACTCACCCCGAACTGGGAAGGCCCGTATCAGATTCTAAAAGTCCACCCTAAAGGTTCATATCAACTAGGTCGAGCAGACGGAACTACAGTTCCTAGACAATGGCACGCGAATAATTTGAGGAAATTTTACGTCTAAGCCTTAGTCGATCAGTTTGTTTCTACTTGTTTTATAATATTTGTAATCAGTCCATGCGACAATTCTATCTTGGTTATAATAAATGGTGATTTCCTTTTCTACTGTTTTACTAAGTTATTTTTGTAATATTCTAAGTCTAAAAGGACACGAAGTTACAATCGACAAAGAATGGAGCAATCCGAAAGTCGGAACTCCCGACAATGCCATAAGCATCCAATGCAGAAGGCAAAAAGAAGACTCGCAAGGTCGGGTCAAATGTCCAAGTCAAAACCCTAACGTGTCTAAGGGTCGAATAAGGCAGGCAAAGGACGGTTCGCATGGTCGGGCCAAAGGTCCAAGTCGGAAGTCTAACCAGCCCAAGGGACAGCTAGACCGAGACAAGGACAGTTCGCAATGTCGGACTAACTCGAAAATCTAGCAAGCCTATAAGGCTAAAAAGTCAAGGCAACTAGATCGACCTAAAGCCATTTAGAGCCCAAGTGTATTATGAACTGAAGTTGATAAAACACTTGGGGGGGCAATATTATGTCGACAAGGCAGAAGCGAACAGAGCCAAAGGCTCGACAAGCAAGAAAGCCAAAGATAGTAATAAATGAGAAAGTACATAACAACAAATAGAGACAAAAGGGCAGAAATTTCAAGACAAATTAAGGCCAGGTCGAAATGACCAGCCATGATAAAGTGAATATTCACCCAAGTCAGCTCAAAGTTAATAAAATTACAAATAATCACAAGTTAAAGTTCAGAATATCAAAGTTCAAAAGAGACAAGATAATTAAATAGAAGCATTGGGAGTCGGAGTCGGAATAGCATCTTCTGGGGTCGGCGTAGGAACAATGGCAGCAGAAGTCGCATTATCGGGAGTCGAGCCTGTTGTCGGACTACCATACTTCTGGGCAAGTGATATACCCTGTTGAAATTCATCGAAGTACACGTCGTACAACGCCTCCGAGTCAGGGTCATAACAGCCGGGCTCTTCAAGCTGGTCGAATCCGCCTTCTGGGTAGACCTTATTTACTTGGTCCACTTCCTTGGTGAATCCTCCAAGTATGGCCGTCTGCATGATTACGTCGAGATCCCCGCCCAACTCGTCGGACTTCCGATACTCGAGCACCGTGGCGCGCCCTGCTTCCTCAGTCGCCAGGGACTGATCCATTCGGTCTTCAATCGATCTCTCTTACGCAATAGCCGCTCCCATGCCAATTCCTCGCCGAGAGTCTCTTGAGCGGCCTCCTCCTTCGGCCAGCGCGGCGGATCTCTCTTCACTCGGCGACGGCGAGCCTTCCCGCCTCCTTTACTCTCTTTATCTCAACATCAGCCTCTCTCTTGAAAACATTGAGTTGCGATTCGAGACCAGCGATCCCAGCCGACTTGATAGCGATCGTGTCGTTCAACCTCCGAATTTGTGTCTTCAGCTCTTCCTCAGTCTCGGACGGCATGTTCATACGTCGAGAAGCCTCTCGACTCATAAAGTAGTGCTGCCAAAAAGGAAAAGTTAAGACATAAGCTTCGAGAGATAAAAAAAGAGAGAGAGAAATCGACAAGAGTTAGTATTTACCACACGACCCGAGCCTCGGAGGAAGAGGCCAGGACTGGCCGTCCCACTTCTCGACATCTTCGGCCGACATCCTACTCGTGGCGGCAAGATCGAGAGAGGTTTGGTGACTTTGGCTTTTTTAGCTTTGCTTTTTGCGGGTCTCTCACGACTCCTCAAGAGCCGACCTCTTCTTCGCAGAATCGGGTTGCCGCAAAGATCGAAGTCTCTTCACCCCTCCCACAAGAAAGTCGATAACCTCATCTTCTTCACGTATCGACCGGTGCTCATGGGTGAGTCCCCTCGAGGTAGAAGGCGGAGTTGGCTGTGTGACAAAGGTAGTTGTCTCGACTCCCTCAGTCGAGTCGTCGACAGTGGCAGGTCTCTCCTCTGACACTGGGGGAATGGCCCTCGACCTAGATGCAGTGATGTGAAGTGAGCCTGCGGAAGCCTTTGGGACAAAGAACCCTCGAAAATCTTCCCACTACACAAACGAAAAAGGAGTCAGTACCAGAAATAGTAAAGATACAACTTCAAAGAGCAATAAGACTTAGCAACAAAATGATAAAGTTTCCTACAATTTTCTTGATCGACAGCAGTAAGGCCTATGTAGGGTAAGGGTCCCGCCTCCTCGAGACAAGCAAGGTCGTAAAGGAGACTTAGGTCCTCTGTGATCACCTCGAACTTGAATCTCTCGAGAGAAAGAGCCTCGTTGGGTACGACCTCACGACCCAGTTTGTCATCCCTTCCGTCTCTCGACCTCCATAAGCCGATATAAGGATTATCTGATCCATGTCGGAGAAAGAAAAACCTGGGTTTCTAATTCCCATGAGATGAAGGTCCCCGAGACACGAACTCATGGCGATTGACACGCCTCTGAAATGTGTACCACATCTTATCCGGCATCGCAGCGATCTTGTACCACCACCGAAATAAAGGAACGGTAAAGCTGATACCCGCCACTCGGCAGGCAATCAAAAAGCCCATCAAAGTCCGGATCGCATTTGGGCCCAGTTGAGATATGCCAATCTCGTAATGGTGAAGAACAGCCAGGACCGCCGGACACAGAGGGAACCTCAGCCCACTCGGATTGGGCCTCATGGGCCATCTGATGTAACCCTTCGAGGGGCTCATCGGCAAACCGATGGTGGCCGGAAGGAAGTGAACCACGGTTGAGGCTAGAAAGCCCATATTTCCGCCCCGACTTGGTTGAGATCATCCATGGTGAGACGGGAAAGGCACCCTTAGCCCCTTTCCATCCATTCTGGTGGACAATTTCTTGGGCTCCCTAATAGTGCCCAAGGGTTCTTCAGGATTTGGTTGTAGAGGTTGATCGGAAGGAGCAGATACTGGTGTTTGATCACCGGAACGAGAATCCTCTATCCTATCAGAAATTGTAGCGCTACTAGACATGGACAGACTCAAGCAAGAATGGTAGGAACAAAAAGAAAAAGATGATAGCAGAAAAGATGTTTACTTGTATTTTCTGAGGAGAAAATGGAGAAATGGATAGGCAGAAATGGTTCACCGTTTGGTTCTTCTCTCCCCCCCTTTTATGCGTTGCTAATGCCGAATGACAGTGAAAAGATGTGATTAGGGGAGTTACTAGTAGTTATAACTCCCCAGAAATCGCGAAAATCAAGGATGACATCATTTATGGCAGAAGACGAAAGCGATAACGCGCTCGACGTCACAATGAACGGCCACGATTGGCTAGGAAGCGGTGGCGACGAAGCCGCTCACATCATTTCCGCCAAGACTTAGTCCAACTCAAGAGCGATTTCAAATTGGCGGTCGACCTCGGACAACGGAAGCCGCCTCTCCAGTGCAGGGGGCTTATGACGATACCGGGTTACGCACCTCGATATATCATCACCGAGTGGACCTCATGGATTAAATGTTTGCTAAGGCGCATGAACCAGATAAGGCGTACAAGTCGGACTATCGACTTGGAAGCCATGGCACGCATGTCGATCCTCGAGCCTGAAGTATGGCTAGGGATTCGAGGTCACGACTATCGACTTCACGGGCGGTGCGGGACGTGAGTTCGTGAGTCGATCATCCAGGTCGGGCGGATCGATATCGAGAACAGAGTCCACACCATTTACGTTGGCCCAATATCCACAGGATAACTTGGGCAAGGGTAAAGCCTAATTAAGGGTAAATATGACAACAGCTACAAACCGACTCATATTAGGGTTAGGTCATGCATTGTCCTTATAAATACAACGTTCCAGGAACTACTTATGGCTTGATTCCTGGAACATAACAGGATACGTAGGCAACCTGAGAGAGACTCTCAGGCTCAGTCTAAAATCACCCCCAAAATCATCCTTGATTCAATCATCCCAAGATTAAAACGGCCCGGATTTATTCATAGACGAAATCCAGCATCGTCACTTGACATATTAGTTTTTTAGCAAGTGGGTCGTATGATGTTTTAGGTTCGTTTTTGGATGAAGGCCATTACGACTACCCTTACGATCAATCCACGTTTACACTAGAACTTTAAAAGGATCGGCAAATTTTAAATGGATCAAGACTAATTTGAGATAGAATTCGATTCGATATGGTCAAATTAATTCAAAATTCAGCCAGGTCTTATTTAAATGTCCAATGATTCATATACGAGCAGTGTAATACTTAGTATTACGGTAATTATCATTGGATCAATGATTATTATATCAAATTTTAAAGTTTATGTAGAAACACAACATAATATTTTAATAGATTCAACACACAGAAAAAAACACTTTGTATTATAGAAAACTTTTTTATTAAGCTTCTCACTTTGGTTGATACAATAAAAATGATGAAGAAGACTATTTATAGCCAAATACACAAAGTGTAAACACAAACAAGCTAGTGAAGAATTGATACTACACATGTTGTAATCTTTTTGTCAAATTAATAAACTTGAAAAATCTTTGGACGGTGGACGGTGCAGCCTTTGATACAGAAAGCTACACACATATAGAGATTTTGTTCATACCTCTACATTGTCTCTCTTGAACTAAAATCTTCAAACTTCATCATTCCAAGCATCTTCACAGTTTAGTAAATGTCTTCATCTTCAACGATTTTGTGAAGATATCCGCAATTTGTTCTTCACTTGAACAATAATCAATAACAGTTTCTCATGATTTTATATAAGTTTCAATGAAAAAAATTGTTCATTACCTTATTGTTTACCGGACACTTTGCGTACGACAATGATGAAGGCTTGAGTCAAAACTTCCGAGTGTTGGAGTTTGACTCGTTAATTTTGATAAAATACTCGAGTTCGATTCGAATTCAGTTAAATCGTAACAAATAAAACGTTCTATGAGTCGTGTGTCGAGCTGTTCATGAATGACTCGGTTCATTTTACGGCCGCGGTCAAAGCTACAAGGAAACCCCTCAAGACACGAAACACGCCCCAATCGAAATGCACCAGACATTTGTCCCAATTCCTTGAATTATCTAGTTTTCTTCACTCTCTGTTTCTTTCATATGTTTGTCAGCACGTTACCCACAATTTACCCACTAATTAATTAATATAAACTTTTATTATCAAAAACACTTTACCGTTTGTCTTCATCTTTGTCGTTTATTCTTGAGCTTGAATTTGAATCCCTTTCTGTTTTCCAGCAATTTGTTGTTTACTTTTGATCAGTATTGATCAAGAATCTTTAGTCCATAGAAAATTCAACTGCTTCCACCTCAAAGTTTACTACTTTTATTCTTTTAAGAAGCTCTTTTGTTATATGTTTATTTGGCAGCTGTTAAAATAAAAAAAAAAGCATAAAGATTATTAAAATTCATTCATGAATTTTGAAGGAACAGAGTTGTTTTTAACAGAGTGAGAGAATTGGATTAGTACAATGGCTTTCAACTCTCTCTTGTGCTGCGTCAAAGGTTCCTCTGATCGGTAAACTTATTTGCTGCTTTTTAGATTTTTTTTTTTTTTTTTTTTTTGTTGTTGTTGTTGTTATTGCACTTATTAAGGCTTTAATTCTTGATGATATATGTAGTGTAATATTTGGCATAATAAAAAAATAGATATCATTTTGTTGTCTATGGCATCAAAGTAAAGTGTTCATCGACTTTTTCACGGTTGATTTTAAAGCTAAGAATTAATTTTTTTCACCTAGCTAGACTGTGTCGATCTATTCTTAGCTCGAGAATCCACTTTTTTCGGGTGTTCATCGACTTTTTCACGGTTGATTCTAAAGCTAAGAATCAAAATTTTCACCTAGCTAGACCGCATCGACCTATTCTTAGCTCGTGAATCCACTTTTTTTCGGGTGTTGAATGTTTTCGTTGTAGTGTCACACACTCACACTAATGTGGTGCAACAAAAGGCGTCCCGAATATTATTAGTTGGTTGATGTAGATTGTAAGGATTAGAGAGCCCTTGATTGCCCTTTTTTGCTTGCTTTGCTTTGTGATGGATGGTTGGTTTCTTTTTTATTCTTTTTCTAAATGGTTGCAGCAAAGTGAAAAAACAGCTAAAATGGAGGATATTTTCATTAAAAGAGCTGCATTCAGCTACTAACAATTTCAATTACGATAACAAGCTCGGAGAAGGTGGATTCGGAAGTGTTTATTGGGGTCAGCTCTGGGATGGATCCCAGGTAAATAAACACTTTCTTGTTCAAATTCAGTTTCAAAATGAATGACTTATTTATTTCCACCATTGATGTTTGCAGATTGCAGTGAAAAGGTTAAAGGTTTGGAGCAACAAACCAGAAGTAGATTTCACCATTGAGATTGAGATACTAGCCAGAGTACAACACAAAAATCTCTTAAATTTACGCGGTTATTGCGCACAAGGGCAAGAACGTCTCGTTGTTTATGATTATATGCCCAATTTGAACTTATTTTCTCACCTTCATGGCCACAATTCTGCTGAATGTATCCTCGATTGGAGGCGTCGGATGAATATCGCCCTAGGCGCTGCTGAAGGAATCGCGTAAGCATCTCCATACTTCTATTCGATAGCATCTCCATACAAATACGTGGGTGTGAGATTTTGAAAAATATAAAGGATGTGAGTACCGAGGGCATATGTGTATTTATTTAAAATGCAAGGACCAAATAGTACATAATGAAACTATAAGGACCAACTCATAAATGTAACAACAGTTTTAAGTGGTTTTCTTCATTTTGTTCATAGTTTTTCATCGTTTTGGACTTCTTAGTTCTTACCGTTGTTATACCGGTTTTTACCGGTTTTCATTATTGTTCTTAATTTCACACATCCGAGTCATATTGAAGAAAAATTACTTGAAATGAAGGAATACTACTAAAAATTGTTTCATTTCATGATTTTTAATATTTTTATGAATTGGTCCTTATAGTTTTATTATGCACGGTTTGATCCACGTATTTGCAATCTAATCTTTTACTTTTACCATACTAACTTTCTTTCCTGTTCATTCAGGTATCTACACCATCATGCAACTCCACATATAATCCATAGATATATCAAACCGAGTAATGTATTGCTCGACTCGGATTTCCAAGCACGAGTTGCTGATTTTGGTTTCTCGAAGTTCATCCCAGACGGAGCAGCACAACACGACACGACACGAGGCTATACTGCGCCAGAATACGCGATGACAGGGAACTGGAAGGCTTCTGAATCCAGTGATGTATACAGTTTCGGTATTCTGTTGCTCGAGCTTGTTACCGGGAAAAAGCCCATTCAAAAAATTAGTGAAACAGAGAAACGCAGCATTGCGGATTGGGCATTGCCATTGGCAAAACAGAGAAAATTCAGTGATCTTGTGGATGAAAAACTTAATGGGGTGTATGTAGAAGATGAACTGAAACGAGTTGTGTTTGTGTCGTTGATTTGTGCGCAAGTTCGGCCCGAAAAGAGACCGACGATGCCTGATGTGGTTGAATTATTGAAAGGGAATTCGAAAGAGAAGATTAATGAACTGGAAAAGAGTGAACTGTTCGAGAATGTGGAGGTTACGGGTTACGAAGATGGCGATTTGGGAGCAGAAAAATCGGATTGTGGAATCTATAAGCAGAAAGAAGGTAAAGAAGAAAGTGGAAAACTACAAGAAAATGAAGAGATTGAAAAAGTTTGAATAGATGATTTGAATTTGAATGTGGTGTTGTTGTGCTTTAGGGCGTTTTTATTGACATCATACCAGATATGTTGTTTGTGTGTTCTGGTGTTTTAGTGACATCATACTAAACATGTCGTTATGATACCATAGTAAAGATCGACTCAATTTAAAGTTGAAAATCGACTTTCACCAATCAGTTATGTTGATCAATAGGGTATCTATTCTAAAACTATGAATCGATTGTCCTTTGGTTGATTTGATTATCATAATCGACAATGATGAAAGTAGAATCTAGAAATGAAAAACGAACTTTTCGGCGGTCATTCAAGTCTAATTATCCCTATATTATAACCTAAAACATGCCATCCAAAAACTAATTTCCCAACATTAAGCAAAACTTTGAGAAGTCTAATGCTACCACACTTTTTTTAAGATGGATATTGGGGTGTATTGGTTGATATTTAATTATTGTTGGATTTAAATTGTCCACCCAAATACTAATTTTTCTCTAGTAGTGGTACTTGAATACTTCACAAAATAATTACATCCATAAATACATACGGTTCATAAACATTACAACGAATTTTTCCCGGAAAATAAAGCCCTAATAAACCACTAAAAACATACCTTTATCATCTACATTAAAAGCATCAAGCATATTCATTCTTTCACATAAATAATACACAAATTTTACAATGATTTTGAACCAAACCAAGTATGACGACTTGGAGATCCAGAATTAATAGAAAATAATAAGGAAAAAAACACGGGCCTTATCGTGTAAAATATAAATATCATGTTTTACAATTTTACCCTTCTTTTAAGATTTTTTATTGGTGAACAAAGTGTGATATCTTGGTCGATATAAATAACATGGGGGAGTGATAGAAGTTACTCCATCAAGTCTATGTCATTAAAAAAAAAAATTAAAACAATCACAACCACAAGATTTTATTGGGTGTAGAAATTGTGTAAATTTAAAGGAGTAACTCTATCATTTTCTGAATAATAATAATCAGAAATTTTGGATATCTAAATTAAGTTTCTTATCATCTCCCTCTAGCATGTGAACATGCATCTGAAAAGAGAGAAGAAGATATAAATAGTATTATGCTTAAAAATAGATGGTAAAACATTTATTGAGAGTTGAAAACCTTTAATCATTGTATCCATCTCTAGCAATCACCACATACTTGCATACAAAATCCAAGTTTATTTATATTACAACTATCTATGCATACACAAACCAGAGCTGATATTAAGTTTTTATATATATATATATTACATCCTCCTAAACCTTTTTATTTCCCATTCCCATATATCAATAAATTCATCTTTGAAACTATATATATGGCTAATCCTTGGACAATTGAAAAGAAGTTGACGGATTGTGATACAAGTTGGGGTTGTCGTCTTACACTTCCAACCAGACAAGCACGATCTGAAATCGTGCAAAATCTAAGCGACGGTCACAAAGAAATGCTAAGCAAAGGTAAGTCGGTTCTGATTCGTGTTTTGGATCGTGTCGATGGGAGCATAAGAGACATGGAGTTAGGACACTCGCGTGGAGCTTACTGTCTTCATGGATGGAGCAAAGTGGTCAAAGAAAAGAATTTAGCCACCGGAGACCAAGTGAAAATGCGTTACGACAAAGACAAGTCTAGACTCGAGATGCAAACTTTTGTGAATCTGCAGGATGTCGGCCGGTGATGGAAAGTAGTGAAGACCTTTATTTTTATGAATTGCCTATCTGTTTCAGCTTTTATTTATTTATTTATCTCTTTTCTTTTGCAAATGGAAGAAGTATATGATATGAAACAGTGTATATGTTGTGTTGATCCTTTAATAGAGTGTGGTTTGAAACTTTGAATTGATTTTAATTTGTTAATTGGATGGTTTGTTTTGATTGCAAACAGAAAAACGTACATTATGCAATTGATTAATTTTAACTGATTTAACCACGAATATTAATTAATTGTTGTGATGGGATTTGTAGTTAGAAGCACGAAAAAGGAAAACTCCTTTATTTTCGAAGTCATAATAGAATAGGATGTAAACGATCCGAGCCACTCGCTCACGAGTAACTAGATGCTTGTTTCGTGAAATATGATTTAACCGAAACCGAGCCGAACTTGAGCACCTTAAAGCTTGACATTTTTTTCAAGCTTGAAAGTGCTCAAAATTTTGCCGAGCATATTCAAGCCAAACTCGAACATAATTAATTAACACTTCGAACCAATCTTGAGCAATTTTGTTTTCTGCTTGAACAAATCGAAGCCGAGTTTGAGCATCATCGTTTTAAGACGTTGCTCGACTCGATAAGTGTAAATACTTGATTTGGTTCAGATTCGTTCGTTTACACCCCAAGCATAGACCTAGTTTAAAGGATGGGTCTTATCACTCACTGTTGGGTGGCCACCATTTTGTGGCACCACACTAAGAAACAATCTGATATTTTAAAAAATCGATTTTAAATCATAGAATCGACATTCCGCAAGTCGATTGTGACAATAGACTAGCTGAAAGTCGATTCTGATTCTAAGGCTTAGAATCTATATATGAAAAAAGAACTTTCCGGCAGTCATTCAAGACTATCCCTGTATTATAACCTAAGACATGTCATTCAAAAACTAATTTCACAACATTAAGCAAAATTTTGAGAAAGTTTTATGATACCACACCTTAATTTTTCTGACTTTTAAACAACCGAATGATCGTCAGTTGGTCAAAAGATGGTAGCGCGATTAATCAACTCTATGGCGGTCTCAACGTCCTCTGCCAACTCAACTGCTGCTCCGACGTAAGTATGAGGAGTCAAATTCAACAGACTTGTTTTAGCAGAAGACGGTATATCGAGCCCTTCGATAAATTCTCTTATGTTTTCTTTGGTTACCGTTCTTCCTCTTGTTAGCTCCTTTAGTTTCTCGTAAGGCTCAGGAACGCCGTACCTTCGCATCACCTAGAGAAATAAAATGAAAATCGTCTCAAATGTTCTTTCGAACTTCAACCATTCGCGGTAAAAGCAACAAGAGAGAGAGAGAGAGAGAGAAAAGAACTTAGCCACATACGGTTTGTATTGGTTCTGCAAGCACCTCCCATGTCCGGTCCAGGTCTTCGTATAAGGAACCTTCATTGACCTTCAATACACCCCAGAAAACATCCAAATAAGTGAGCCAAGTAGGTAATATTGGGGCAAGGGATTAAAGACACTTTTGATCCTTTTTGTGTACGACATTTGCACTTACATCCCATATGTTTCATCTTTTGACACTTCTACTCCTCATCTATGCATTTCTTTATGTTATCAATCCAAAGTGCCACGTGTCAAACAACCAGGACAACATGGTCCAACAAACTACAATTTGACATGGGGCAAAAATGGACTGAAAATGTAATATAAAAAAAATAAAAACAAAAAATGCATAGATGAGGTATAAAAGTGTCAAGATGAAACATTTAGATTAAAGTGCAAATGGCCAAAAGTGACTTTATACCTAACAAGAATCATAGTATTTGTTCACTGAATTCCCACAGGCAACAAAGACAGGTTAAATATATTGAACTTGTTCCTCAAAAAAAAAATATTGAACTTGAAATTCACAAAAGGAGTATGCTTTAATACCTGGAGCTTTGAAATACCCTGTAAAGCATTTTTGTAAGCAAGCAGGAATGCCCTAAACCCACGCCCATGTTTCTTAGGACTGTAGAGTCAGTTAAGTCTCTCTGTAATTCAAAAAAAAAAAAAAAAAGCAAAATTTAAATAATGGATATATGATAACTCATCAAAAGTTGAGCTTGAGATTCAAGGAATTTGATGAATACCTGCCAGCGAGAAATCGGTAACTTCATACTTAAATGGGATAGTGCTGCATTAGCTATTCCAAGATTGCCCTCGCTATTTTCGAAATCAATTGGATTAACTTTATGAGGCATTGTTGAAGATCCAATCTCACCAGCTTTGGTTATCTGTCCAAAAGTTCAGAAAACACATTGTAGGTATTTCGTCCACATAATTTACGAACAATATAAAACAATGATCAAGGAATTTACCTGCTTGAAGTAACCCAAAGATATATATCCCCAAATGTCTCTATCAAAATCAACCAAAATGTTGTTGAACCGGACAACCGAGTGAAAAAGCTTGGCCATGTAGTCATGAGGCTCAATCTGCCACAAGAGAGTAAAATCCTTACGGTTTCATTTAAGAAATAATGAGGTAGTAGTAATAGTTCAAAATTCTAGAGTCGGCTTTTATCGAGACGATCATTTGCAACTCTGATATAGGCTAAAAGAATGCAAGCAAATTCGTTAAAGAATGTGAACATATAGAGTATCAATCAGAGGGGCTGTCAGATAAGTGCCACGTGTGCAAAAGGACATCTTTTGTATTTTTAGAACAGGTGGCACCCATCTAACGGTCTGATCATGTTAGAATTTCCCTTGTTATTTGTCAAACCAATCCTCATCTATGCATGAATAACCAACAGAAGGGGTACTAGAAATGTGGTCCTTTAGGGGATAAAAAATTGTGAAATAAAGTGAAGGCACAACGGAATGAATGCAACATAGATCATGAGATTCGAGATACAAACCTGAGGCACGTAAGGATTGAAACAAATTCCAAGAGATCTCACAAAATCTTCTGCTATTCGGGGCCAATTGACATCAGGATATGCAATTATATGTGCATTGTAGTTCCCAACTGCACCGGCAAACTTCCCAAGGATCTTAGTCCCTGAAATTTCGTATCTTTCCTCATTTAACCGATACGCAAAAATAGCCATTTCCTTTCCCAAGGTAGTCGGAGAAGCTGGCTAAAACATACTTAAATACGTAAGCAACTGACTCGTAGTATAGGAAACTCAAATGGAATGGAGTGTTCAACATTAACGTAGCATTACAATACCACAAACAAACAAGATTAAAAAAGTAAAAAAACTATTCTTTTCAAAATTACCTGTCCATGAGTGCGAGAAAGCATAGATACGGAAGCATTCTTGGTAGCCAAATTGGATATTGATGAAATTAATTCATCCATAGTGGGTAAAAGAACACTTTGCAAAGATTCTTTCAACATCAATGCATGTGCAAGGTTGTTAATGTCTTCCGATGTGCACGCAAAATGGAAAAATTCAAGAACCTGAAGAACAAAATCCATGCACGTCAGTTACACCAATTGATGTTTAACTGGAACAGGCACCAAACAAACTAAATACAATGGGAACAAGTGGGAGAGAAACTAGGTCACCTACAAGCTAGATTACGTCAATTATATCTGTAACAATAATATATTGATACCTTTGCGATTTCTGGATGTGACTGGCATCTCTGTTTCAGAAAATATTCCACTGCCTTCACGTCGTGGTTAGTCCTTTTCTCAATTTTTTTAACTTCCAGAGCGTCATTCATGCTGAATTCGTCAATCAATGTTTGCAGAAAAGACTGAGCATCCTCAGAGAAGCTTGCCACCTCAGGGATTTCGTGAATTTGAGAGAGCTTCAGCAGCCATTTAATCTGTCATACAATCATACGTGAAACCAAAGGCACTATTTTTATCATGTTTCTTCCAGCCCAATATTAAACTTATGATAAAAATCAATGTTCTACATTTCATTCGTTCATGATGTTGTCTTTTTGTTTGTAAGGTCCAACAAAATCATATAAGATCTAAATTTGATCTCCGTTTCAGCCATTTAAATCTTGTACCCGGGAAATTGACTTTTGTTTTTTACTCAAGATCAATATTTCAGAGAAAATTGACATAAGACCATAACAACAGAACAACTATCTTGTAAGATTTAAGCTAAAAAAAAACTAGGACTATCTTGTAATATAGATGATTAATCATTTCGGAACTGACATTTGAAAAAATTAGAACTTCTTTCTAAAGCACTTTTGGTGCCTACTAAGTAAAATCAATGGTTCCAAATAAAGAATCATACCTCAACTAAAACTCGAAAACGAATCAAGCCATACTCGCTGAGAATTGGAGCTAGCATCTTGACCTTATCCCAATAACGACCATCCAGTGGGCACAGAGCAGTTAAACTTGAAAGCTCAAAATCTTGAGAAGGGTCAGAAGTTGCCATCTTCACCTAAAAAGCAAGGACAAAAGGAACTATTCAAACTACTAAAAGTCTAACACCCAAAGTCCAGCTGCATTGGCTAAAAAGAAAATACCGTAATGTTGTACTTCTTCTCCCTATTTCAGACAAAGAAAAAGCATGTACATTGAAAAACTGAAAGTTAAAATATTTCAATGTAAATTTTCAATTTTTCATAAGTGATATACTTCACAAACGTACAATTCCATAAGAAGTCCATAATTAAGCAACATTTCATTGTGCAACTAAATGTGTATTGGTGGTAGATCACATTTTTTGGGTGTTACCAAATTCCAAGACACGCGAGCACACTGAAATGGATGAAAAATAATATCATCAAGTCTAACAGCAACAACTCTATTTATTCATCAATAACAGCAATTTTTAAACAATAAGCGATTTAAAAACCAGAAGTCGTAATCACTCTCTACAGAACAACATTAAGTAGGATAATTCATCCAATAAAAAAAAACAGTAGCATAATTCATCGCATCAAAAAACAAAAACAAAAAAAACAGTAGAATAATTCAGATGAACTGTATGTATTCTAATAAATGGAGTGTACATGAAAAAAGCGCTATGCTCATACAAAATCGGAGCTACAATAAGATGGCACACCAAGAAAGAAAAAATCTGCAGCAAGGAAAAAGATAGTTACTTTTTCGACAACTTGAATGTCTCTACTGCTGCTGCTGTCATTAACAATAGATTTGCAGGAGAAAATTCTGCGAATGAGAACCGGAGAAGTTGAGAAACTATGATATGAAATGACTGGAATCCTGGAAACTTGGCGTTCGTGAGAGGCAGAGGCAAAATGCGGCGGAATGGTTGGAGTTTGGAGATGAGAAACCCTAAAAGCAGCACCCACTTCCATTTGTGCAAGAGCTTTTGGAAACGATGTGCCTACTACTCTGTTTTGTTTTGCTCTGTTCTCTCACGGCGTTGCGGCGTTTGTCCTACCTGGTATCTGCCGCGTCCAGTTAATTAGGTTTACCGGGGACCGACCCGAATGATTATCTGTGTTTGTATTTTTTTTTTTTTTTATGGAATATATACTATATTTTTTTTTGGGAAAAAAGAATTTTTATTTAGCCAAATCTACAACTGCGGCAAAAATTACATCATGCGGAAGAAGTGTACTCTAGTCCATGTCTAGCCAGCAAATGCGTTGGAAAATTATCAGTTCGTTTGACGAAGAAACATAAGACGACAAAAGCGCCAAACAATCATGTGCTAAGCAACTAACACCGACAAGTCATCCGACGGCCTCGAGAGCGCTTGAATACATGGCAAACAATCCGTTTCAAAGATAACCCTTGTGAGACCCAGACAAATAGCTCCTTCCATCACTAACAGAATCGCCTGCATTTCTAGAATCTCATGGCTTATGCCAGGGTCAAAGTGGGACGAAAAAGCAGCACAAATCGAGCCAGTCGTGTCTCTGAATATCAGACCAACACCAAAACCTGACTCAGTAACAGAAGCATCTGAATTGCACTTCCAACTACCCACAGAAGGCGCACTCCATATAACCGCGTGGACAGGCCCCTTAGACTCCAAGAGAGTAGAGCACATGGCCTGTCTGTACTTCACTGCCCCAGCAACAGACGTAGAAAACAACACGGAAGACATAAATAGGCACATCATCAAAAACCGCACTACACCGGGCCTTCCACAAATTCCAAAGCAACATACAAAAGGTAGAAGTCTCATCCGGGGTATAACGTGCTAGTACCGCTCCAAAAAACTCCTTAAAACTCGATCACTATCGCAACTGCTATCCGCCAAAAGGCGATGCGACCCATATCTCTCTAGCATACGCATACTCAAAGAGCACATGTCGCAAGCCAAACACTGTCCGGTACTCATATTGCGCTTCACTAGTTGTTCTCCAATCGGCAAACAATCCTGCATGCACCGCCACAAAAAGTGATGCACTCACGGAGGCACTTGAACCTGCCAGAAAGCCCGTCACACCCTATCTGGCCCTGAAGACGATGTTGCACGCACGGATACAGGCGATCCGCCGTACAAGCTCAACGCAAGATGATAACCCGACTTCATTGTATATCTGCCTTTGCGGTCATAATGCTAAATTTGCTTGTCAGGATGCGAACTACCTGCAACTGGTGTTTGAAGAATCGCATCCACCTCCCAGGTGTGGAATTTCTGCATTAGGAACGACAGATTCCACTGTCTAGTGCCTGGCAAAAGTAAATCTTGCACCTTGATATCCATGGGCAGAGCATGAGACGAGCGGGTGATATGAAAAGAAGGCGGCCTAGCAACCCAAGAATCATGGAAGACAAAAACTGAGCTCCCATCCTCTATCCGCCATCGGAGTCCCTGCATTAACAGATCTCTTCCCTCCAGTAAGCTCCTCCATAAAAAAAGACAGCCTTCTCCCCAAAACCGCAGCCATGATAGTCATATCCAGATGGTACTTTGCATTAAGAACGTGACTCGCAAGAGCTGTTGGACAAGTGAGGAATCGCCACGACTGTTTAGCCAACAAGGCTAAATTAAAACATTCTAAATTGCGAAATCACAAGCCGCCAAGATTCTTGGGCAAACAACAAGTATCCCAATTCCGCCAATGCACCTTCCATTTAGATTCGGTGTCCCCCCAGTAGAATCCACGAATATAACGCTCAATCTCTTGAACCAAAGTGACAGGCATTTTGAAACATTGCATGATAAAAGTGGGAATAGCTTGCAGGCTTGATTTGATCATGACCTCTTTACCAGCTGGAGAGAGAAGCTTATCCTTTCATCCTGACAACTTCTTCCACACCTTCTCACGGAGAAAATCGAAAACTTGTCGCTTATTCAGCCCGGTAACAAAAGGCATGCCTAGGTACTTGCCCGTACCATTTCCGATGGGGATCTGAAGAAAATCTGATATGTACTCTCTATCCCCCTGCCGAATAGCCCTGCTAAAGTACAAACTGGACTTGTGAAAATTAATAGCTTGGCCAGAAAGCATCCCGTAGTGATTGAAAAGGTCCATCAGTGTCTGCAGCGCCCCGTCCATATACTCAAAAAGTAACATGTTGTCATCAGCAAACAACAAGTGTGAAACCTGGACCTGTGCATGTCTGCCAAAAGAAATACCTCGAAGCAATCCACCACGCGTAGCCCGATCTAGTAGGGCTGCCAGCCCATCTGCACATATGATAAAAAGGAACGGGGAGAGAGGATCTCCCTGTCTGATTCCCCGAGTTGGCATGATCCGTCCATATACTATATTTTTAAGGAGAAATACTCTCTCACGGTATTCTTTAATCTTTATTATGAGAAAATTGTCACGATTTAATAAAAATATAAATAACAAAAAGTTAAAAAAAAAATGTAGATGCTATTATTACCTCAACGGTTGTATTAAAACGATTGACACAATAATTTTTTATACATTTAAATATGATGTGTCTATACCATTGTGTATTTTGATTTGGATCACAATCAATGGTTAAAAATATATTATATCAATCGTTATTCCACGATTATTCAAGAATATAATGTGTTGTCCACAACTATTATGCTAGTAATATTTCTCTTAAGATGTTTTAGGTCATTCCAAATGAAAATAGCCAAAAATAAAAGAAACGAATAATATGAAAAGTTCCGGACCAGCATCCAACCATTCATTATAATGACTATTTAAATCATATTAATATACTAATTGAAATGTTCACGTCAGCAAGAATTTTCATGGACTATAGGCTACAAAATATATATATAGGGGCTGATAAGAAATGATATATATATATTTTGTAGTCTAGTCCATAAGATGCTACGAGCATGAACGTCCTGTGTTGGCCCGAGCGCAAAGTCCGGCAGCGTGCAGCGGGGCGATTTGCCCTCAGTCAATGAATGGGCATTCAACAACTCCTCCGCCTCGTCCTTGTCCATCTCTTTAATTCGAACCCACCTCCCTTCAAGCAAACCAAAATCAATCACCAGCCGTAATCAATCTCCGGTGAGTAGAGCCGACTTCAGTGAAGGGAGCTCAACCCTAGAAGGGGAATACAACTCCAGAGGAGGGAGCTTTTAAGAAATGATAAAATCATTTACCTTTTATTCTACGAGGATTAATATGAATGGCGTAAAATTGTTTGTTTAGGGGTAAATGCGTGTTTTATTTATTAATCGCGATTTGCAACACAAACACAACTTACATGAGATGGAGTGGAATAGTCTCGTTTGACACAACATGACCTTTAATGCAAACACAATCACATTGTTGTCTTTTAATGAAAGAAAAAGAAACAGAGATAAAACCATATTAACGTTGTCGACAGTCATCTATAATATCACTAATTGTGGACTATCTTTTAATGAAAGAAAAAAAATACAGAGATAAAACCAGACAAACGTTGTCGACGGCCATATATAATACTACTAACTGGGGACAAATCTTCAGCATGACCCATAGAGTGATACTGTGATAGTGCATTAGGAGGGAATCTCTATTAAAGATAACATTGGAAAATGCCCACAGTAGAGCAAATATCAAGATGTGGTAAACTGCAAAAGCATCACCAACAACAACGTACATTGTATCTGCCCCTCAACTTTTTAGAGAAGCTACGAATTATGTTTCCGTGGTTGTCATGTAGTCTGCCACTGACTGACTGCTCTGTAGAATTGCCAAAATGCACATCGATGTTAAACGTTAAGGAGACATCAAAAGAAAGGGCACGAGATTGTTCTATACATGTTATTTCACATCCAAACCGACTTATTGATACGGTATTCACTCAGTAATCCTTAAATTAAACCGATTCAATAGTAAAAAAAATTAGAATATACACATCATTTCCGTAACAAAAATGCTAATTCCTCGCGACAAATGTTGAAAATTTGACAATACTGAAATGCATATCAATCAATAAATTATACATCATCAATTATATAAACGTATACTGTGATTATCTGTTGCGATCGTTTCTTATAAAACCAATATTATTAAAAAGTAAATGATTCAATTAAGACAGTTGTGACTTAGGATACCTACATATGTCTTCAAAATCACCTCCAAAATTGTATGACATTATATTACTGTACATACAAACAATTTCCAGTCTACAGCAAATCGTTCGTTCTATCAGCTGCCACCTGGCAATATATGAAACAATTTTCCATAGAATGGGCCCACAAATTTTCTCTTGAATTGAACGGAGGATTTTCCTACAAAGAGCATCACATATAGCGTGGAGACAGATAGGAAAGAGTAGAATGGCCAATTGAATGAAAATAATGTTGTTATGATGTTTTTTTAGAGAAATTAAAAATGAAAATGCTTTCACTATAAAAAAAAATGCTGGTGGTATAACAAAAAAGAACAAGAAAAAAAATAGTGATTGAGAAAAAAACGCAGCGTGCATTCATTATATGTGTTCATTACACGTATGCTATACAACAGCGTGTAATGTAGCAGTGCTTTTTTGTCCTTCTCAATCAATATCTTTTTTTTTCCTATTTTAGATTAAAAAGGGTCATTTACCAAATAAATTTTAAATCATTGATTATACATATATAGTTAGAGCATTAGAGACATGTCAATCAATAATATCTACAATATGATTAATGATGGGTAATGTATTGCGTTAAATTATTTTATTATGACACTGGCGTTGTTTACTATTTACTAAATATTATGTAGTTTTAGGAAGTAATAAACTTGGAATTTCCAATTTTCGGAGTAAAATCACTTGTGACAACTAATACTTGTGTTAAGTTTCTGACTTGGAATTTCCAATTTTCGGAGTAAAATCACTTGTGACAACTAATACTTGTGTTAAGTTTCTGGGCGTGTGTATATGCAATAATGGATATTAGTTATAAGACCATCGTTAGAGAATTAATGATCATTTAGGACACTTCGAAATCTTATTTAGTTATAAGGACATTCTAATTTTAAGAAGGAAACTTATTTAGTTATAAGGACATTCTAATTTCAAGTGGATAAAGAAGAAGAAGGAAAAAAAAAAGGAAGGAAGGAAGAAAAAAAGAAGAAAAAAAGAGAGGAAGCGCTGGATCTTGGTAAGCATCCAGCTAGTCAATTTTAGAATATTTGGCTAGTTCTTCCATTCAATACAAAGTAGTTGTAACCAGGAATCACCGAGTAACAGTGGAGTAAAAAAACCCAGAATCAACAATATAAAAGAAACAAAAAAATCCAGATAATAAAGAAGCACTGCAATCCTACGTTTTGGGGGAAATAAAACACTTCAACACCTGAGGGAAAAAAAGAACATGCCAGCACAGAAGTTGAAGTAAAAAACTTGCTCAAAACCTAGACGCTATAATGAAACATGATTAAAAGAATCAAGCATATTACAATTCTCATTCAGATGCCAAAACCAAATCCAACAGAAGTAAAATCAATTACACACCAAGATGTAATGCCTCTTATGTATTTTATCAGCTTCATACAATAAACATTAGTATATATATTTAAGGACGCGAGTTAACATGAACACGACTGATCTGTAGCTCACTTATGCAGTGACATTGATGTCTGATTCGGGACATTGATGACTTATGCAGTGACATTGTTGTCTGATGCAGGGACATTGATGACTGATGTAGGGACATTAATGTCCGATGCAGTGACATTGATGAATGATGCAGGGACATTAAGCTAAAAAGATCGTCAAATGATTCAAGATCGTGTTAAAGAATTGAGGGATTCCACAATGAATCCAATTATCGAGGAGGGCACAAACAACGTGTGGCCATTACAAGAGTCATAGTGAAGAGTCTTTGTAGTTTCACCAAACTTGTACTTTATCCATATTAAAAGCTCCACATTTGGAGAAATGCAAAATAAGAGCAGAGTAATCGATGCGATTGTTAGGTTTTACGCGGTGACATTGATGTCGATGCGGGGACATTGGCGACTTATGCGGATGACATTGATTGACTTATTTACGCGGTGACATTGATGTCGATCATGAGGGACATTGATGACTTACGCGCGATTGGCATTGATGTCTGTATTTACAATTAGATAACTGATGCAATGATATTGATGTCACCGTATATACAACTTGATACACACATTTGATAACTTTGTAAAGTAACTTTATTTCTTTGTTATCTTTAAATATTTGATTGATGTTGGTTTATTTGATTAGTGTTGGTTTAAGTTTTCGATAACTTTGTAAAATAAATGTATTTCTTTTGTTTTTTTGGTTTAAATGCATATTTTTACAACCAAATGTATGCATAAATTGTTACAATAACACGTCACTGCATAAATCGTTACAATAACACGTCAGTGCATAATTCGATACAATAAGACATCACTGCATAGATCGCTAAAATGAGACGTCATTGCATAAATCGCTACAATGAGATGTCACTGATCAAGGTTGTCAATGGATCGTGGCGGTCAATACATCATGGTATCCAATGAATCGCGGCGGTGAATGCATCGGGGTGGTTAATGGATCCCGTGGCCAATGCATCCGGGTAGGTGGTCAATGCATGACGGTGATCAATACGTCACGTCGATTTTTATGAAGAAAAAAATTGATTTTATGAAATTTATTCGGAAAAATATCAAATTTGATTTTAGAACAAAAAAGACGAAAAAATATGAATTTTAGTGAAAAAATTATGATGATCCGAGTTTTAGATCAAAATATATGACCTTTAGAATATGGTGAATTAAAATAAAAAAATAAAAAAAAAACTTAAAATTAGAATGTCCTTATAACTAAATAAGTTTCCTTCTTAAAATTAGAATGTCCTTATAACTAAATAAGATTTCGGAGTGTCCTATTACCCCTAATAAGTTGAAAATCAGTCCTTTTAAATAATTGGTCCTATGTAATATTAGCTATCACGAGTGAAAACACTTGGAAGCATATGCAACAAAATGTAACATCAAGAACATGTGTTTAAATGAGTTATTTAAGGCATAATAGATTTAGTAATTACTTAGTCTCTAAAATACTTAGCCCAAATCAAATAAATCATGTCTCATTATATATCGTGACAATGTTTTCATCACTTTCATAGTGTGAGATATAAAACATTTCCAATTTTAAGGAATTGATTGTCTCTAATGTCGTGATACTTAATTCCGTTTGATACTCGCTTCCGAACCGCATGTAACGTCTCATAACTTGGGCCTAATGACGTTATGTGAGTCATAATGAACCCAACAACTATTTAGGCCATCGTTTTTATTTGGAGTAAACTGAATAACAAAAGCTATCGAATTGATAATGTCACAACATTATATTTCGATAAGGTTTCCTCACCTTTTTTCTTTTCTAATCTGGCATATTACACAAAATCTCTTGGAGTCGATTCAAAAATCATTTGCAATTGAATTTTAAATATTTACAGTACAAAATCTCTAAATTTTCTATTCGAACGGTATGCCGTTAATTTTTAAACACATTTCAATTTGAATAGAGATTTTGTTTAAATAAATAAATTGATATCTTAAAACTTAAAATATAGAATACATTAATATAAAAACTCAAGGAAATTCCCGTCAATATCAAAGGTTGCGTATGGACAACAATTGTTTTTCACTCTTCATTAAGAAAACAACTTTATTAATTTGGAGGAAGATATGGTGCGGTGTTGTGATCATTGATGAATAGGGTAAGAGATATGTAAGGAACGATGCGTCATGCGTGCATAGAGTTGGGTAATATGAGTAAGGAATGGTGCATTGGGTGGTAGGGTAAGGTGATAAGGTAAACTGTGGTATAGTAGGACTACCCTACCCTACTCTACATACTCATACCCCTTCCTCCCTACTCCACTCCCGTCTTACTTTTCCTTAGTCTCTCTATGGCTCTACCCCGCCCCACCATACCATCTCGCTCTGCCCATCATTCGGTGTATCACAATAGCTAAAAAAAAGTCAACTCTTGGATATATTTCGAAAATTGATTCTCAAATCCTACCATATTGAGTCGAAGATAAACAATTGGTTTACGTTATGAAAGAAAGACAGGTATATGTGATATTACATATCTAAGCCTTTCTTTTTGCTTTTTTCGAAAAATAGAATTTGGCTCAGGATTGCCCTTTTTATTAATTCCAGGGTTTCTCTGAATTTGAAAATTATCACTTAGTAGGTTTCCATACCTTGTACTTGCTCTGCTATTCTCTGGCTGATGAAGATTTACGGAGCCTAAACCAAAAAATACGCGAGCGGGGCATACTATGTGTAAGGATTTACTATGAAATTTGTGTCATTTCTTTTTTCATGATTCGAACACATTAACATTATGAATTCCATTTCATTCCCGCAAAACTAGCGTGTCATTAACGTGTTCAATTTCTATAATAGTAATGATATAGACAAAACCCGTTTTTCTTTTTCCTTACACCAAAAAAACATATATAATTCGGTCTAACTCAATTAGTCATCTTAACCAAGTTCAACTGACTTTACAGATATATTCCATCGGTCAACCCAAACATATATTACTATCTCCGTCACTGATTGAGTCAACCCGTTATAACCGGGCCGAGCCGAGCCGATCGTGTCTGTATCATTAGACTGTCTCCAATGGGGGACTCTATCCCTGCTTTGAAGTAATTAAGAGTGTAACTTTTACCACTTTATGTCTACAATGATGCCCTTTACCCTCTCTTTATCTTTAAATTTCTCTAGAATCCCCTTCAAATATAGAGTTGAGGGTTGTGTAAACCATTCTCTCTTTTTCTGTGCTTTTTTCACTGTTTTGCCGGCTTCTCCTTTTAAAAAAATAATTGCAACTAAACAAATTGCATTTGTATTGAATTTAAGAATATTATGTTTCATTGATTAAAATAAGAGTACAATGGGTTGTATATATAGGTGTATCATACAAGGGATAAAAACGTAAATAGACATAATAGGATGCCCTAGCTTTTTGGGTTTGACTTGTTGAGCAAGGCTATCCACTCCGTCAATACGCCCCCGCAATCCTATGGGAATGGAATGAACATGGAGATTGATCTTCAAATCAGCGAATCGGACATGACCAAGGGGTTTAGTAAGAATATCAGCCAACTGATCCTTGGAGGAGATGAAGGCAATACGCAGTTTGTTGAGAACAACCAATTCACGAACATGATGGAAATCAATCTCGATGTGCTTGGTGCGAGCATGGAATACCGGATTCGCTGTAAGATACGTGGCACCGATATTGTCACACCACAATGTAGGAGGATGAGGTAGACAAACAGACATATCACGAAGCAAGCACGTAACCCATTGAAGCTCGCCGGCAAGATGAGAAAGGGCCTATATTTCGCTTCGATGCTACTACTCGCAACATGATGGCTTTGTTGTTTAGAGCGTCAGCTGATGAGATTGGAGCCAAGAAATATGCAGTAAGCACCGATAGAGCGGCGGTCGTCAGGATCAAAAGCCCAATCAGCATCACTAAAGGCCTGTAAGACAGGAGCTGGGGAGCGTGTCAAATGGAGACCATCAGAGATTGTGTGTTTAAGATAGCGTAAAATACGTTTAACAGCGGCCCAATGCGTGTCACGAGGAGCATGCATAAATTTACTAACTTTGTGGACCGCAAAGGCAATGTCGGGGCGAGTGAATCCAAGATATTGAAGGCCCCCAACAATGCTACGGTAAAGAGATACATCAGAGAACGATTGTCCATCAAGGCGGCTTAGGCGAATATTAGAGGCCATCGGCGTGACACAGGGCTTGGCCGTGGTCATACCAGCACGTTGTAATAAAGTGTGAATATATTTGCGTTGGCTCAGAATAGGACCATCCGGAGTGGAGAGAGCCTCAACACCAAGGAAATAAGATAAGGACCCAAGATCCTTAACTGGAAAATGGGAGGATAAGTGATCAATAGTCTGCTGAACGAGATCACCCGAGGTACCTGTAAGCAGAATGTCATCAACATAAATCAAGGCAAAAACAAAGTCAGAACCACGACGATAAATATATAGAGAGGTGTCGGCAGTGGAGGGCCGAAAACCAAACTGCCGAAGAACATCTATCAATCTTGAGAACCACGCACGAGGCACCTGGCGAAGACCATAAAGACTACGTTTGAGCTTACAAACGTGATTAGGAAAGTCAGGGTGGCGAAAACCCCGAGGCTGCTGCATATAGACATCTTCAGTGAGAAAACCATGTAGGAACGCATTCTGGATATCAACCTGTCGAACAACCCAATCATGTGAAACAACGAGAGATAAAAAAGTACGTATAGTGACCGGTTTGACGACCGGACTGAAAGTATCAGAAAAATCAACACCGGCTTCCTGATGAAAACCTTTAACAACAAGGCGTGCTTTGTAGCGTTCAATGTGTCCATTTGCATGCCGCTTAATGCGGAAAACCCATTTATTACCGAGAAGATTTTGAGACGGAGAATAAGGAACAAGGTCCCAAGTGTCGTTTTGGACCAAAGCATTAAACTCATCTCTCATGGCATCCCTCTATTCATGGTGTTTTAGGGCTTCGGTAACAGAGGTTGGCTCAAGGACATCAGTGGTAGCTGTCAATGCTTTGGGAAGAGGGTAGCGAACAAAATCAGGATCAAGACGTTTGGGCTTAAGAGTGTTGGTTTTGGAGCGAGTAACCATTTGATGAGGGGCAGCAGGCGGGGAAGGATTAGATGAAGAGGAATCAGTAGAACCACGGGCAGGAGAGGGTTCGGTGGACGATGTTAAAGGAACGCTCAGAGTAGGGGAAGGTGGAGAGGGCTCGAGAATAGGAGAGGAATGAGCCAATGGGCCGACAGGGGCAGGGAGAGCGATGGCGGAGGGGAGAATGATCGTGTCAGGTGTACATGAAGGAGCATCGGAGGAAGAGGTGTAAGGAAAGGAAGACTCGTCAAAGACAACGTGACGAGAAATATAAATACGGCCGGTGGAAAGGTCAAGGCATTTATACCCATGGTGATTGGGACTGTAACCAAGAAAGATACAGGTTTTTGAACGGAAGTCGGTTTTATGGTTGTTGTAAGGACGAAGGTAGGGCCAACAAGCACAACCAAAAACACGGAAAAAGGTATAATCGGGAAGACGATGGTAAACCATTTCAAATGGGAATTTATTGGAGAGGACTTTCGTGGGAAGACGATTTATGATGTAAACGGCGGTGAGAAAAGCATCTTCCCAATAAGGAAGGGGAAGGTTGGAGTGAGCAAGAAGAGCAAGGCCAATCTCTACAATGTGACGATGGCGTCGCTCAATGGCACCACTTTGTTCGGACGTGTGTGGACAAGTTAAACGATGGTCAATGCCGAGTGAGGTGAAATAAGTGTTAAGGCGACGATATTCCCCACCCCAATCGGTCTGAATGGATTTTATTTTGGTATTAAATTGACGTTCTACAAAAGCACAGAATTGAGGAAAAATAGATTCAACATCAGATTTACGACGCAAGGGATAAAGCCACAGAAACTTAGTAAAATCATCAACAAAACAAACATAGTATTTATTGCCATAGATGGAGTCTTCGGCACTGGGCCCCATACATCAGAATAAATCAAGTCTAAAGGACGTGACGAAGTAAATGACGACATAGGTAATGACTGACGATGGCTCTTAGCCATTTGACAAGCAACACAGACAGATGTAGGGGCACTAGAAAGTGCCGAAATATTATTTTGACCTAAAATTTGATGAAGAACTGGATAGGAGCAATGTCCTAAGAGTTGGTGCCATTGAGGGACATAAGAGCAACGAGAGGCAAGAGCTTGAGCAGGGAAGTGACTGAAGGTTTTGGAGAAGTGGTAGAGGCCATCTTTAAGGTAGCCCCGGTGATGGATGCGGCCCGAGTAGTCCTTCACAAGAAAATAATTATGATGAAACTCAAAATAAACCGAGTTATCTTTAGCAAACTGAGCAACAGATAAAAGATTATTGTAGAGGGAAGGGGCAACGAGAACATTATTAAGCACAAAGGATTTGTCAGACGTGGATAAAATAGAAGAACCGGAATGGGTTATAGTCAAACCTATACCATCTCCCATATAGAGCTGATCAGGACCATTGTAAGAGTCGGCGGAGAGATTTAAATTGTGGAGATTATTGGTGGTGTGGTGGGTAGCACCAGTGTCAGGGATCCAATCGGTAGAACCGGATGAAGTTGCAATATTAGCATGGGCTTGGCGGATTGAACGCGGGGGAGTGAACATCGAATCGAACCTGTACCAGCAGTCATGAACCGAGTGGCCAAATTTTTCACACAATTGGCATTGAACAGGCGGCCCAGAAGATTGTCCACGGCCTCTTCCTCGGCCAGAACCTTGATTTTGAGGGGAGCCGCCTTGATTTGAAGGACCACGCCCCCACCTCTGTTAGACTGCGAACCAGAATTTCCACGACCACGATTACGATGGGGCTGGGGATTAGATGCAGCGTAATTTGCTGCTGGAACCGATGCCGACGTAGGAAGAGCAACCGGAAGCGGAGTTGGCCGAGAGTGCTTCAGGCGAGCTTCAGTGGTCAAAAGGAGAGAGTAGACCTCATCCAATGTTATTTCCGATTGGGTAGAAATCATGGTGACAAGGGGATCGTAATCGGAATCCAATCCGGCAAGCAGGTAAGCAACAATATCATCTGTAGCAAGAGGATGACCGGCGAGACTTAGTTCATCGGTGATCCGTTTGATGGTCATGAAATAATCAGTCACCGAGAGATTATCTTTCTTTGTAGAAGCAAGCTTGGTGCGAAGGTGGACGAGTTGATCACGAGACGAGAGGCAAAGGACGTCTGAAGGGCCTTCCAGATTTCAGCCGATGTAGATGCTGTATAGACCTGTGCAAGAACATCATCAGAAAGTGAAGAGGTAATAATGCTCAGAATTAAACTATCCTGCTTGAGCCAGTGAGCGTATGCCGGATTGGGCTTTGTTGCTCCATCAGAAGTGATCGTTGCCGGAGGAGCGGGAAGAGAGCCATCAACATATCCTAGGACACCTTGGCCACGTAAATATGGCTGAATTTGCGCTCTCCATAAGGGAAAATTCTGTCGAGTGAGTTTTGTGAGATGAAAGGTCGAAGAGGGGGAGAAAGAGGGATAAGTAGCGGTAATGGCGGCATCAACCATAGTAGCAGCGGAGGTTGCAGAGTCTTCGGCCATGGAAGAAAAGCTGGGAAGGAAAAGAAGAAGATAGGGTTAGGATTAGGGTTTTTTTTTTTTTTTTTTTGCTTGCTGTATAGGACGACTAGAAGGGGAGAGGAGGGAGGGAATTCGTGAGAGACGAGTCAAATAGCATATTGAATTTAAGAATATTATGTTTCATTGATTAAAATAAGAATACAATGGGTTGTATATATAGGTGTATCATACAAGGGATAAGAACGTAAATAGACATAATAGGATGCCCTAGCTATTCGGGCTTGACTTGTTGAGCAAGGCTATCCACTCCGTCAATAATCTGCCTTTTTTTTGTTGAAATATTTTATATATCACATATGATATTTTTATGTTTCAAATATAAAATATTTTTGTAATACTATACAAAATATAATTATTTTTATTTGAATTACCGTGAGAAAATAGAAAGTGCCAAGATGAAAAATGAATTGGTGTTTAGGTTGATAATAAAAGAAAATGGATTTTGAAATATTGTTTTAAGTGTGCTTATTGGAGTGAATGTTTTTTTAAAGTGTTGAAAAAGGTATAAGACTGTCTCCGATGGAGACTTATTTTTACTCTAAAACTTGCATTTCCAGTACTTTATAGCTGCAATGGATTACTTTATTAATACTCTAACTGCAAAAATGTTACTTGAACCTCCATATATGGAGTATCCCCTCAAGGTGAATAGTGTGCACTTTACCTTCTTTTTGTGGCCCATGTGGTGGATGAAAATAAAAATAAAAAGAAAATAATTTGTGGTTAGGTATATAGTTGAAGGAAAAAGGTGTTTGAAGGATTGTATAAATGGTGTTTATTGGAGTGGATGTTTTTATAAAGTGTTAAAAAAGTGTAACTGGAACGAAAAACGATGTGTTTGAAGTGTTGTTTAAAGTAAAATCATTGGAGACAGTCTAACTGGAGTGAAAAATAATGTATTTAGAGTGATGTTTGGAGTAACACCATCAGAGGAGATAGTCTTAGTCTTTCTAAGATACACATATTTACAAATGCCTATACGTGAGACATAAAATTGTGGTGGAAAAGCCTTATATAATGAAGAGATGATAATCAAGAAAAGCAAGAAGGAGAGGTCACAAATTCTCTAAAAAAATCCACGAGGCGCTCTCCTCTTAAGCCCACGCCTTCTCTTATCCTATCTTTTCCCTAAGATTTCCTCTTCAATTCTATCTCTCCCTCCCTATCATAAACTTCTTCTTCTTATTATTACTAGCTTTTAAATACACACTCCCTTTTTTCACTTCTTTAGAATTCATCTTTTTTCTCCTTTTAAAATTAAAAAAAAGGGCATTGTGTCTGCAACATAACTTCAAGATTCAACGTCCCTTTTTAAGGAAGAAATAAAACAGTGGTTTGGTTTTGTCGGAAAAAAAGGTGAAGAAAAGTTGGAATTGGGAATGGCACCAAAATCTGGTAAAGGAAAAGGGAATAAAGGTAGGAGTACAGAGAAGAAGAAGAAAGAAGAGAAAGGTTAGAATCTGTTTATTATTCTTTCATAAAGAGTTCTTGAATATCTGGGATTTTTATTACATATATATGGGTATGAAGAATTCATGTCTGTGTTCTTATTTGTTTGTTTTGATGAATTTTGCAGTTGTACCAAGTGTTCTTGACATTGCTGTAATCACTCCTTATGATGTTCAAGTTATTCTCAAGGTACATTTTTTTTTTTCTAAAAGAAATGAATTCCTTTTCTCATTGTGAATTCTCTTGTCCAATGTGTAATTGAATCGGAAGAAAGTCGATTCTGAGCATTTATCTAATTGAATTGGATGAAAGTCAATTCTACAACTGAGACACGGATGTTCATCTGACGATCATAATCTATTCGATATTGTAAAGCCGAAAATCGATTTTCTCTTCAGTTGATTGATTTGAGTTTGTTCTTTAGTAAAAACAAATGAAAATCATTTCTAAAGTTGAAAATCGATTTTCTGATATGTTGATTGATTTTAGTTTGTTGGTAAGTAGTAAATCCTTCGTGACGGCATTCAAACGTGTTTTGAAAACACTGTGGTGCCATTAAAACGTGCATTCTCATACTGTTTGAAGTATAATTACCGGTAGAATTGATAAGTCAATAATGTAAATACATTTTTTCAATGCTTAGACACTTCAAAATAATGTCTTGGCTTTTTTTTTATGCTATGTGTATAATAAAGTTACACGATACATTTTTCATCATCGATTAGAGCCTCTTAATTAACGGCAGACCTATTATAATTAATGGTTTAAAGATTTATTGTGTAATATATAGTTTGCAACTATTTTGTTGAGGAGATAATATTTTTTTTTAAAAATTTCGTAAAGAATTTGCTGGGTCTAAATGTTGATTATTATTAATATTATCACAAATATTGTTTCCTGCCAACTAATAGTCAATTCATTCACATTGTAAATACCGGTAGACTGTGTCCTATTACAATTCGTTACAACATTCTTAGACAGTGACATATGTATTAAAAATAAATTACAGTTTCCTTTTTCTTTTTCTTGTGTATATATCTTATTGGCTCACCTGATTTAATATGTTTTGATAATTTTTATTTCTATTTATCCTTTAATAGAAGTCGTTCTATAATACAATTACCGATACATTATAGGAAAAAAAAAACATGTATCATAGAGGGGTCCATTGCCTCTCCCGAAAAAAATACGAGAAAAGTTATGGTGTAAGAGTGATTTGTGAGATATATTAAGTGAATGATGTGATTAATTCTCACACATTCTTTCACACATAGTAGATGTGTGTAGGTGTGACATGGATTAATCACATCACTCCACTTGGTATACCTCACAAATCACCCACCATAAATTTTTCTCAAAAAATACACTCTGAGGAGTGGGGGTCCACTGTATTATTATTATTTTATATCTGTCACTTAATACTAGTGAAAGGTTTATTGATTTTCTTTGCGATTAATTTTTGATTTATATTCATTCAACACTTCTCCCTATTACTTGAATGATAATCAAATTAGTGTATTAGTTATTGAAATATTAAAATTTATGACTTTTAATTTTTTATTAATGACGGACTTTATTGTATTATATAATGATAAAATATATAAATAATTAATTTATAGAGGATGTGATAGGCTTTAACATATTAGCTCATTAATTAATGTTTGTTTCTAAATGTAGGGTATCTCAACAGACAAGATATTAGATGTCAAGAAATTGCTGGCTTCAAATGTTGAAACTTGCCATTTCACAAACTATTCTTTATCTCATGAGGTGATGGATTTTTTTAATTCTTTTTATATGTGTTTGAACTATAGTAATTCCAAATAATTGTTCTTATCACAAAAATTATAATTTTCCATTTATGGATAAGAAGCTAAATATAGTATTATTGTGTCTTGAGATATTAATAATGATTGTTGAAATGGATTAAATAGGTAAAAGGATTGAAATTGAATGACAAAGTGGAGGTGGTCACTTTCAAGCCTTGTTTGTTAAAAATGGTTGAAGGTATGTGAAAACTCACTATCATATACATTTATTTGTGTAATCTATGGAAACATATATTAAATGACTATAATTGAATGTGACATAATGAAATTTCATTACAACGTAATGAAAGTACCAGTTATCGATATAACTAAAGATTGTTGAATTGACATATAATGAAAAATGAAATCTCGTATATACAGCGTGTTGTTACATCAATGAAAACATGTTTTCAAGCATTACAAACCATTTTTCATGTGTTATATTGCACCACTATAGCGCAGGGATTTATCTCAAGGGAATCGTCTAGCCTTACCCTATTTTACAAGACCTTGTGGCAAAAATGAATACCTAAATAAAATTAAGTTTCATATTACCTATTACAAACGGTGTTATATAATCTTTTTCATTCATAACGAGATATTGTTAGATATTTTTTCATAATTTGTAGTATATTTTACCGATCGTTTGCATTCGAGTCGTCAATAAATGTTGTCGTAACGAAACATGGATCAACTTCTGCAAAGCCGAGGAAGATACATCTCTCAGGCCGAAGTGAGATGTCTTTATATTTCATGAAGGTGTGCATAGTTTCGAATGAGGCATATTCATGCCTATAAAGTGCACAAAATGCAAACAAGGATTTTTTATTTAGAAGTTTAAAAGCAACATCAATAAAAAATACTCATGTGTTTCTGATATGATTAAACGAATCACCATTTAAATCGAACAAGTTTCACTGCATTCTGAGAGAGATTTTCGTGCATATATTTTTGTAGATGTTTCACTAAGTTTCTTAACATGTTTAAACCAAAATACTACTTAATTAATTATAAAAGTGATTAGGTAAACTTAATTATCATATACTTACAACTATAAGTACGTAATCCTTGATCCATTATTTATTCTTCCATCAATTTGCAATTTTTTTTTAATGTTTTGTCTTTTGTATAGTTTTGCTGCAGACATGAGCATATAATGACAATCTTAAAATTATTATTTGTATTACCAATTGTTGTTTATGCTAGATTCAGCCGTCTTTGATTCCTTCATTACCAATTTTGCCTTTTAGCATAAACCAAAAACCATGTCTTATTTCTCTCTCTCTCTCACACACAAATATATATATATATATATATCCTGAGAATTGAGAGTGATTATTAAGATTCCATTTTCTCAAAAGCTGACATGATCAGAAAATAAAGCTGACATTTAGGTATCTCTATGATTGATTTTACAAATAGAGACGTTATTTAACTTTTCATTCGAACGTAGTGATTTTCTATAAACAAAACGATTACGAACGTTTTGGCGGTTTTACAATCTTTTCCGGATTTTTTTTCATACAAAGCAACCGATAATTCACACCTTTTATGCAAGAATAAACAAAACAATATTATCTTTCTACGTAAAAGATAATGAATGATACAACACGGTTTTACAGAATTGATTATAATGTAAGTTTATCATAATCAAATATGTAAAAATATATTATATCATTAATTTTATAACACAATCATTGTAACGCCCTAGACCCCGGCCTGGTTGTCGCTAAATGAGTCATAAATGGTCCGGTCAACTGTTTAGACCGTCGACCTCGCTTGGTCTAAAAGAGCTAACCTGAGTTGACAAGACATTTATGTCTTTACTTCACGGGCGATGTCTCTGGTTCAAGTCCAGGATGGCCCAGCTGCGCCAGGGAAAAGAATAGAATAGGAGAAGCATCATGACTAGAGGACGGGCCAGACGCAGCAGAGCGACGACCCGGGAGCAGATTCCCCACCGATAGGAGGACAGGAGACGGCTATCTCAAGGCACATCACGCTTTCTTGATTGATAGGAATTCTTATAAATCCAATGAACAAAGTAAATAGACCCAATACAAGTAGAGGGAATAAGATAGTACCCCTTGACCACGCTAGGCAAAAGATTCCTTGGGTGGCTTGCCGGGATAATTTATGTTTAGTACCTAAGAAGACGATCGTCACGCTCTCCCTCAAAAGAGTTTATAGGTATATAGGTTTGTCTTTAAAGTGAAGCTTTACAACCCTTCTCTGCCCGAAGATAGTAAAGTCTCATTACTTATTGATCTGAACACTCGCCAGTGGAATTCAAATTTGTACGTAGTCTCTTTCACCCTCTCATTGCTTCAAAGATCCTCGATATACCTCTCTCGATGCAACCTATATCTGGTATTGTTCGGTAGAGAGTGTTCTCCTCTTTAGAGCATTAAAATCCTCTCACATGCGTTCGAGTGGCAGGCATTACAAAGGGAAACAAGGAGATTTTTACGTTTTTTTTGGATCATCCTGAGAGCATTTAGCCACTTGTTAGCCTCACTATTTATTGTGTAGCTTTCGACTGGCTTCAACGTATTCAAAAGCAGCTCCGGCTGGCTAACCACCATTTCCCGTAGAGGCTGGACATACCGTTGTGATATTTCTTAATTCTAGTTGACGATACGCCACCACTTACCCATGTTTGGACCGACGTGATCACTACGTACCACAAGCACCATTAGACGATGGCCCTCATAGAAGATCTTATAATTCCTACACGGCCTTCTGGGTCGTGGTATCGACAGTTGCTACGAAAGTCAGGAGATGAATCCGGGAAGCCATTAAAGGCCCTCGCGAAACCCTCCTTTATTTCCGTGCTTCTTTGCCTTATATGGGGGTGAGCACGACCAAGACTTGTCCTGGTAGGCGACGCCTATCGCCTATCACGGTGTGACACTTAGTTCCGTATGATGATCGACTACGATACATTCTCATAACGCCTCAAATCCGGTCAGATGCAGTTGCTTAAATAAGTCATAAATGGTCGGTCATTTCTCAAGCCGCCGCCCTCGGCCTAAAAGTAAGAAAACCCGAAATTGATAAAATATTTATGTCTCACACTTATATGAATGAGCAGAATTTTACTTTACCGTTATAAGACTTTACAATCATTGTCATAATAACATCACATATTATTAATCACAAAAAAATCACATGTTAATACTGACAACAAAAGTCAACCTACTATTTTTGTAATAATTTTAATTAATTTTAGAAAAATTGACGTATCTGTTTTTTATTTTATTTTTATTTTTAAAGTCTAAATCTTGGTTAAATTTTCTGTCATTATCATGATTTAATGGTTTTTGACATATATTTAAATTTAAATTAAAAATAAAATAAAAACACTGGTAGAAATAAAAAAGAAAATTCTATAATGGTCTCATGCACGTGGGGGTAACTAGACAACTGACCCATATATTCATCGAAAATAACAAGAATGCCACTCTCTTGTTGTACTCGTGGGCAGAGGAATATACTGAAGAATCTTCGGCAGTGGATCACGTGCGAAGGCTACTCGACATCGTCGCGTGCACCACACGCTTCTCCAAGCCCAAGGGAGCCAAGGCCGCCGCCGCCACTGCCGCCTTCGGCGAAACGGAAACTCGTGGAAAGAAGAGCAAGACTCAACATACATTGAACAGTCCACCGTCGACGCCGTCAGATGGAGAAACAAGGTCGTCTAGACCATCTTCGCCGCCGGCAGCGGTGGCTGAAGGCTACGATATGGTGGCGATTCATCCGATTCCGAAGCTCTCCGACTTCTATGAGTTTTTCAACTTTTCTCATTTGACTCCTCCTATAATAAGTAAGCTCAACTAAGCTTTTCCTTTGTCAATTTCACTTATTCCTGATGCTTAACGTTGCTAATTAGACAATTTTGTTTGAAATTTTCCTAGGTTTGAAACGAGTGGATCGAATAGATGGAGAAACTGGTCAAGAAGGTGATTACTTCAATTTGCAGGTACATTTTTTCAATCAGCGTTTGTTTTCAAGTTCCAGTTTCTGGCTTTTAGGACTGAAAGTCAATAGATGGCTTCTATTTGCACCACTAAGTTGCTCCGGACACCACATTACTCCAGCAGCTCGCATGTAGCATCGTTGCCTTTTATGTTTCTGCCAAAACGTATGTTTCCAGAAACGTATGCTACATGTGAGGTGCTGAAGTAATGTGGTACCCGAAGCAAGTTGGTGGTGCCAACAGAAGCCCCTTTCAGTATACATTTCAAAGTTGTAAGCTTTAAGGTTGTGGACGTTGATTAATGACTATAAATGCAGATTAAGATATGCAATGGGAAGATAATACATGTCGTGGCCTCAAGAAAAGGGTTCTACACCATTGGAAAGCAATTTTTGCAAAGTCATTCTTTGGTTGATCTTCTGCAACAGTTCAGCCAAGCCTTTGCCAATGTAAGCAAATTTTCTTTTTATTTCTTTTTAGTGCGTCGTTTGTAGCACCAGATCAAATCTATAGTATCACAGTGACAATCGACCTTTTAATAGTTGATTCAGAGCTTAGAATCGACTTTCCGGTGATCAATCGTCACAATCAACCAGGTGAAAGTCAATTCTAAGGCAAGGAATCGGCTTTTTGCTGATTGATTGTTTTGGTGCGGTGCCACGGTAAAAACACACACCGCTGTATCGTCGTGGCATCACAGTGACAATCGACTTTGAATAGTTGATTCAGAGCTTAGAATCGACTTTCTAGTAATCGATTGTCACCATGAACCGTCAGATAGTCGATTCTAAAGCTCAGAATTGACTTTCTGCTTGTTTCTAGAGCTTAAAATCGCCTTCCCGGTAGTCGATTGTCACAATCAACCGTCAGATAGTCGATTGGCTGAGAATCGACTTTCCTCTAGTTAATTGTTTTCGGTATGATGCTACAGTAAAAACACTGTGGTGCCACTAAAGGTGCCCTTGACGAATGTAATCGGTTTCTTGTACTCATACTTTTCTATTTGTGCTTGTGATTAGTAAGAATATCTGAATCTTTTGCAGGCGTATAGCGCGCTGATGAAAGCTTTCATAGAACATAACAAGGTAAATAAATCATTTAATTCTTCAAACTTCAGCACTCTTTTTGACTAGATGATATTATAAGTGGAAGATAATGTCTCCTTTTATACTATGATGCATGAATACTTCTTGTTTTATACCACTAAAAATGTTCTATTTTATGATTTTCAATATTTATAAGTTGATCCTTATTGTTTGATTATGTATAATTCAGTCCCTATACTTTTAATATTTATGAATATCCCCTCCCTGTCCTAAAATTTTCAAAAATCTTGCACCCGCGTATTTGTATCCATGTATCCGTTCTCGTACAACCTAACTTTTATATTCATGTTGGTTCTCTTTGCAGTTTGGCAATCTTCCGTATGGTTTCCGTGCCAATACATGGCTTGTTCCTCCATCATTAGCTGATCCATCCTCAGAATTTCTGCCATTCCCAATAGAAGATGAAGATTGGGGTGGCAATGGTGGAGGTCATGGTAGAAACGAAGAATACGCGCTAAGACCTTGGGCAACGGATTTCGCCATATTAGCAAACCTACCTTGTAAAACCGAGGACGAAAGGATGGTTCGGGACAGAAAGGCGTTTCTGCTCCATAACCTTTTTGTTGAGGTTTCAGCATTCAAAGCTGTTTCTGCAATATGCAAAGTAATGGATGGCGTGACAGATGGTCAAATTAATGCTTCTCCGGCCTCGGTATTGTATGAAGATCGTATTGGGGACTTATTGATTAGTGTAAAACGAGATGCCATGAATGCACGGTTGAAAGCGGATTTTAACATTGCTAGGTGTGCATTTCTTGATGAATCGTCTACGGAAGTTACAAAAAGGAGCTTGCTTAAAGGCATCACTGCAGATGAAAGTGCAGTTGTACATGTGAGTGATTATCCATTCCACTGCTTTGCTTTTTAAGTATAATTTACAAAAAAATTATCTCAAATTGTCTACATATTTCATTAGAAAAAAATAAGGGATAATGACACTTTCGGTCCCTTTTTGTTTCATGTCACTTCCATCCCTTATGTTACATCTTCTCATTTTACCCCTTATCTATGTATTTTTTACTTTTTTAGTCCATCTTTGCCACGTGTCAAGTCATTGGTCATAGCTGTCGTACCTTCATTGCTGATTTTTGGACACATGACATTTTAGACTGAAAATATAAAAAATAATGCATAGATGAGGAGTAAAAGTGCCAATATGAAACATTGAGGATAGAAGTACAAAAACCGTGAAACAAAAGGGACCAAAAGCGTATTTTCCCAAAAAAAAATGAATGATGAAAAAAATCAGCTGTACTGCAGTTTCTGCAATATAATTGGTCTTATGCGGGTGTTTAGTGATGAAAAATGATTTGAAAGGGGCTAGAAAGACGGGGTTTGCATTTTCTCCATAATTTTTGCTAATTTTTTTTCTTCTGTAGAAGTAAAACGAGTAGTATAATATTGCAGGATACGCCGTCACTTGGAGTGGTTTGCATTAGACACTGTGGATACGTGGCGGTAGTAAAGGTTGTTGGTGACGTTAAAAAGCCTCTGAAAGAAGATGTCGAAATTCATGACCAGCCAGAAGGAGGGGCCAATGCACTTAATATTAACAGGTGTCTTCTTTGTTCTTTTTGTTTATGTCCCCCGTAACGTTATCCACATTCGGTTTCACACGGTTACATATCATGCAGTTTGAGAGCCTTGCTTCACAAGCAATCTGCTTTGCAATTATACGTTGAAGGACGTTCCCCTAGGCCAAATCTTGAAGATCTTGAAAACTCAAAATGTCTGGTTCGAGAAGTCGTTAAGGATAGTTTGGTGAAAATAAGGAATGAAGCTAAACCAGACAGGTGTCTTAGGTGGGAACTTGGTTCTTGTTGGATGCAACATTTACAAAAGAAGGATACACCGGCGGAGAAGAGTTCGAAAATTCGGTTGAAAATGACAAGTCTGACCCTGTGGTTAAAGGACTGGGAAAACAACTTAAAATGCTGAAGAAAAGGGAGAAGACTTCAAAAAGTTTGAGTAGTGCAGACGATAATGAAGGAAACAGCACGAGTATTGACGTGCAAGATGATGTAAGCAAAGAGTTTGAGTCACATAAACCCGAGTCTGAATGTAACTCGGAGTTGAGGAACGATCTTCTTGAAGAAGCGTTTGAACGTTTAAAAGAATCTGGAACCGGTCTTCATACAAAGGTATCATATTCAATAAAAAACCGGTCTTCCTAGTTTTTAGTCAGCCATGATTTTTATTCCTTCCCCTTTTAGTTAATTTAATGCTTTTTATTACAGTCCACTGCTGAGCTTGTCAAGATGGCACACGAGTATTATGACGACGTCGCTTTGCCTAAACTGGTAAGACATAATTTTACAGTTCTGTATTATGAAAATTTCTTTGCTTTTGTTTTTTCTTCCAACAAAATTGATCTCTTGTTTTTTTGTAGGTTACGGATTTTGCATCTCTCGAACTATCCCCAGTTGATGGGCGCACAATGACCGATTTCATGCATCTTAGAGGATTACAAATGTGCTCTTTGGGTCGTGTGGTAAGAGATTGGCTCTTTTATTCAAACTGTATGATGTACGGATACTTCTATTTGATAGCGTGTCCCGTATCCCGTACGTATCCAATACAGATACGTAATCTGGGGTTTGCAATTTTTAAAACGTTGGATTGGAGACCAGATTCAGATATGCATATACATAACTTAGATGCGTTGAAAATTGATGAAAAACTGGCAAAAACTTAATGAAAAGTTGCCCATATAATAAATAAAACTACAAGAAATTGAAGAAAGCCCACTAAAATTGTTTTATTTATGATTTGTAAACTTTATAGTCTGATCCTATAGTTTTATTACGTGCAGTACGGTCCCCGTAATTTTACTATTTACGCATATCGTTTGTGTACCCGTATCTTACGGTTTTTTGAAAATCTCACTCCCACGTATTCCGTATCCGCGTATCCATACCCATGTATTCATGCTCGTGCAACCTAGTTTAAACTGTTGGTAGTGATTCGATAAGTCTATATGAATCTAAAAGATCGGTAAATGTGTGCGTATAATTTTTACTGTGTCAACAGGTTGAACTTGCTGAGAAGCTTCCTCACATACAGTCTCTTTGTATCCATGAAATGGTTACAAGAGCTTTTAAACACATTATCAAGACTGTCATTGCTACTGTCGATAACAAAGCGGATTTGGCTGCGGCAATTGCTGCAACGCTTAATTTCTTGCTCGGCTCGTGTCCTAATGACGATAAGGCTTCAAAACACGGTGATGATCATATGCTGAAACTAGAATGGCTGCAGACATTTCTGGAGCGTAGATATGAATGGAAAACGAATGACGAGTTTCTTAATTTGAGGAAGTTATCAATCCTACGTGGACTCTGTCATAAGGTGTTATTCTTGTTAATTGGTTTAAGCCTTTCTTGGTTTCGAACCACGGGCTAACTTTTTTTTGTTCAGGTTGGGTTGGAATTGGTTCCTCGAGATTATGATATGGGATCCGTGAACCCGTTCAAGGAATCCGACATTATCAGTCTGGTGCCTGTGTGTAAAGTAAGGCTCTTTTTACCCCTCTGATAAACGGGAAATTCTGATGTTGCGTGTCTGCGGCGCAGATATCACCTAAAAGCACGTGAAGGCATGCGAGCCTTTACGTGTATTTTGCAAATACATTTTTAAAGACTTGCATACCTTTACACTGACATCTGCACTACGGGTGTAATCGAGCCGAGTTGAATCCGCTGTTCGTAGCATAATGGTAAGGTAATGAACTTACCTCTCAAATGTATATTTGCAGCATGTAGGATGCTCTTCTGCAGATGGGAGGAATCTTCTAGAATCATCCAAGATTGCATTAGATAAAGGGAAGCTAGAAGATGCTGTCAACTGTGGAACAAAGGTGACGAATGATTCGATAAATATTTTAAAACCTTCATTATCTGTCAGAATTTTATTCTGATTTATATATATACTGTATTTTGGCATGAAGGCTTTAGCTAAAATGATAGCTGTTTGCGGTCCGTATCATCGAACTACTGCAAGTGCATACAGTCTTCTAGCTGTAGTTCTTTATCACACTGGAGATTTCAATCAGGTAAATAATTATCTGATCATATTGGCTTTAATTAAGTGATTTACCAATACTTGGTTTTTTTTTCTGATGTGAAAAATTTCCTTTGTTTTTTTTTCTCTTATGTATAGGCAACTATATATCAACACAAGGCATTGGATATCAATGAGAGGGAGTTGGGGCTTGATCACCCCGACACGATGAAAAGCTATGGAGATCTTTCAGTATTCTACTATCGTCTACAACACATCGAATTGGCTCTGAAGTAAGTTTACCATGTTTTCACGTGATTTATTCGAGGGATATAGTCACTTTTGGTCCCTCTTGTTTAACAATTTTTGGATTTCTATCCCTAATGTTTCATCTACGCCTTTTTTTTTACCTTTTCAGTCCATTTTTGCAGTGTGTCAAATTTTTATTGGTTGAAGCATGTTGTACTTTTGATGCTGTTATTGGACACAGTGTCGGTTTGAACTGAAAATGTAAAAACAAATTACATAGTTGAGGGGTAAAAGTCTTAAAGATGAAACATTAGGGATATAAATGTGAAATTCGTGAAACAAAAGGGACCAAAAGTGTCTGTATCTGTTATTCAGTCCTATATCGTCATATACTTATCTTCTTTTTTTAATCTGATTTCTTGTTATTCACCAGATATGTCAACCGCGCTTTGTTTCTTCTTCATTTTACTTGTGGGCTGTCTCATCCAAACACAGCTGCTACTTATATAAATGTGGCTATGATGGAAGAGGGTATGGGAAATGTCCATGTTGCCCTTAGGTATCTGCATGAAGCCCTTAAATGCAACAAAAGACTGTTAGGAGCAGACCATATACAGGTAACTTTATCTTTGTGTATTCATGTACATATAATGTTTTTAGTATGTGGGATTTGGGCGATAATGACCTTATTTCTGCAAATGACAGACGGCAGCTAGTTATCATGCCATAGCTATCGCGCTTTCATTGATGGAAGCATATTCACTTAGTGTGCAACATGAACAAACAACACTCCAGATTCTTCAAGCCAAGCTAGGATTGGAGGATCTTCGTACTCAGGTAACACCTACTACGATGCATGGATACTTCTGTTTGGTAGTGTCTCGTCTCGTGTCCGATACGTATCCGCCACAGAGCATACTTAAGATACACACCTGGGACAAATTTGTAATTTTGAAAAGCTGGATATGCATATCCATAACTCGAATATGTGAAATGAAGATCATGTTCAAAATTGAGTAAAACCGTCGGACAATGAATGAAAAGTTGGTCCAAATTGATGAAAAACTACGAAAAACGAAGAAAACCACAAAAAAAAATGTTTTATTTTGTGTTGTAATTTATTTGGTCCATATAGTTTTAATATTGTATGGTTTGGTCCCTATATCTTTGATATTTACGCACATGCCCTCCGTGCTGCACCCTTGTACCACATATCCGCGTATCTGTACTCATGCAACCTAGAATAACACAAACTGAATTTGCAGATTAAAATTGCTTTCATGATGCTGCAAAATTTTGGGACTAATAATAATATTGTAAATTTTTTTGCAGGATGCCGCGGCATGGCTCGAGTATTTTGAATCAAAAGCCTTAGAACAGCAAGAAGCAGCAAGAAACGGAACACCAAAACTGGATGCATCTATTGCTAGCAAAGGTCACCTTAGGTATTGATACAGTTTTTGCTTGATCCATACGGTACACTTTGTGTTGATACGCCTAGTATAAGAAATGCTCTTGCTTTTACAGTGTTTCAGATCTGCTTGATTACATAAATCCCGACACGGATTCTAAGGCCATGGAAGCACTTAGGAAAAGACGCGCAAAGGTAGTTTTCCGTTCTGTCGCTGCATTTATTTTTGAAAAATGTCGAAATTTTGGGAAATAATATGTGTAGAGAGTTCGGGTAGTTCGGTGTATGGATGATTAATACCTACGTAGTGTCCGTGGAAGGGTCGAGTCATTTTGACCTACGTAGGGTCAATGGCTGGGGTAGGGCTGTAAGTGAAATGGGCTACTTGTACTCGACTCGTAAAAGCATATGACTCAATTCTATATTTTTCGAATTCGAGCGCATGTTGAGCTACTTGATAATTGAGCCGATCTCGAGTTTCAGAATCAAGTAATTGAGTAGAGCTCATGAGAATCAAGCTTTACTCCATCCCAAATTATAAGTCATTGTAGGGGTTTTCACACGGATCAAGAAAGTGAATGAATGTCATTAATTGTATGGAGAAATGACTAAAGTAACCTTTGACAATCATTAATGCAATAGTTAATGAGTCTTGTTCGATCTTGCCTTTTATAACTCAATCGAGTTCGATTCAAGTTTCGAGCCAGAGTGTTTTTAGTCGAGTCAAACTCGATTCCTGATGAGTTTCGACTCGACTTGGCTCGATTGAACGATGCACTCAGCTTCTGTATATCTCAGGCTCAAGTTCTATATTTGTGTTCATATTGCTATTTCAGGTAGTGCCGGTTGGCGATAAAGTTCAGCAAAAACAGCAAGATGGAGTTGTTGAAGAATCAAAACCGAGTGATGCAACTGAGTTGAATGCGGTTACAGAAGTAAGCAAAATGGAAGAAATTAACGTCGAAAACGTTTCGATCCAGGCGGCAAATACAACAACCGATAGCCCTCCTGAAATTCCTCCAGCTGTTACAGAAGAAGCTCAAGAGATGAGCTCAGATGAAGGTTGGCGAGAAGCAAACCCAAAATGGCGGTCCGGTAATAATTCCGGCAAGAAATTCAACCGGAGAAGGCCGAATCTTTCCAAGATTAAGATAAATTCCGAATCCCGTTATTACGGTGACAACAACCATTACGGAAAAGAAGCAAATGCACGGGCACATAAAACGATAACGAAAGGAAATGTTGCAGATTTGTCGATGATGAAGCAACAGAAGTCTGTAAACTCATCAAATGCAAAGGCTGTGGATCCTAAAGTTTCTCCACCTCTAGTTTCAAAGGTATTAACTAATCCTGGTTCTCCTTCGGCTACGATTTTAAAGTCGTTATCATACAAAGATGTAGCCGTGGCAGCACCAGGTACGGTTCTAAAGCCATTGTTGGAGAAAGTAGAAGAAGTAAAAACCGATACCCCACTCTCTGTTAGTCAACCCGAGACATCAGAAAGTGGGACGAAAGACATTCATGTAGAAGATGCACCAGTCAAGGAAGAGGAGAAAGTGAGTGACGTATCTGGGTGTGGTAATACCGAGGAGGAAGAAATCACATCCCCCGAGCTTGAACTCGAAGAAAGTGGTTCACCGAAGCTCGAGACCGACGAGAATCCAGTTAATAATCTCGAAAAAGGTAGTAAACTTTCTGCTGCAGCAGAACCTTTTAGTCCCGGCTCTTACCCTTTGATCCACACGGTAAATCCTGTAGCTACAACAATGGTGTTCGATGTAATGCCTAATCCAGGTTTGTTGCCTGAGCCTATGGTCGTTCCGTCTGTTGCTACGCGAGTTCCTTGTGGTCCAAGATCACCTTTGTATTACAGAACAAGCCATTCTTTCCGTATGAAGCCCGGATTTTGGAACTATCAACTTCCTATGATTCCAAGAAATGGTGATGTTTCACAACGAATCATGAACCCTCATGCACCCGAATTTGTTCCCGTGAATGCTTCTTTTCAAGTCGACACAAATCCCGATTCTAATGTTGATAGTAAAACAACAGTTGCTGATATTAAGGATGAAGGATCAAGAAAAGGTAGTATGTTGGACGCCGAGAAAGCTGAGTTGGCACGCCAGATATTGCTTAGTTTTCTCGTTAACTCCGTTCGTCAATCATCTGATCCTTCAAACGACGTTCCAGTTAACAAAAAGAAACCCGAGTTTTCAGGAGATTCTGCAGAAGCAGTTGCAAATGATAGTGCAATCATAAAAATTCTCCATGGAAACAAAGAAGAGAAAACAGAACTAGCTTCTGAAAGTAAAGATAATGAAGGGTCAGGATCCGTAGATGCCGAAAAAAACAAGAATTCAGACGGTGAAGGATTTGTTGTTGTTTCGAAACGAAGAAGAAACAAAAAGCATTTCACCAATGGGGTGAATGGATTGTATAGTCCTCATTCTATCTGTGCTTAAAAAGGTTTGAGATGCACACAGAGGCCAGTGTTTCCGGTTGATTTTTCTTCTAAATTGTAAGCTATGTAGTGCAATTTGTGTCCCTGATGAAACATTTTCTGGATCCGTCATTGGTATTTTACAAACTATGCAGTGCAATTTGAGTTCCCGGTGAAAACGTTTTCTGGACACACCACCGGATGCACAATTGCATACGTAGATAAGAAACTGCAGAAGTTCAAGATCGGATTGTAGTGTTTGATTGATTAATGATCAAGAATTGATGAGAAAAGGGTATATAGGAGGAGGAAGAAAATGTACCAATAAATGGATGTTTTTCTTTTGACTATGAAATTTTGCCTTCTCTGTGAATTCTGCAATTTTTTTATTTATTTTAAGTAGTGACTCTGCATCAGTGAAGCAGCTGGTGAAGTTTCTCTTAGCTGTTGTTTGAACTCAAGCTCGTTTAGCTTACGAGCTTGTTCATGATCAATTGTTTGTTATGTTTGAGCTCGGTTTGTTTAAGAGATGAAATGTTAAAACTCGTGTTTGAGTTTGGCTCGTTAAATATATTTTTGCCTTTTCGTCACGAGTTTCTTTAAAACAATTTGTTTCATGGAATAAAGATCAATAGAAAATTGAAAATCCCAATTATATCAAATAGCAAGAATAAAATAATAGATCTTTATTTACACCACCGCAAACTTATTCTCGCATTACATTATTTTTCCATCACACACACTCGACTAACTACTCGACCTTTTGAACATCAAATTTAATCCATATAATTAACTTTTGGAAAGTCGATCATATGTGATATTGTTTAGCAAGTAAAAGTAAAGGTGTGATGCAAATAAAAAAATCTGAATTAATTAAAGTGATAAATCGGCCAAATCAAACGACCGCGATACAGCTTTGCACCACGATTCCACCTTCTTCTTCCTTATTTCTCCGTCTAAAACTGGCCGGAAAACCGCTGCATTCTTCTTCTCTTCCCCGCCGGAAGAGGAGAATATCTCCTCTTCCGTCCAAACACCGACAGCTAATCCGGCTGCATATGCCGCGCCTAAAGCTGTTGTTTCGATGTCAAGTGGTCTTACTACGGGAATACCCAACAAATCCGCCTGCACATCATACAAATAATGACAAGAAAAAAAAAAGTACTAATACGAAAGTACATACAAATTTAAAGTCAACATTCGAGTTTGCAGAGGTCAAATGTCTATTTCGACCTCCGTAAGTGTGGTTTCAGAGATTGATCGTGGTACCAATAAACTGACCTGAATTTGCATGAGCAAGTTGTTAACAGTAGCACCACCATCAACTCTAAGCAAAAACTCCCCTTTATTATGATCATCCATTTTCACCTCGGCATTTTCACAAACATCTTTATGCATAGAATCCAACACATCTTTAACCTGAAAACACATACTTTCAAGGACAGCACGTGCAATATGTGACTTATTTGTAAACCTTGTAATCCCAATAATAACCCCACGTGCATCATCTCTCCACCATGGTGCAAATAATCCATTAAATGCTGGCACAAAATATACCCCTCCACTTGAATCTACTTTTGAAGCTAGTTCTTCAATCTCATTTGAAGTGTTTATGATTCCAAGATTGTCCCTTAGCCATTGGACTGATGCACCTGCTATTGCGATTGAGCCTTCCAATGCGTAGTTTGTGGGCGCTTCCGGGCCGAGCTTGTATGATATGGTGCTCAATAACCCGTGATTCGATTTTATCACTTCGTCTCCGGTATTGAGTAGAATGAAAGCACCTGTTTGTTAAGACACCAGATCATCATGTAATCCACAAGCAATGAAATAAATGATGCAATTGTGATAGATAGGAGTCATATATATATTCTATATTTTCATTCAAGCAATAAAACAAACACTTCATCTGCGTATTCTGATTTTCTTTACCTGTCCCGTAAGTGCTTTTCGCCTCGCCCTTAAGACAACCTTGCCCCAACATTGCAGCATGCTGATCACCAAGACACCCCGAAATTGGGACCCCACTAATCGCCCATCCACTCGAAACAATCCCGATTTTCTCCGAATTACTAACAATCTTCGGCAAAATACTCCGCGGAATCCCCAGTATTTCCAATGTCTTCTCATCCCAATCAAGTGTTTTGAGATCCATAAGCATAGTTCTTGATGCATTTGAAACATCAGTAACATGTAAACCATTTTGAATGCCTCCTGTTAAGTTCCAGATTAGCCATGTATCTATTGTCCCAAATAAGGCATCACCTGTGTTTACTGCTTCTTTTATGGAGGGTATGTTTTCTAGGAGCCATAATAATTTAAGGGCACTGAAATAAGGGCTAATGGGGAGCCCACAAGTGTTTATAAAATGGGTTCTTCCTCCTGATAGCTCTTTCTCCAGTTTCCTGCAAATGGAGCTGGTTCTGACATCCATCCAAACATTGGCATTGTAAAGAGGCAAACCAGTGGTTTTGCTCCAAACGACAGTTGTCTCTCTCTGATTGGTTATACCTATGCCTTTCAAACCACCACCATTGGTAATGTCATGGCCATCAGCATTACCCTTTTCAAGGGCTTTTGTAATGCAAACCCTAACACTTTCAAGAATCTCAATTGGATCATGCTCAACCCACCTAACCAAAAAAAAAACAAAAACTTTAAACCAAGAAAAGCAAAACAAAATGAATAAAAATGAGTTTACACCATTGATTATTATGACGTAAAACTACCATAATCAATGGTGTATAATCATTTTTACCACCGGTTATTTATACCGGAACGTGGTTATGAATGCATATAGCATGCATATATATAATACACCATTGGATTAAATACTTCATTCTTATAAAAAAATGCAAGATAGAAATTTCTTGACAAGGAATTTTGATGTAAACAGATTAAAGATCATAAAAATAATATATATATCGCATATGTTTTTTCTGAACCCTTTTAGGGTTTACATTAAAAAAAAATGCACGATAGGAAATTTCTTGACAATTAATGTCTCCACATGTAAACATCACACGTTAAATCGCATCATGTAAACGTATATATGAAATAAGAAATGAAACACTAATTAACATGCAAACCAAAAAAACACTTGTTAAAGAATGATGATATGATAAAAGAAAAAAAGATTTTTAAATACCCAGCTTGTGGACAATGTTGAGTAAATTCAACTTGGTGTGAAGCAATGGGATTTCTTGAACGATTATATATAATAAATCTTGTGCTTGTAGTTCCTTGATCAATAGCTCCGATAAACACCTCTTTTTCTTCTTCTTTAGCCACTTTCTTCTCTTTTTTTCTTTGTTTTCTATTTGATCCACTTGAAAAACAGAGAAACATTTTGATAATATTAATGTTCTTCTTCTGCAATAATGTGTATGTAGTTATTGCGACAGAGGGAAAAAAAAAAAGGACAGAATACTGAGAATGTGAAAATGAATGATTGTGAATTTATTGTAGAGCGTGGGGTTCTTGAAAATGACGTCAGGATGACGTAGGGATAAGGTTAAAAAAAAAAAAAAAAGGAAATAGATAAGGTCAATAAATAGAAAAGACTTTTTTTTTTCGTGGAGAATAAGGTGGACTGTTTTGATCAGCTCGACTTTGTTCCGGAAATCTGGAATATAATCATGATTCATGGGATTGGGAACTGATTTAAAAGCGTAAAGGGCGGGTGTTTTTAAGTGTATTTGTTAAATACATATTCCCCGTCCCAATTTGTTTGAGACATTTTAAAACTCACAATATACTTAAGAAAAAATCATTTATTAGTTTGTCTAGTCATTAAAAACATTACTAATTTATAATTATATATGTCCTTTCTTATTGTTTATAAACTTCTTAATAAATGTAGTTATGCGAGGATTTTGGGAATTTAAGAATAAACTTTTAGTCTAATTTTAGTTATGAGACTTATTTTGGAACATTCGTAAATAGAATAAGTCTCAAACATTGGAACGGATTGAGTACTATAAAAATGTTTTTGTTAAGCGTTGTTGTTTTTAAATGTATTTAGTGTTTTGTTAAATACATATAAAAATGTTTTTGTTGAATACGTTTGAAAATACTCATGTTTTACGGTGTTATTTTAAGAATTTTCCGCTGAACAGTCACTCGAAATCAAAACTCTAAATCAAAATTTCTGCAAGAATTTTCGGGAGAACAGTTACTCCAAATCAGAATTTCCCTTTTACTATAAAGAGATTTTATGGTGCAACGATTGTAAGAAATTTATACCAGAGATGTAGTATACGCATTTGATACAATTTTCATATAACGATTGTATGATAAAAATTTCCCTTTAATACATCATGGAAGAAAAAGGTGGTCCGTGTCAATGTAAAAAATATATATATATACACATTAGTTTACCATTCCTCCAATTTCTGTTGCTGTTTTCCTCCCCTACTTATTTTCAAATTTTACGTTCTCCCCTACATAGCATCGTAGAAATAATGTTAAAATGCAACCGGATCTAAATTCCACACTAACTAAATCCAAATTTCATTTCACAAAATTAAATCCCATTCTTAAAAACAAAATTGTGCGTCAACCCAAAGGCCATCACACATTGCCCCCGCCCTTTCCCCGCGCCGCCCCTAAACTAGATACTACCATAAAGAAGGCACTGGCGGCGGTATATACTTCCATGAAGGCACTGGCGGATCCAAAGATCTGAGAAGTCACGTGACATTATTTCAATTTCTAAAAAAATAATTTTTTTTTAGTATTAAACTATATAGTTTTGTTGTTAAAAAGTGTCGTTTTGTCGATAAAAATTGATGTTTTGAAACGGTGACCCACTTTAATTTTTTGGATAAAAGATGTAGTTTTAGGCTCCGTACCACCTGAAATATATTCCTGGATCCGCCACTGCATGAAGGTCATCAATAATGGTGAAAACTATGGGCGGAGGCTCTTGATCTTTCACGGCATTGTCGTTGTAGTTAGTTTCTTGATAAACATTTTCTTTTTCGGTTTATCCTTAAGTTTGTGTGTAACTTTTCATAATGGTTTAATCCCTAACATGGTTGGCCTTGTGTTAGTGTTGTGTAGTATGCCCTAACGTTGAATTGGGGTTTGGTTTTTCGGGCAGTTGCCCTTGCCCGTAGTAGTAAAGACTAGGGGTGCACATGATTTGGGTCGTGCGGGTTTGATAAAAACTCATATCCAACATTTATGTTGCGGGTTGTAAAAATTTAAAATCATATCCAATCTAATTAAAAATTCAACCCACACATGCGGGTTTTATTAAATGCGGGTTGGATGCGGGTTAGCATGACAATAGGTTTTAACGCTCTTAGTGCTAATTAATTGATTCGGTAATCTTTCTTCAATTGTTTAGTTATTGGAGAAAAAAAATATTCAACATTTGAAAACCAGGTAATAGAATAAATGCATTTGGCATGATTATTTCAACATGGAAGAAAATATTGAACTTTGTTTATGTATGAATTGATGTTTTGATACTGAAAAAAATAAGGCTAAAAAATGGTTGTTCATTCTGTAGAATTGTAGTTTTTTTACTTTCTTAGACCGTTCGTTTTATCGTGCATGTAAAATAGGTTATAGTGGTTTGTTTAAATAAAGTTAAAAATCATTTCACTTTCAATTGTCTAGTAATATATATATATATATATATATATATATATATATATATATATATATTCGGGATTGGGCGGGTTGTGATTTTTTGTTCACCCCAGTAAAGACAGCCGCCCGCATATTTATAAGATCCCTAGATCAACATTTGATAGTGTTGGATTGGTTGCTTGTGTGAGGAACATAATTGTTTTTTCTTATATGACTATTTACTTTTTCATACATGTCAAGGATTCATTTTCAAGGTTGGTTTTTTCGGGGTTTTGTAGTGTGTTTTATGCTGGAAATGCACCTTCGTCGTCGTTTGAGTCGAGGTCGGGTTAGCAATGTAGCAATAGGCAATAGGCAATAGGCAATAGGCAATAGGCAATGGCGACTTAGCTACAATAGTTTGATCTTTACTTTTTTGTTTCATATTTTTCTTGTTTAGCTTAGGTTTAAGTTCTCAAGAGAGATGAATGTGAATCATTTATATATATATATATATATATATATATATATATATATATATATATATATATATATATATATATATATATATATATATGATAGAAGACAAAGTCTGAAGAGATATAGATATGGTAAAAAATTCTGAAGAGATAAAGATGATGATTATCAAAAATATATAAATGTTATATTGATAAATCCAGATGATTTATATTTTGAATAAAAGATTTATATTTATTATATTAGGACAAGTCTTTAGGTTTATCTTCTAATTATTTTTCTATTATATAAGAGATCCATTGTATGCATTTTTATTCATCCAATAAAACCAAATAGTTCAGAGTTTTACGAGGCCTAGACATTTCTGATTTTCTTTAATATCTATACTATATATATATAGAGGAAGGGTTTTAACCCAATTACCCGTTATTGACCCGCTATTGACCCGGAAAATACACACGTCTGACCCGCTTCCCACGGCCCAAACCCGGATAATAAATCTTTTCTTTAAAAAAATAATTAACCCCACTCGGCCACTCCCCTCAAACTCCCCCTTCCCACGTTAAACCATCTAACCCCCCCTCAAACTCCCCCACGTTCAAACTCCCGGCGCATTCGACCCGTTTTCCACTCCTCCCGCAATTGCCCAAACCCTCTCCTTACAGATTCGCCCCACGATCTCCACTCCCATGATTAACCGGATAATAAATCTTTTCTTTAAAAAAATAATTAACCCCACTCGGCCACTCCCCTCAAACTCCCTTCCCCGCGTTCAAACCATCTAACCCCCTCAAACTCCCCACGTTCAAACTCCCTGGCGCATTCGACCCGTTTTCCACTCCTCCCGCAATTGCCCAAAACCTCTCCTCACCTTTGCGATTCGCCCACGATCTCCACTCCCATGATTAACTTCCCACATACTACCTCAGTAACCTCCTACCCCATTTCCGACTTTGCTATATCCTGTAGAGCGTCTACGGATGCTCAAACAAGAAAGTCAAGGTAATCTTTCCCGTTCGATTCTTTTCTTCTTCTTTTTTTTCAATTAGTTTTATTATTTGATTCACAATTTGTTTGTGTAGGAATTGGTAGATGTGAGATTGATTTTGAATCTCATGCTCTACTAAGTCTCATACTTTGAGTTCATATTCATGGATTCATATGAGGCACGAGAAAAATCACGTTTGAATGCTAAGTAACTATGTTTCAATTTGATTTCACTGTCTGCAATAAGGTGTTACGGCTTTGAAAGAGTGCAGGGCATCTACATATTTATGATGCTAATAGGGGACTCTGTTTCTACCGCAATCCACTCTTTGTCTTTAAGGTAATCACTTTCTCATGTTGATTTTATTTAGCCCTTTTAAGAGGATTCAAAGCAGGATCATTCAAACAATGTAATATGTTAATGTGTGTTTATATTTCAATCAGAAATGCGTTCTTCTTAGTTCATGAGTACCAATTGGTCCTGCATTTATTACATTCAATGTTTTTATTATTATTATTGATCTTCAATTGTAGAACATATACTCTTTTATGCAGGTGGAAAGTATATTTCTGATTTGTTTTTGTTATCCGTAAAAACTTGGATATTTGCTCTTTTATACAAGTGAAAATTATACTCGATTTGTTTGCTTTTTTGTGATCGTTTTCTGTTTTGGTTGTCCGTAACATCTGTAAGACATGGGGATTCAAACTCGGAGTGGAAAAGGATGTGCTACTTAGCCGGATATCCCACAATACGACCACTCTTGGTGAATGCTTATTGTTGGCGCAGAAGCAATTCCTTTCTCAAGTACATAAAATGCAATAAAAAAAAGGCTTTTTGATTAACACTCTCCATTGTTGTAAAAATTCATGGCTGACAATACACTTAAGTCAATTTTTCTTTCCATGATAATTTATACCCAAATTGAAAGTCTATGCAATGGAACCGAATCTCTACTGTGTTTTATTTTGAGGTACATGTTACGTCTATGTTACTCTCCTGGATGAATCCTTGGTTGTTTGTTCTTTTCATCCTAACTCTTGATATTGCTTCTGCAATGTTCTGAATTTTTGAGTTTGATTTTTAATGATTGATCTTCAATTGTACAACATATTCTCTTTTATGGAAGTGAAAAGCACTATGCATCGGACAACTTTTTGTTCATTTTGTTCTTAGTCGTGTGCACTTGGGTTAGCGTCTGCTCCTTCAATTGGCATAAAATATCTTCTTCAAATAAGCCATATTGGCAAGGTTGTAGGATTATTTTGTTGTAATCCTTTCTTAGCAAAAAAGTAAAAAAAAAAGACAATAACAAAAAATCAGAAAAGTGTCAGCTACACATTTATATGAGTTAGTTGCATCTACCTTTTCAACATTTCTTGAGGATAAAAATTATTTCTTTTGCTGTGTATTTTTTTAGGTAAAGACTGGGACTTCAAAGTCACTCTTAAATGTAAAGATATGCTTGCTAGAGTTCTTTGAATCCTTCCTCAGGTAACTGTTATATTATTAAGTTTCATTCAAGGGAAGTCACGTGATTGGAGGGTTTTTTTCTTTTTGATCCTTCGCTTATTGTTATCTCAGTCTGGCACTTTCCGTTGCCTGCTAAGGAACCATGACACGAAACAGCAGCAGCAGCTAAGGAACCATGGCACTTTCCACTATTGAACCGTATGACGCGATGCAGGCATTCAAGAAATATAATGAAAAAAGTGTTGCAGAATTGATAGATCCTCAACTAGAAGAAGTTGTAGACATTGGATTACTAATGAAAATGGTAGGAGTAGCCATTCAATGTGCTGCACCGATGCGGTCGGATCGGCCCAACATGAAGTTGGTTGGGGAGCAGTTGTGGGTAATTGGAATGGACTACCTCAAGAGCGAAACACAAAGAGCGGTGAGCAATTACAAACACATTCCTACAGATGAAGATACTGATGATTACATAACAACTTAAGCGAGATTATGATCAACTTAAGTACCCCTTCCGTCTAACTAATATGATTCATATTATTTTTGCAATTCATATATGGATTTTATCGGCATTTCAATCTCTTTTTTCGCAACGTCTTTAAATTTCTGTGATGTTCAAATGTAACTTTTTTTTTTTTTTTTTTTTTTTTGAGGGGTAAGAGAACATGTTTGAGTATGGTCCATGAACCACTAATGTTATGGAGACAAGTAATAATCCCAAAATGATCAAGTATGGTCCAATGATATTCATATTCAGTCGTTTTTTTTTTTTTTTTTTTTGTTTTTTTAATTCATCAAAAGCATTATACTCTCAAATTCGTCCAATCTGCAAAAGCTTTGCTCGACATCTGTTTGTCTAATATATATTTTTGGTATATGTTATTGCAGGTCATTTTTTTCGGGTTTTTGAATGTGCAATTCTAATGGTTTATGCAATATGATCAAGACGGTGAGTTGAAACTCATTACGATTTACTTTTGATTTGAGTCATTGTTTCTTGAATTAAAGTGTTTAGTGCGTTATTAGGGAGGTGTTAGTGAAAATTGCACCGGATAATTGCACCGAACGTCTAAACTATGCATACAAAAATTGAATTTACATTGGATTTCATGCAGAGTTGACTTGACACAAAAGAATGTACATGACTGCTCCTTTGTGGAAAAGTCGGGAAGATTGATCGGTTGTTTGCCTAATATGTCTTCATACCTATTATTAGGAGGTGTTGGTGAAAATAAAGGTGTCTCAATCTTTATGGACTTTGAGGAAAAAATACCGGCATATGCCATATGTTGGGGCATGTCGAACATCATTCAACTGTTGTATTTTATCTCATGAAGCTTCTTTTGTATTTGAATTTGAAAAAAAAAAAATCATATGTCGTAGGTATTGAATGTGTGGTCAAGTGGTCATCGTAGCTATCCGGCCAGTCCTTTAAGCAAATTTGTGCATGTTAGGTGAATTTCGGCACTTCGGTAGTGTTTTATAATTTCAATTTTTTTTAAAGTGTTTTCTGTTTTGCACTTTTTTCCCCGAGGGGTAGGGTTTTCTATTATTCTGTGTTGTGTTCGCCAACACTTGGCAGAGAATATGGTCATCTAAGCATTGTATTGTGTTATATTGGTAGGCATACATACATGGGAAATATACATGGGAAATATATAAGTATATACATATCAACTTTTCTACATACACGCGAAAGAGGTAAGGAGAGGGATGGGGTTTCTCTCGCTTTTGGCATAGCGGGCCCGGTGGGGAGGCTCATGACGACGGGCTATTAGCTCGGTGGTAAGCGCGCCCACGATAATTGCGTCGTTGTGCACATTTGAGAGATCAACTTTTCAAATATAACGTTCTCCTAAGTGCATCGCACGAGAGTTCCCTACTAGTATATATATATATATATATATCTATCTATTTATAGTATATATAAGGGAAGGGATTTAGCCCGTTTCCTTTCAATTACCCGACCCAAACCCGGTAAGAAAACATTTACATGCAAAAAAAAAAAAAAAAAACCCTCCCCTCTTGAGCCCTCCACGATTGAACTTCTCCGCACACAAAAAAAAAAAAAAAAAAAAAACACACTTGCTCACGTTCTTTCTCCTTCCTAATCTTTCTCAACTTCCCACTAATTTCACATTTCATCCGATTGTACGTTTTTTTGCGTTTGTTTTATCTCTGCATCTGCTACTATAAATTTATTTGGTTTTCAGGTTGAAAAGAATTGATATACTGATTGAAGGCAGGAAAAAACAAAAGGTGCCATCGAACAACAATTACTCTGCGATTTTTTATTTTCTCCATCATTGATGTGCTTCTACAATGTACGTAAGTTGCCCTTTCATAAAAAACCCTACATTTTTTTCGGCATCGGTCGGCTGTTCGATTGTGTTTTTTTCTTTTTCCTTTTTTGTTGTTGTGCCGTTCGACTGTTTGATGCTTCTGATCGAATATCTCATTGTAGAAATTAATGATTCTTATTTCTATCTTTTTTCGATTTATTCCTGAAACATATTATGTTCGGTCACAGGGCCGGCCCTATCACAAGCCAGGCGAGCGGCCGGCCGTCTTGGCTTGGCGATGAATCCCGATAAGCCAATCGATACGTGTTTTCTTTATCCGAAATTTTTTTATAGAGTTAATCCGATCGATTTATAAAAAAATCGTATATTAAAAAGTTCGATTTTGATATGAAATAAAGGTCTTTAAAAAAAAAAATACCCAACCCAATAAAAAATTTATATATAGGCCTAGATTCTTCAAGAGCGTTGTTGAATTAGTATTTAGTATTAATATATATGTATGTTTTGTGTTTGCATTATGAATTTGATGTTTGTATATGAATGTATTAGAAAAAAATTGTATTTTAGATTCGATTTTTTTTTTTTTTTATGACATAAGCAATTTTTTTAAGCGAGCATTGCTAAAAAACGTAGGACCGGCCCTGTTCGGTCAAGCAATTCGATTGTGTTTATTTTCTCTTTTTTGATATTATGCGATTGAATATCTTTTTTTTTTGCAGGATGATCGAATATCTCTGATGGTAGAAGTTAATGATTCTTACTTTTGTGTTTTCCAATTTAATCATTTCACATGTTATTTTCGGTCAGTAGGGAGGGTTGCGGTTCTGATGGAGACTGACTGTGTGTGGAATTTCAATTACCATAGTCGTAGATTCATCAAAGGTGCGTGGAGTTTCATTTGATTTCTCCGTGAAATTGTGACTGGTGAGTTTTTTTGTTTTTTTTTTTGTTTTGAAACCATCTTCTTATTTCAGTATATATCAGTATATGGTTTTTTTTTTTGGGGGCTCAATCATGGAATCTTCAAATGATTGCATAAGTGGAAATCAAAGGTGATGCTTCCATGTGAATTTAATTTTTTTCAATTCATAAGTGGACATATTCACACCATCCAGCGAATCTTTCAAAAAGTCACATTTTGAAACCTTCAATGCACTTCAAATTACTAACAAAATTGAAAATTTTGCTCGATCTTTTTCCCCGAGGTAATAACTGGCTTGGATTATCATAAAGTTAATTACTTTTGTAAGATGGTTACGGTCAGGCTTTAAATGCTGTGTAATTTTTAGAAATCTCCTGTGCTTGATGGGCTTATGTGATTTTTAAATTCAGTTTGGAAGAGACATATGAGCCGTCGAGAACTTTTGAGGTGCTTGGAATCGATAAAGCTGTCGATGTAAATAAGTCCGGTTTGTGTTCTTTGTTGTTGAGACTCTATGGTCTTCTACTTGGTGCGGGAATTGACAAACTGATGTTGAGGAAGGTTGATCTATTTTCTGATCGATTAGGGCCGAACGCATAACCCTCATTCCATAATACGCGGCGGGGAGGAGGTTCATTGAAGATGGGGATCGTGGTTGAACACTGTCAGCTTTGGAATGGAAACGAATGAACTATGATTGGATGAACAATGTTCACGGTGAGCTTACGGTGAGTATATTATGTCACTCACGTACGTTATTCCTTTTGTTTTTTACTTGAAATTGTGTGTTTTGTGTTTGGGCTCATCCTCGAAGAATGAACTTCAGCCATTCGAGAACAAAGGCTCTGAGATTTTATCAGATTTTCATAAACAACGCTGAAAGCTCTTTTTTTCTTCTACGAGTGATTTGGCTTAGCATCTCAATTTAACGGTATTTGATGGTTCTTTTACTTTAACCAAGTGTCATTAACCACTTAATGTTTTTCTTCGTATGAATTATTGATGTTTTCATTGTGGATATTGGTAATTTTTCCGCACTTCGTGTTCTCCGCTACTCCTCATATTCGTGCAACCATTCCTTCCAGTTTTCTATTTTTTTTGCCGGTTTTCTATTTTTCGCCGTTGTTAGGTTTTATGTATCTTAATTTCATTCCCATTAATTTCATAGTTTCCAGATTGAGGATAGTTGAAAGTCCGGTGAAGGAGGAAAAGCTAAGTCTATTAGAGTCGGATATTTCTTATGTTATGTTGTGTGAAGTCAAAGCCGACCAAGTCATGTGGAAGCGCGCATATATAGCACAAATGGTAAATTCTCCTCTTTAAAGGTAAGGAAGTTGTTGGAGTCGTAAATCTTTGGTTTCGATTTTAGCTCGCAAGTCCCTACCTCTGTTGGAACAAGTGACTACCTTCAAAGGTTATCACTTGGAATTTTATCCATCTAGATTGACTTCAAAAATGCCGTTCGTAAGTTTTATTTTTTACCTCTAAATTGTGGGTTCATTTAGTGAGTGCATTCTTTAGCTTTGATGTTGAAGAATTAAGCTTGATAACTTACCGGCTACTTTTGTGCTCGAGGGGCCCACTTATTGAGTTTTAATGATGTCAATTTGTTTCGGCCGATTTAATTAATTTTATTATTTTTTCATTTTGGAGCTGTAGTTATGATTTTGCTTGCAGCTGAATATCTTTATTCTTGCTCATGCTCACCTAAGTATAAACTTGCAGAAGTGGTAAGTGATCTTTTGTTGCTTGGGTGCAACATGCTTGAACAGTGGAACTTAGAGCATGTCAGTGCTTGCTCATTGTATGATTGATAAGGTTGCTTTAGATTTATTAATAGTAATATTTTTTTTTTGAAGTTTAAATTCCATTAATAATTAATATCAGCATTTAAAGCTGAGGTAATAAAGAGTGGGGGTTGGGTACCCCAGTTACAATACCCAGATAGAGAGTGGGCAAAACAAACCCTAGTCTAGCTAGTTGATCCGCCACTTCATTACAATTTCTACTAATTAATTGAAAGGTACAACGTCTAAACAATTTGCTGGCTCTCCAAATTCTTGTAACAATTGATCCCTCCGTTGTTAGATCATCATCATCATCAGAATGAATTCTAGCTATGGATATGGCTGAATCCGATTCAATTTCTACAACTCCGCTCCAGATTCTCGCTGCTTCCTTTACTCCCTCCAGAATCGCCATAAGCTCAGCAAATTCAACAGAGGCCGCACACTCCAAATCCTTTGAAATTGTAGAGATCAGGTCGCCATCATGGTTTCTAATCATGATTCCGATTGTTCCATGCCCCAGTTGATAGCATGCGTCCACGTTGACCTTGTAGCTTCCAAATTTTGGTTTTGTCCAGTGCGTCGGAAAGATTTCTGGGCAATCCGAGAAGGCATTTGTTCTAGTTGCTCGTTGATATTCACTAAGAAGGGATTCGGCTTGTAGATGGATTCGCTTAAAGGAGGGCATTGTCTTGTTGAAGGTGCATTTGTTTCTTTCCAGCCAGATGAACCAAAACATCATGAAGAGAAGATCTGCATCCTGATAATTTCAACATAAATCGAGAAAGTCGTTGTGCCTTGTAGAGGCGTTCCAGTGAAGTTCCGGGTTGGAATACCAGAATTCCTTGATCCAGGTACACTCAAAGAGACAGTGCTTCCAAGTTTTTATTTCTTTATCACATACAGAGCAGATACCGTCAGTGATTTTCCTCTTTCTTAATACAGAGCCTAGAGACAGGGATTCAGTCGCTATGCGCCAAGCAAAGGCCTTTACTTTGGGAGGAATCAATCTGGACCACAGGTAGCTCCACGCTTTCCCATTAGAATCAGTTGAAGTAGCTTCTCCTTTGTTAATCAATTGTATCTTTTGGTCAAGTGCTAGTTTGTACCCAGATCTTACTGTATAGGACCCCTTAGCATTGTAGTGCCAGATGAATTTGTCACAGTTGTCTTGTTGATTTAAGGGGATAGACATAATTGCCTTTGCCTCATGTGGAAGAAATTTCTTCTCCACAAGCTATCTATTCCATCTCCCATAATCAATCAGCTGATTCACTGTTTGTAGAGTATCATTTGGATTGAAAGTAGGGACTTTGAATCCAGGCTCTATAGGGATCCAGGGTTGGTCCCATATGTTGATTTTTGAACCATCACCAACTGACCATCTTATACCTTTAGAAAGGAGATCTCTTCCAATTAGTATGCTTCTCCAGATGAAGGAAGGCCTAGTCCCTAAATTAGCTGAGAGAAAAGTTGTTCTTCTGTAGTACTTATGCATTAAGATCTGATTTACTAGAGATGCTGGGTTGCAAACAATTCTCCAACACGTATGGCTAGTAAAGCCTGATTAAAGAGTCCCAAATCCTTAAATCATAAACCCCATTGAGCTTTAGGTTTGCATAGGTTGTCCCAGGAGATCCAAGCTATAGATGCCTCACCAGAGTTTTTACCCCACCAAAACTTCGTGATCATCCCCAAAATTTTAGTGAGAAGCTTTTTAGGCAACATAAAACACTGCATAACATAAACCGGAATGGCCTGAAGGACTGCCTTGATTAAGACTTCTTTACCTGCATTTGAAAGATATAGAGATCTCCAACTATTCATTTTTTCCCATATCTTATCCTTCAAGTATTTGAAGATATCATATCTGGATTTACCAACGATGAATGGTAGTCCCAGATACTTCCCTTGAGTGTTTCCAATTGGGATCCCTAAGATCTGTATGATAGAGCTCTTTACTCCATTCTTCATATTTCTATTGAAAAACAAGCTTGATTTAGATAGATTTACCTTTTGTCCAGAAAGCTGTTCATAAGTGTTAAGAATGTGAGTAATTTCAGTAGCATTCACAACATTAGCTTTGGTAAATAAGATGATGTCATCAGCAAAGAAGAGGTGGGGCAGAAAGGGACCATCCTTTCCAAATCTGAATGGGGTGAGGTTTCCTTTCAGGACTGAGAATTTTATAAGTGCAGATAGGCTTTCTGAGCAGATAATAAAAATGAAAGGGACAAATGGTCCTCTTGCCTGATTCCTCTAGATGGCAAAAACTTGAGGATGGTTGGCCATTTATAATGACCTGAAAGGATGCTGAAGTGACACATCTCATCATAAGCTTAACAAAATCCATAGGGTAATTCATTTTAAGAGGATCCTGCTCCAAATACTTCCATTCCACCCTGTCAAAAGCTTTCATCATATCCAGTTTGATGGCCATTTGGATTTCCTCCCTTTTTCCACTTCCATTCAAAGTATGAAAAGCTTCAAATGCTGCAATAGCATTATCAGTAATTAGCTTCCCCTTCTGAAAAGCACTCTGTGATTGGTCAATAACAGCATTCAGGGTCAACTTGAGTCTGTTGGCAAGAACCTTAGATAGAATCTTATAAACAGTGTTGCTAAGACTTATAGGCCTGAAATCCTTAAGCATAGAGGCATTAGGAAGTTTAGGAATGAGAGTAATAGAGGTATCATTTATAGCAGTAAAATCCACTTCATTATTAAGGGCATCCAGAATAAAGGGAAGCAGGTCTTGCCTATACAAATGCCAATGTTAGTGTAGAAAAATGGCCTGCATATCATCAGGTCCAGGGCTCTTCCTTCCAGGAAGACTTCTTAGAGCTTTGATGACTTCCTCCTCAGTGTAAGGCTCCAGCAAGTAGTTGTGTTGCCTATCAGTGATTCTATTAAATGGAAGATCGTTTAACAGCTCTAAATTTTGATTACCTGCACAAGAGGAGAAAAGATCTGCATAGAATTCCATAGCATAGATTCTTATTGCTTCAGGATCTTCAATAATTCTGCCATTGTCCATCTGAAGATATTGGATTACGTTTTTTGAGTGCCTCATTGTAGCTTTAGCATGAAAGTAAGAAGTATTCCTGTCCCCAGATGCTAACCACAATCACACCTGCCTCTTTGCTTCCAAAAGTCCTCATTCATATTTAGAAGTAGATCAATTTCTTTCATTAAAGTTCTTTCCTCTGTTACATCAAAATCTTGTTGTTGCGTTGAAGCATGGATAATTGATTCTGTAAAGTCTCAATTTTCTTGCTAAGTTTCCCAAATTTTGCAGAACTCCAGTGGCAGAGGTTGTCCCTTACCTCCCTAAAACCTTTAGCAAAATCAGATGCATTTTGATGAGTCTTCTTCATCCAGATATCTTCAGACAGTTTTAAGCAATCTGAATCCTGAAGCCAGAAAGGATCAAACCTCTTAATAAACCTTTTCCTGTTATTCCTTCGATTAACAACAAGGCCATCAGAAATCAGAATAGGTAAGTGGTCACTTCTTGAGGCAGATAGATGTGTTACAGTGAAATTTGGAAAGAGATTTGTCCAAGTGCTGCTGGCAACAGCTCTGTCTAGTCTAGCTTTGACATTTCCATTAGGCCACCCATTATTCCAAGTAAATCTTGCCCCAGAATAACCAAGGTCTATAAGATTACAATCAGCCAGAGCATTTCTAAAGTTCTCAATTAGATACCTTGGCCGTATGACAACTCCAGTTTTCTCAGTGACATGAAGGACTTCATTAAAATCACCTGCACATAACCAAGGCAGGTTTGAGCACGTATGCAATCTTCTAAGGAGATCCCAAGAGGCGTGCCTCATAATGTGTTTTGGGTTTCCATAGAAGCCAGTGAAACGAAAGGTTTTGTTTTGGTAGGTTACAATAGAGTCAATGTGGCCATGAGAACTGGTCAGGATCTGAACAAAGGTTGAATCATTTCACAAGAGAGAGTCCTCCTCTAGTTTCCACACTACTTACATGGAAACCAGAGGCAAACCCAAGAGAGACACGAATGTAGTTCATAGCATGAGAAATGAGTTTAGTTTCAGAGAGAAAAAGAAGGAAGGGAAGAGATGATTTCACTAGGCATTTAAGGCTAGGAACTGCACGGGGGTTGCCTAAGCCCCTACAGTTCCAACATATGATATTCATGGTTGTTGGTGGGGCTGCAAAGCAGCCTCCACCGGGCAAGGATAAAATTCCATCTTGATTTTCTTAGCTGAAACATCAGGATCTTCATTTTCCTTTCTTTTTCCAGAAATAGCTAGGTTATTGGTTATTTCATTGAGGGGTCTAGCTGTTGGGTATTTCTTGAAAGTTTTCAGAGAGGAGCTTCCTTGTCTTGCATCAACTGACTTTGTGCTGGTGGCATGCAGGTTGGAGTGTTGGCTTTGGTTTTGGTATTGGGGCAATGCTGTGGAGAGGTTCTGGTTTTGATGCTGGAGATCAGTGCTTATAAAAGTAGTGCTTAGTTTGGCCAAGGTATTTTTATCAGCTTGGATTTGTACATGAGAGGTTTCTGATTCTTTGGCTAAGTGTGTTAAGGGTGGTTGTGCTGAAATCTGCTTGTCAAAAGGAAGGGTTTTGGGGCTTGCTGTCGATTTGGGATGTTCATCTAGCAATAAGGCGGGGTTGGCTGTGATAACAGTGTTAAATGTGACATTTGGTGGTATGGTGGTAGAATAGGACATGGAGGTGGGTAGACTTAAGGTTTTTTGGATGCTTGTGATAAGAGGTTGTTTGTCAAAGGTATTGGGGTTGTTGCAACCTTTTGGACAGGGATCAGGGAGATTGATAGTGACAAGAGCTTGAGTAGAGTCGGAGGTGTTTGAGATTTTTTCGAGTGGGTCTGACGGTGGGATAAGGACTTGGTGATGGGAATTCAGAAGTGGTTGGGGTTTTTTTGGATGGACATGGGGGCAAGGATAAGAGAGAATCTGAGAGGTGCTTTATGTCAGAAAGGTGAGGAGGCAGAGATGCTTTGATACTTGAGCTATCCGAGGTTGACTTTCGAGACTTTTTTTTGTCTTATCTGGATTTTCTGTGCAATTTTTTTCTTCTGCAATTTGAAGATCACTTACCTGGGGATCATTGAGATTTGTAGGAAGAGTATGAATAATTTGTTGTAGCTCCATATCCATAATTCTGTATTCATTGATGAGCTTTGATCTCTTAGATACATTTAGCCATGTTCCATACAAGAAATTATCTTCATCATTCTGATTGAACTCTTCATTAGTATCTGGGCAGGACCTGGCAATATGTCCACATAGGCCACAAAATAAGCAAAAGGATGGGATCCTTTCATACTGGAAGAATCCAGGGAGAGGTTCAGTGCTAGATCCAAGGAAATCCTCTTCTTCCAGGTGCACATTGAGAAATTGAGGATGGGTTTGCTTATGTCCAAGGTTGCCCTGAATCTAAAGAGAAGCTGGTTTGTAGTGGTTTCTTCTCATATTTGCATAAAGGTACACTCAGAAAGACTGGCTGCTATTTTCTTTCCCACTTCTTCAGTATGCGCATGCATTGGTAGTTGTGTTAGCTGCATCCAGAAATCCACAAAGCAGAAGATAGGACTTTCACTTGTAGTAGATGGACTCCAGTTTTTGAGGACCAAGAGATTGTTGTCAAAGCACCATGGGCCTTCAAGAAGGACTCTTAGCAGATCTGATTAGTTTTCGAAGAAGAATTGAAAAAAGTTGTTTTCCAATTTTGTAACTTTGAACTTTGTAGTCCCCCAGGACTTTTCCATTGCTATTCTGTAATTCTTTGCTTGTATTTCTTTTGGTGTAATGAATTTTCCTAAGAGGATTTTTTTGCTGTTTTGCAAACCCCGAGAGAGATCTGTAGACTTAATTTTTGCAATTTGAGGGTGTTGGCCTTTGAGGGAGAGTTTGGTAAAGATTTTGCGGAGATCTCCTTTCAACATGGAATAAGAGGAAAGGTAGTAAACTGGGGAAGAAGAGAAGGACTCCAAGGGGAGTAGAGAAAAACTCCAAGAGAGAGAAATGAGCTCCTAGAGAGCAGTTTTCGTTTATTAGTAATATTTAGGCATTGTGTTTCTTCTATCATTCCATAGTAAAAAATGAAATTATGCTTAATTTGTTGTTAAATGTCGCTTTTTTAATGTTATACTATTACAAGTCTTATTAAATAATATCATGTTTAGTTTGTGTTTAAGGTATTTTTCTTATTTTGCGAAAAAAACCATCATACAACATATGATTTTTAAAATATAGATCAATTACCATTTTGAATGTTAATTGTCCCGTGCATTATGCACGGGTTAATGACTATTATATATATATATATAAGTGCACAGTAGGACAGGGTTATTGTAATTAATTTTTCAAATAAGTGGTTGATTCATTGGTACGGCTGAGTGACTATAATTAATTGGGGAGTGATAGAGCTACTCCCTCAAGTCTACACCATTTTTACACCATTATCATCTCACCACATGTTTTTCATTTGTAAAAGAAACTTAAAAAAATCGAAAAAATCACAACCACAAGATTATGTTGAGAGTAAAAATGGTGTAGACTTAAGGGAGTAGATCTATCATTACCCTAATTAATTACTCAAACCTGACCGGTCAAATGATTTTATCTTAAAAAGGGTTTTAGTTTACTTTTGAAATTTCGAAAACGTGTGAAATGGGTCGATTTTATATATGAAAACGAAATTAATCCAATCAAACCGGACCATTTTCTCCCTACACATCACACCCTAAGAGTTAATAATTGGGTTTGGATCCATAGAGAAAATATACATTCAGGTCACTGTAGACACCCATATTTCAAGTCGCGCCTGTCTCGTTCCGACATTTTTTTTTAAAGTTGCCCGTGCCTATTTCCACGGGACCGTGTAAAATTCCACCAGATTGCGTGGAATTTTATAAAGGCCACGTGGAAGTTCAAGTGATGGCAAAAATTTCAATTACACGTGACCTGGGGGAAATTTTAATTAGGGCCACGTGGAATGTGAAACGCAACGTGGAAAATATCCACGGGCCCGTGGAATAAGGAAATTGAATTAATAAATGTTCCAACTGTCGTTTATTCCTACATTTTAGACAATACCATCATCTTCTTCACCCAAAATCATCAATCTTTTTCACTCGAATTTATCTTCACAAAACTTTCAGACAAAAATTATCAATCTACACCGGTCTTACTCCTTTAAACAAATGGGTAAGCATTTCGTATAGCACTTTTGTTTGATTTATTTTAAAAATTGTATTTGTTTTAATTTGATGATATGTTCACAAAACTTTCAGACAAAAATTATCAATCTACGGGATATCAATCTACACCGGTCTTACTCCTTTAAACAAATGGGTAAGCAATTGTATAGCACTTTTGTTTGATTTATTTTAAAAATTGTATTTGTTTTAATTTGATGATATGTTTGAGGTAAATAACCTTATAAAGATATAAAATTTCGATTTTTCGTATGGTGAAAAGGTAAAAAGCTTATAGTTTTAGGGTAGTGAAAGGATAAAATTTTGATTATTAAGATATTGAAATGATTAATTATAATTAGATCGTTCGATAATAAAATTGTCATTCGTTGTAGAAATTATGATATTGTATTTATTTTGATTATTTGATAGTTTAGAAATTATTTAGAATGAAATGCATTAGTGTAATTATAGTGGCAAGGTTAATATTAGAAATGATAATGTAGAAGTTTTGATATTGTACATATTTCGATTATATGATATTGTATGCATGTTATAAGTTGTTTCGAAATTTAGTAGTATAAATTCCTTTCATGTTCCATGCCTTAGTTCATTTTGAAATGATTAATTGTTAAGGGCAATCACAATGAAATGCCCTAATTTAATAATAAAAAAGTTGAATTTAAAAACGAGAAACAAACAACAAATAAATGTTGTTTGAAATTTCCAAAACAATGTAATTTTGACGTATTCATACAGACGCCTCGACGATGAGGTTCTTAGAAATGCATGCATCCCTCAGGGTGTTTTCGAATCCTTCCGATCCATTTGTGTCATGCCTAATTTTGTGCTTTGTATTGGGGCTCCTGGTAGGTAGCTCGTAGAATTTTCATTAGGTCTCGCTTTCAATAGAGCATCTTTCCGTTCTCGTGAGCTTGGTAAAGCCTCCGCCGGAAGTGAGGCATCCGTTAGATCGAAAGTATAAGATCATGCTCATTGGCTATGTCCAAAGATCGATCTCCTCGTCATCAACAAATATTCTATGACTCTGGTGAAAACAATCTTCTCTTCTATTTCCCCACGTCTACTGTTACAACATAACACAACACAACGAAACTTGAATTTTTTTGACCTAACCTAACCTAACCTAACCTAACCTATCCTAACCTAACTGTGTGTGCGTGTGTGTATGTATCTTTATATATAATCACAATGTGTATATATATATATATATATGTACCGTGTATAATTTCTCCTAGTGTATGTGTATATGTCTGTGTGTAAATTTAAAATTATCTGTGTGTATAATTTTTTTCACTTGATAATAAATATATATGCGATGACATGAATATGTGATAAAATAAGTGTATATATAACTTTATACATAAATGTACTGAATATATACACACACACACAAACGAGAAAATATACTTTAATACATATATATATATATATATATATATATATATATATATATATATATATATATATATATATATTAAGAGTATATTTATATTTGTAACGGGCACTGTGTTGTTATCGATTAAACAATCGTTTTCCCGATGTGTTTATTTTAGCCACCGCAACGCAAAAAATCATCAGTTAAACAATCAGTTTTCCTGATGTGTTTATTTTAGCCACCATAACGCAAAAAATCAATATTCGACAAAAATACTAACCATTTGTCTCTTTATATATATATATAAATGGTTAGATTTTTAGGAATATATTGTGTTTTTTGATGTCTAGCAATATTCAATAATATACAAGTAAATATATGTAAATATATGTGTATATAATCGAAAAACCAATATACAAACTAGAAGAGAAATTTTTCGCTTTCTAGTTGTGTTGTGTTGTGATGATGAAGACGGGGTAATAGAAGAGAAGATTGTTTTCACCGTCATAGAATATTTGATGATGCGAGGAGATCAGATCTTGACAGAGCCAACATAACAGATCTTATACTTTCGATCTAACGGATGCCTCACTTCCGGCGGAGGCTTTACCAAGTCCGAGAACGGAAAAGATGCTCTATTGAAAGCAGACCTAATGAAAATTCTACGAGCTACCTACCAGGAGCCCCAATACAAAGTTCTCGGAGATTAGGCATTACACAAATGGATCATAAGGATTCGAAAACACCCAAGGATGCATGCATTTCTAAGAACCTCATCGTCGCGTCGGCGTAACACCATAGAACAGTCAAAAATTTTGTTGTTTTGGAAATTTTTCAAACAACATTTATTTGTCGTTTGTTTCTCGTTTTTAAATTCAATTTTTTTAAATATTAAATTAGGGCATTTTCATTGTGATTGCCCGTAACAATTAAATTATTCGAGTGTTATTTGAAAACTAAAGTGGTATCAAACTACACATTTCAAAATGAACTAAGGCCAAGAAAGGAAATTATACAACTAAATTTCGAAACAACTTATAACATACATACAATATCATATAATCGAACTATGTACAATATCAAAACTTCTACATTATCGTTTTTAATAATAACATTGTCACTATAATTACATTAATGCATATCATTCTAAAAAAATTCTAAATTATCAAATATTCAACATAAATACAATATAAAAATTTCTACAACGTCATTATTTGTACAACATCATGATTTCTACAAATTTTCCAATACAAATTTTCCAATCATATAATCAAAATAATTACAATATCAAAATTTCTACAACGTCATTATTTGTACAACATCAACATTTATACAAATTTTCCAATACAAATTTTCCAATCAAAATAATTACAATATCAAAATTTCTACAACGTCAAGATTTCTACAACATCAACATTTCTACAAATTTCCCAATATACATAATTCGAAATGTCTAATATCTTATAACCATAATTTCTACAATATCAAAAATTGTACAGTATCATTACTACAATTTCCAATATCTTATAATCATAATTTCTACAATATCAAAAATACTACAATATCATTACTACAAAATTTATAAAATTAACTCACAATTTCGATTTTTGTTGGGTCAATACATAAACATACTATATCACAATTTCGATACAAAAATTTCAATAACATTATTATATCACAATATCGATAACATTACAATATCACAATTTGAAATAAAAAGTTGCAGTTCATTAAAATTTGGGGGCAAATTCATCAAAATTAAACCTAATAAACTGTAAATAACTTACTAGAGGATATTCTTCTAAATTAATAACGGCCATTGTTGTATGAAGCTTCAATCCACTCCCGGTTCCAATTCCACGCAATGTAAACTAACCCGTGTCAAACACCTTCGCCGTGAGGTAATTCCTTCCACGTGAAATTAATCAACAGATGTGGATATAGGGATGTGGGCTGTCATAAATTTTTTTTTTTTGTGTGGGGCGATTTTTTTTTTCAGGATAAAAGTGAGGAAGAAGAAGATAAAGTCGCATGTATATGTTTTAGTATTTCCACGGGCCCATGGATATTTTCCACGTTGCTTCACATTCCACGTGGCTTCTAATTAAAATTTCCTCGGTCGCGTGGAAATTCAATTTTTGGCACCATTGAATTTCCACGTGAACCATTCGAATTCCACGCCATCTGGTGGAAAATTACCACGTCCCGTGAAATAGACACGGCAACTTAAAAAAATGTCGTACCAATGCACTGAGAAAAATACGTGTCTACAAATGACCGAATGTATATTTTTTCTAGTTATGAAATATTTTGATAATCTTTGTTCAAAAATGTCAGATCAAGTAGCATGAATTTATTGTATGCAAAATATTGATAGACTTGATTTGATGTCGTAATTGTGAGAAAATTAGTGTACGTGTTTAATTTTCTGTCCACAATGCTCATGGTGCTTTATGCAAATAAATAAACAGTAGTGATACATTCACTACACTTTCAATCACAATATCTTACACAACACAATCAACACCATATATTCTTTTGGGACCCATCACAAAAAATAATTCATCGCTTTAATCCATGAAGACCACACATGTAGTGGTTTGTACACTACACTTTTGTGTAGTGGACATATCATTATTCATAAATAAATTGATATGTAGGCCCAAAGATCTTCCTATTTTCTCATTTTTACAGCATATGAAGAATAAAAAGGACAGAGAAATGATTAAATAAAGAATATAAAAGTTCTCTATTGACATGTCTACAAATGGAGATCGAATGAGGGAGGTTTTTGTGTGGCACTCACTGCGTGCGGATACACGCCGCAAGACACCACACACCACACGCATTTCATTCTCTGCAGACTTAAAAGCGTGTAGTTCTGATCGTTTCACCCGTCACATCAGCTCAAAATCTCTACACCACACAAGTATTTCCCTCGAATGAGGTAGAAGATATCTAAAAAAAGACTCCACAAAGTCATTGTTATTTTACTTTTAAACCACAAAAGCTATCCAGATTTATTTTGTCAGACATTCAAGAGACCTACATCACTGTGACTTGCTTTAATATACGTTTGGGTTGCTTGAATAAATTAGAATAAAATATTTTTATTATTGATGCGTTTGAGTTGTTTGAATGAATTAGGATGAAATGTTTTTATTTTTTTATTTTTTATTTTTTATTTTTTATTTTTTATTTTTTTCGAAACGAAAGGAGGGAAACGGGGGAAGGGGGGATCGAACCCTGGACCTCTCACTTAGGCCAGGGTAAAACCCAGGTGGCTAACCACCTGGGATGAGCCTTAAGCTCGAAATGTTTTTATTTCATTCAATCATTCTGACGTATTTAGATATGAGAGATTATAATGAATTTTGGTCATTTTCATTCTTTCGGATACTGAATGGAATAGTTAAATGGAATAAAATTTTAACATAACCACCATCTCATCTGCCTACCCCACCGAAACTAACCACCACCACCTTCCACCACCTGCTACCGTCGTTGCCTAAATATCACCACTATTGTACAACTAACCACCATCTTCCATCACAACCCAACTTGCCACCATCCGCCCACCACGACCACCACCTACTATTACCAACCATTTTACCACTATTCCTCACCACCATCTTCCCAATTTTCAAATATACCCTACCCCGCCACCACCCTCTGCCACTATCCTCCACCACAACCAACTCCATCACCATCGATATTTACTCGTCTGCCACCACCTGCCATCCATATAACCTACCCGCCCTCCATATAACCTACCCCGCCATCACCTATCACTGCAAACAGAGGCGGACACACATGTATTGAAACAGGGTCTGTGGACCCCGTTAAAAATAATAAAACTCTATATTTACATATAGAAAAATATTTCGAACCCCGTTAAAATAATAAAATTATACATTTTATCTATAGAAAAATATTTCGGACCCTTTTGAAAAATATTTCTGGATCCGTCACTGACTGCAAACCACATCACCCTTATCATTACAACCACCACCGTCATCACCATATCCGCACACCCCACCGCTATTCACCACACTCATCAACACGCACCACCATTATCCACTGTGTCAATTGCTGCATCCTATAGAATCTCATACATTTCATTCAATTCCTTGCCAAACGTAGGAATGAAACCACATCCATTCTATTCCATCAGCTTCATTCTATTTCATTTCATTCCAATAATTCAAACGCATCATAATAATTGGGTTTTGTGGAAACAAGTTTTTTTTTCCTCTTTCTTTACACGAATTGAAACGAAAATATATATACGCAGATGCACTAGGTTAAGAGCTAACAAGTTTTGAATGTAATTATGTATCACCCTAAGAGCAACTCCAATCCACCAGCAAATCATCAATTTGCTGTAAAAATAGTACTCCAACAGATAAAGATTTTCTCCACCAAATTGGTGTGGATCCGAAATTGACCAGCAAATTTGCTGCCAAAATGCATCTCCCGGTAAACACTGTAGCCCCCTTTTCTTCTTCTTTTTTTCTTTCTTTTTGTAGAGAATAAAAGTAAAATAAAATGAAATATTCCAAGAATAATCTTATTTGATGGAGAAGCATTGGAGGTGATGGATAATTTTTAATGTAAAAGCTACACCAAATTGATGGTTTGGTGTAAAATTTGCTCCTATTCATCAGAGTTGCTCTAAGAAGAAGAAAAAAGTAATGTCACAACATTTAAATAAATAAAATAAAATAATTATATTTTTCCGATTTCTCCCACATCCCACCACCGACCCACGTTTAATTATAAAGTGCCCTTCCCTCAAAAAAAAAATTATAAAGCCCTCATGCAATGCATTAAAAGGATGGCACAATTGGATATGGCGCATAGATTGCTCAGAATCATTATTGTCCGATAGTTGCAGCATGGTGCATGCATGTTGTCCATTAATGCTACCTTTTTTTTTTTTTTTTTATATGGTGATAAAGAGGGACTATTATTTATTTTTCATTATTTATTATTGAATAAAACACATGAATAAGGATCAATGACGTATTATCTCAGAAAAGAAGAGATGGTGAAAATTTTGAAGAGACAAATAAGAAAGACAAATAAAATACATGGTATGTAAATTAATATATTTTTTTCATATAAAAAAGACCAGGTACACCCTTAATTGTACCTAGGTTCGCCTAGGAATAAAATACATGGAATCTATTGATTGCTAAGCTAAACAATGGCCGGAGAACAGTGACGGACGCAAAAAAAAATCTGAGTGGAGGCACTAGAACAAATTCGAAAGGCGAGTTTTTCGGATGTCAGTGGGGGTCATGCAACCCCCTCTTTAAAGCTGGGTCCGTCCCTGCCGGAGAAGCCTGCCCACCCCCGATCGAAGCCGCCATCCCAAAACCATTCTACCTCTACCAGCAAGACATATTTTCAAAACATAACCGGGTACGTACGGGCGGCCCCTTTAGGGTGTAGGGGTAGGGGTTTAGTGGTAGGGCGTAGGGCGTAGAAGGGGAGGATGGGTATTATAGGTATAGCTAATTGTATATATAGTACATACAAAATCACAAGTATCTTTATAACACAAATATCAAAAGTCAAGCCAATTCATCGTGATGTCTACCGGACCAAGATCCTCTCAAGTAACTTTACCCTTAAGTTAGTGTTTTTACATATAATGAACTAAACTACGTAGTTTTGGAAAAAAATTAATCAATGGCTAGATGTTTTACACTTTAGAAGTGTGTGGTTGGATCATGCATACGTGAGAGAATATCCTCTCAAGTTACTTGAGAGGATCCTATCCCGATGTCTACCCAACCAAAGAATATCACATCACATCATAATAAATAAATAAATAAATCGTTAATGATGTTAAAAGAAGAAAATATAGTGCATAACCTTAGTAAGTTACGAAATAGTGCTTGTAACTTTCACAAATGACTGTACTACTTCTTTTTTTTTAATTTAATTTTTCTTACAATTCCTATATATATTTTGAATTCATTTATATCTTTCTTGTCCTTTACTCATCTGCTTCGTTTTCAACATTTAGCCCTTCGGTGTCCTTCTTTTATCTTTTCTTAAAGAATAAAAAATAAAATGTATAATTTTTCCAAATTCTCTATATAAGGACGGAACCATAAATTTTGATCAGACGGGTTACTGAACTAAATCTGTATGGTCGGGTAGACTGAATTAAAACAATTATCTGTGTTACACTGAATTATATAAGTTTTTTGATGTAACGAAAATATACATAGTTCCGTCATATTCAAAGCTTTTTACAATCAATTTCATTTAAATTTAAAAGGCCAGGTAACTCATTTCTTTAATATATATGATTTTGATTTTGACAACTAATTCAGTTAATAAGACAATAAATGTTGATTTTAAAAATGTAACATATTATATAAAACTAAATAAAATACTTGTGATTTTGATTTTGACAAATGATTTAGTTAAATGAGACAATAAATGCTGATTTAAAAACGATAACATATTATGTAAAAATAATTAAAACACTTTTAACAAAAAAAAACATCAGCTAGCAAAAATCAATCATTGCCAATAAGACATTAACACAGTGCCAATCAGTGAGGTAAACAACTCGGAGGTTTCGGACTCGAGTCACAGTGAGGACAAAAAATGTGTGTGCGTATGTTTTTTTCATATTCTTAAAAAATATCAATCATTATATGTGACAAAAAAAAAGGTCTATAAAATGTAGTTAGTGCATGTTAAAATAATCTTATGTGATTTGCAGCTGAATATGATATCTTTTATAGTTTTGCAACTAATCTACCTACTTATAAATTGTAAGTGCAACAAGTTGGCCACGTCTCTCTTGCATAGAACTTCAGCTTTCTTCCCATAGTGACAGGTGTCAAGCTTGCTTTATATATTATCAATTTTTTTGTTTTTATTTATTTAGATTTTACAAGATATATTTTCTTGCTCATTTTTCTTTATCTAATACTAATCTAATTTCTTTGTTTTCAGTTGTTCCCTCAAATTCCACCGGTCCAGATTCTGCCTCATCAAATTTCCAGAGGGTAAAACCCAAAAAAAAAACCAAATCAAATGCTTTCGATATCTGTCTTTTCCGTCAATCCAAGAATTCTGCAAGGCGGCGACAGTGTTGAAGATCCGCCAGCTTCTGTATTTTCCGTTGGGTATTAGTATGCTGTGTTGTGAGCTGGATGTATCTGTCGGATCTGGGATTATGTGAGAAGTTTCCTTCATTTATACAATGGATATCTACTCAATCACTTGGAAGAAGCTCTCTATATCCGAACTCAGCATTTTTGGACTGGGTAAAGGTTCAATTTGGCTTTATATAATACTCTTTTTCCATTCACTTTCAATTACACTGTTTTTTAGCCTTACATACCAAAAAAAATCGTTTGCACTGCATTTACTTTGCTGTGGTGCTTCTAGGTATGTGTTTGATTGTTCTTTGCTTTGCCTACATGTGTTGTTGGTGGATGATAAATGCTTAAATGTGCCTTTTTGCATTTATTGTATGTATGCGTTAAGCCTTATTAAGTGTGAGATACAACTAATATACTTATGTATATATAAGAGACATTTACGCATAGGTTTTTCTTTTCTGTTCCTACAGTTGTTTTTCACTTTTATTCTATGTTTTTATGGCATGCTTTCTGCAAGTACACCTTAATTGGTTAAAAAAGAGGATTCATGTTAAATATGCTTCCTTCAGGTTGCATAGCAGAGGTTTCATCAATGAGTTTTAAAGGAAATCATAGGTTCTTTGTAAAAAGTTTCAGTGTTTGGTGGATTTTACTGGTTTTACACTTTGTTCCTTACATTTAATTTCTTAGCAAGAGGTTGTGAATTGGTGTTGTGGGAATTGGAAACAGCTTTTCAGGTTTTTGTAGCCTTTGGATGAGTTATCTCCATGATTGAAACCTCTAAGAGCCAGTGAAGTCATTGAAAATAAATTACCATATCCTAACAATAAAAGATTAGGTGTACTCTTCTTTGTACAGAAGTATCGTATAGAATTTAGTTTATGGAGTGGTTTCAATTGCTGTTACTATCGTATAGAATTTTGTTTATAGAATTTAATTATTTGCTTCATGAACCGCAGAAAAAATGGTAACCAAAAACATTAACTGTGTTTTCGACTGTTGTTACTAAAAAAAGACAACAACTACATTTTAGAGTTGTGATAAGAGGGGATATTAGGCATGATGTGTGCTTTATGTTTGTCTTTAGAGTTATTAGTCTCTATTTCATCTTACCAAAAAATATGTTGCTAGGGTGACCTATGTTTAGTTGCTAGCAATATGCCAATGATTCTAGAAAATATGTTCCAAAGGTAGTTAAAATATTTCCTTTCTGCAATGTTCTTTTACTGTAAATGGTTTTACGGTTGCTTAGTTAATGACAGGTTCTCGAATTAAACATTGTTGTTCATTTGTGAATGTCTTGGTTTGAGAATATAAAATGCAATTTCAGAGATGATATGTTTCTTGTGTTCAATTGTGTGATGCCTCTTCTGCTTTGTAGGGTTATTTGGAAGCTGTTCTTGGTTTAACATAGTTAATTGTATGCCTCATTTCTCTTGACCTACTTGTAACGGCTTCTTCCTCACAGGTATTCCTATGATCATTTTGCTGTTTAGTTACACTTGCATACGTACCCTTCTTGCCCTCATTTCTTTTCTGTTATTGTTGTTTGATTCAGTTTAGTATTTATGCCTGAGTTTGTTTCATCATATATTTAGGAAAATAAATTTTATCGAGTGCTTTGTCTTTTCAAATGAAAGGAAAACAAAACTCTAAACTTTACCGGCATTTAGCAATTGCTAGATGGCGTGAGAAAAAAAAAAATAAACAGCTTAGGATGTACACCAGAAATCCTACTATGCAGAAACAGGAAAAAAATTGCTCACATTTATGTGTTTGAAGTATATATTATAGAGAAATTTATGTTCATTCCTACATGACATGGGGTTTCAGACCAGCTGCTTCACAATCGTTTCGAAAATTATATTATGGGTGTTGGTAATGAAGAACTCCTCACTCATAAGGAAGTTGTTCCTCTGTCTATTAAAATTAAAGAATGTGTTTGGTTAGAAGATCATAAGGCAAGGTATACATTACTATCATTTCTTCTTTTACTCTCTATTATTTCAAATCCCGGAACCCATTTACCTATGTATATGCCCATATGATCACTGTAGTGTGCTATTAAACATTTATAAATCAATGAGTATATATGAACCTGTCACATGTATCAATCAATGGTCTAGAAGTACGCAGTGACGCATACATACTGTCCAATTTTTCTTTCATTGCCACGCGAAATTGGCCTCTTTTAGTCTTTGTAGAATGTTTTGATGCATTGAGTTACCCTGTTTTTTATATGCATTGATAATTTTTCAGGCTGAAGCAAAGATTCGGGTGTGAGCCTTCAGACGAGCAACTTGCAGCTTCATTAAACATTACTCGATCGAGCAGATTTACAGACCAAGCAATTAGAATACTATCTGGCAAGAGAAAAGCTTGCGATGAGCAATGTACGACTTGTTATGTCTATTGCACAAAGATATGATATTGTGTAGGGAGAATTGGTCCTATCTTGTTGTACAGTGATTCCTCGTGTTTTGAATGTGTCGCTACCGATTCTAAAACACAGACATATGATAATTGGAGGGATCACTGCACTAATTTCACATTAAAGGATGGAGGCTCCTCTCCTTTGTAGTTTCACTTACTTTGAACTATCCACCCAAGTTTTCATTTTGATATTTCTCACGTTCTTTTGCAGGGAGGTTTGATTGGCTTACTTAGAGAGATTGAAAAGTTTGATTCTTCAAAAGGGTTCAAAATATCAACGTATGTGTACCGGTGGATTCGACAGGTGAGCCCAATTGAATTTACAGAGCCTTTTACCAAGTTTCAATACCTATAGGGATGTAAAAGATCAAAATTTTCTTATGTGGATTAAAGCTGTTTATTCATTCATCACAATCTACCTTACAGTTTCATGACAAGCTTTTGTGTTACGTTCGAATCAAACTCCCGTAGATTAACGTTGTTTATTCATTCATAAATTCATCACAATCTAACTTACAATTCCATGACAAGCTTTTGTGTTATATGTAGGGTGTTACAAGGGCTTTTGTGGATAATTCAATAACATTAAGACTGCCATGGCACCTCCATGAAAGACTCCCTCTGATTCGAAATGCTAAGATCAGGTTAGAAGAGACAGATTTTGTTCCATCAATTGATGTAAGTGAAAATTAAAGCTGATATAAGCAGATCTTGATTCCAAATTGCCCCTATGGTTAGAGATGCAACTTTTTCCTTCTTTTGTAGATATTTCTCACATTATTATGAGGGAGAAATATTCTCCAAAAATTTTCTGAATGATTTGAGGTACTTGATGATTGTGGTTATAGGTTTTGATGACGTTTACAGTTAGGATCGACTCCTCAATGCAATGATTCTGATGGAATTTTATGTTGGTACTATACTGATAACTCAAGTTTTTGCATAACTTTTTGCATCAAACATTATCACTGAAGTAATATTTTGTAGTTTTGCAAGTTATCGGGGGCACTATTACTTTTCTAATATATGCTTGGCTTTTTATTGTATTACTAAACTTTAAACATATCTATGACTTATTATTGTATTATTTGTGATTTCATTTAATATTCTCAAAGAAAGTGAGTATATGTAAGATTTACATATCAAAGATCTCACCTTGAATTCTGAGATCTTGACTTAAATACGATATATAATTCAATTTATTTGGAAGGGGCATGCCGTGCCTTGCACGGCATACTCTATCACTAGTATATAATAAAATAATAATAGATCTTACCAGCCAAATTTATTAAAGATCCCAACTATAAATTCTAAATTATAGTTATGCTTCGTGTCACGCCATTGACTATCCCTTTTATAAGCCGTGATTGATGGCTATGTTTTTTTTCTCAAGAATTTCTTAATTCACACTCTAACTTAAAGTCACTCCCTCTTCATCGTTTAGCCATTTCTTTCAGGAATTATACCCTTCTAAAAGACCCACTTTTTCCTTTTCTTTCTTAACCTGTATAATTTGCAAATTGTCCCTTAACTTTCCATTGTTTCACTTTGACCCTTATACTCTTTTTTCCATAGTTATATTTTACTACCCTTAGTTTGTCGTTCAAATTCGTGTTTGTTTAGGTCAAAACCTTTCTTTTTTAGGAGAAGGTCTAAAAGCTTGTTTGTGGTTGTTTGTTTAACAACATACAAAAATTAAGGTTCAAACTTGATTTGCTCAGGTCACGAGTTTGTGTTTGATTGTTTGTTTAATTAACTAACAAAATAAATACGTTCTAGGCCGTCTTGTTCAAAAGATGTACAAATTGTTTGAGCTTGTGATCGAATTCCACTCGCTAACTTAGTTTTGACTTCCATCTCAAGCTTGACTTGAGTCTGGCTCGCTAAAATATATAAAATCAAAAGCAAATACATAAATAACAAATTATAAACAATATACAAACCGTTAGAAAATTTTACACAAATAAAGAATGAACAGATTGAATGAAATGAAACTCCAAGGCATGCAAAAATGCGTTATCTTTAAAGAGATGTTTCGCCTCTTACGATAGTTATTTAAGGAACTAATGAAAAATCTCTTAGAACATAATGGAGGCGTTTGAATCAATCAAACATGAGGATATTCAAAAAAATCTGATGATGCTTTGAATTTAGGAATGATTTTGTTTGCATGATGGTGTCTTTTATAGGCCAAAGGTACCTAATACACGAAGTGAGCTACTTCTACGCGAAGAGGTAAATGTTATCTCCGTTCGTCCAAAAGAACTACCCCTTTTGGCTTCATGAGGTGCATATCTTCGCATGTGCATGAATCTAAATTGCATTATTTCATTGATGCATGTATCTGAAATATGCATCAACTCGACTTTCATAGGTGTATCCGTTCAGTTAGAGTTATTTAGCTCCAGGTCGAACTATGTTGTGTTACGGCAATCCCAAATGCAAACAATTACAAAATATGAAAAAATATCTAACACAAACATCAGGGGCGGTCCTACGTTTTGAGGCGCTAGCGGAGAGAAAAAAATAGAAACTATTAACACGAAAAATAAATTCGATAGAAAAATGATTTTTTTCTAGCATTCAAATTCATTTCATCATTTTCATACCCCAAAACATACATATATATATATATATATATATATATATATATATATATATATATATATATATTACTAAATATTAATTCAAGTATTCAACAATTCAACAACGCTCTTGAAGAGCGCATTTTGGGCGAAATCACTAATCAAAGTATAATCGTCAATTTCATCAACCGATTTCCGCTCAATCGATATTATGGCCAACCCATTCAAGCGTTCTTGAGTCATCGTGCTTCGAAGATGGGTCTTTATTAGCTTCAACTTCGAAAAACTCCGTTCACCAGATGCAATTGTTACCGGAATAGTCAACAATATCCGGTAAACAACTTGTGTGTTTTCATAACTTAGAGGACATGTCTTCAAAAATTCAAAATTTCGAGAGGTTCATCCACATCTTTTAAGAAAACACGTATATAAGTCAGAGTCATAATACATGTCTCTTCCTTAATCAATATCCTCATGTGCACCTTTTGTCAACATTTTATTGGGCTTTTATTGGGCTTTTTTTAAAACATTAGGCGCTTTTATATTTTTTTTTTTTTTATAAGCGAAGGCAGTATATGTCTTTGCTACGCTCGGTGGCATTAGGCGCAAGCATTGCCTGGCTTGCCTAAGGGTTGGGCCGGCCCTGCAAACATCATAGTACAAAACGCAACTGAACAACTCTATAAACTTTCTAAAAAAATCACTCTATATATAGCTTCTATAAGATTAATATATGACTTATCATATGATATTTTAAGGTTAGTTGCACTTTTTTTTGATTGTATAAAAAGACCCACAAATATTATTAAAATTTCATGACTTATATTCATTCGTTGAAAAAAACAAGCTTATAGTCATGTTCAAACTCTATTCGTTAAGCTCTGTTCGTTTCGAAACTCAATTACTTTGAATGATCCTCAAAAAATAAATCAGATCTGATGACCAAATGCCGGTGAAATTGCAACATTAATCAATTAATGATATAAGGTTAAGTTATAATGTGTTCTATTTGATTCGATTTACTTCCAAAGTAACTTCGAATTTAATGAACGAGATCACTAAGGATATTTTCTTCCCTATTTGGCTTATTCAAATCTTTCAATCTAATATAAATTTAAATTTATTATTAACGTATATCGATTCTTATGTAAAAGGAAAAACAAAAACAATTCAAGAGCTTGCAGGACTCAAACGAACCATTAAATAAACTTGAGGCACAAAATATAATGAAAACCAAACTTCAAGGGTCATCTTTGTAATTGTATACCCCCTATCACCTTTCTTCTTTTATACACTCTCTCAACCATCCTCTCACTAATTAAAGCAAAGAGAAACAAAAAGAGTTCAGAAAAAACCATGGATTGGTACTCATGGCTCTCAAAAACAACCCTTGATCCTATCCAAATTTACGAATATGGCCTCCTTTTCGCACAAAACGAGCTTGAAGAGGACGACGTCGTCTACTTCAACCACGAATTTCTTCAGAGCATGGGGATTTCAATTGCGAAACACCGGCTAGAGATTCTCAAGCTCGCAAAAGGATACAAGAAATCCTCGATTCTTCCGTATCCGATTTCCAGGTTTCTAATCGCGATCAAAAAGACAAAGCGGAGCGTTTCGGAGTATGTCCGGATGTGGATTCGCCGGGAAGACCGGCTGGCGATTGTTCCGGCGAGGAGGAAGAGTTTCAATTCGAGTTCTTCGAGATGGAAGAAGGCGATTTTGAAGAGGAATAATGATAAGAAGGTGATGAATAGTAGCAATCGGCTTTTGCTGACGAACGGGAGCGGGAACGGGATTCGGAGTCCGGCGGTGGTTGTTCCGAGTGATCGGATTGAGAGCTTTTCCAGTCCGGTTGTTTATGATCTGAAAGGCGATTACGAAGATGATAATGATCAAGATGAAGAAGATGAAGGTGATGAATATTGGGCTACTGCATTTGGAGAAATTAGGTGGGATTCTATGTTTCAGAATCTAAAGCCTACTTGAAAATGGTAGTATAGTGTATTATTTCTCAAAGGAAAAAGAAAATTATAATTTTCATAGATGTAGTTGGTTTTTTTGTTTTGTTTGAGACGAGTGAAATTGCCACAACAAAATACACATTACATTTTTGAATCGTTGATTATGATTTGAAATCTATTGATTCAAACGGGTCCTAAAACAATTAATGGTAAAATAGGTTTTTATTGTATTTTGTTGTGCAAATTTGTTGTGCAATAATCATTTCTTCATGTTAAAACCCAAGCATTGACTCTTTTTTATGAGAGTTGTCGCTCTAAATTAATTTTTAAATATATCATCTTCTTCTCTATGTGATGTGTGAATTTGTGATATAGTTTCTGTTTTGTATTTTAAACTTTATTATTAAAGTTTGATTTAGATGTGGTGACTCTCCCAATCAAGTTATTATATCATACTCGGGATTTGATTGATTAAGTTTTTATTTATGTTTAAGTTTGATTCGAGTATACTCAACTAAATTTGAACGAATATTTTACAACTCGGTTTGAATTCTAAATGTATTCATGTATTGCAGTATAAAAAGCAAAAACAATAAAACAAAAAAAAACAAAACAAAACAAAAAAAAAAACGTTACGGTCACTGAAAACTTTCATTCATTTAAAAACATTTAAATCTTCTGTAAGCTATTGAATCACACTCTTTGACCAATTGATTGATACATGAATCATACAATAAGAATTTAAAAATGGTTCAAGTGTCTTTTGAATTTTTAAAGTTTAAATGTGTCATAATTCTACGATGTTTAAACAAAAGTTAATGTTGGCAAGACAATTAGCTTATATGAAGCTAAAGTTTAAAAGTAAGACCATGCCTCATTCGCGAGTAAAAGTCAGACTCTACTGACACGACTCAAAAGTCAGACTCTATTTTCAAGACAGATTGAATTTTGAATTAGTCGGACTAGTTGGTCTAAGTGGTGGATCCAAAAAGTTTTTTCAGTTGGATCACCCGATTATAAAACTACATTTTTTATTAACAAATTTGTTATAAGGAGATTATCAGAGCCTAAAACTATATTTTTAATAATAAAACAATATTTTTTAACACTAAAACTACATCGTTTTTATTTTGGAATGAAAACTACACCGTTTTAATATTGAAATTTTTTTACCGAATCTCAGTGGGTTACATGACCCTCCCCGATTTACATACCTCCGCTCCTGGTTGATCTTGGACATCGGAAGTTTTAAGAAATAAAAAGTTTAAGAAGATGTATTTGGTCGGCAAGACCAATATTTTTGGACTATGATGGTCTTTCAAACAGGGAAACTAACTTTGACATTTGATCAATTATTAACAATTAGTCAATTTTTGGTTACATCTGGAAAGTGTGATGTCATAATTTTATAATCGAATAATGCTTGATAAAACTTCTTAGAATTTATGTCCACGTATAATAATCAAATCATGTGTTTGTATATATACAATCAAATGAAAAAAAAGAAAAGAATAGAAAGTCGACAATCCTTACGTTGTATCTAACTTACTTCAATCCTTTGATCTTCTTCTTCAAAGATTCCTACAAAACCCAACAATTTAATTTCCATACAGTAGTGGAAACACAAGTATTATATTGGTCACCAAATTCTGTCAAACAGAAAAGAGAAGAGGTGGGAATCACCGTGCCAAAAGCTGGTTAAAATGATATCTGAACTCTTCTATTTCGTTTGTCAAAACTCTTCCTTATTTGGCTCAACAAGGGAACCTCTAATCTCATAATCCTCTTTTCCAACAATATTAACATATTTGTTATCAGTTTTGTGACTTAATTTCTACAACTGATGGAACTAATCTGAAAGTCAGTTGGAAACTGATTTTTTTTTTTGTGTGGAGAATACTGAGTTTTGGTGGAAACTGAGTTTGCTGAGTTCTACATCTGAGTTGGTTGATTACAAGAAAAAAGAGAGTTTCTAGAAAATTGAGTTTTCATCTGGTGGAGTCAGTTTGAGCTGGGTTTCACATCTGGGGTATTTATGACAATACGACAGAGATCCTATGGCGGCTAGGATTTAGAGATTCGTGTCTATAAATATCATCCGTTGTAATCAATGTTGTGTGTGTTTTTCTAGAACGTGAAAAAGCTTTGTGACTTTTTGTGCATAATAAAATATCTCATTTTCTGCCCGTGGATCAGTCGGCTCAATGCCGGATACCACGTTAAATTACCATATTCTCTTTGTGTCTGTGTTTTATCAATTTCCGCCTTATTTACGGTTAGATTGCATCTATTTTTATCTTTCTTAAACTGTAAGTTTCTCGTCTGCGTTTTAACATTTGTCCCCATCTTTTTTTCTTAGCCAGTTTGTTCTGATTTTTATTAAGGGTAGAAAAAAAAAACGACGTCTATGGAGTAAAAAATAGAAGATGAACTGACTGCCCTTTGAAAGCCAAGACTTGTTTGTTATGATCAGAGCCGGCCCTATAGTGAGGCCGGCGAGACCCGGGTCTTAAGCCCAACGGTGTCGGAGGCCCCAACGATACATGTTTCGTTAAAAGAAAAAAAAAATCATGTAGATTTAATCCGATCCAACCTAATATAATATGTTAAATTTTCTTTTGATAAAGACCCAAATTTTTTTTACTTCAATCGATAAAGGTCTTAATAAAAAATTTTACTTGGCACAAAAAAAAAAAAGACATACAAACAAGTTTTATTAATTTTTTACATTTACGGATATTAAAAACGCGATAAGTGTTGGAATTTGGAAAGAATGTAGTACTTAGGATTTGACAGAGAATTAGAAACTCCAAGGCACGTTAATAACGTTGTCTTTTAAGAGATGTTTCGTCCCACACGATTTGTCGCTAAGGGATCAAATGAAAATCTCTTTCAGGATACAATGGGTGTGTTTGATTCAAACAGTGACTTATTTGAATCAAACCCGAGGACACTGAAAGTTTTTCTGATGATGTTATCAAACTTATGAATTTTCGTCTGCATACTTATGTCTTTTATAGGTAGCAAGTACTCCATAAACGAATGGAGGTACTCTTTGCACGAAAGAGTAGGGTTGTCACTGTTCACCGGATGAAAGCATGCAACCCTTACACGAAAGGGTAAGTACATATCAGTTCGAAAATGCATATATCTGAAAATGCATACCCCTTCATGAACTCCGTTTCGTTGCGTTAACATTAATTCGTACGGCAACTCGTATGCAAACGATAACCAAAATATTTATTTATAAAAAATCTAACAATAAGTATGTTTTTAAGAAAGAAAAAAAACAATTTCAACTAAAAGACCAAATTCAGGGACTCCAGGCACAACACACGATATCCCCACTCGCGAGCTAAAAGAAGCCCCCCGATAAATAGCACTGAGCTCCATAGAATCAACATCCAAGCTCTAACCCAGCCTCCCCGAGCAAGCACACAGAATTCGGCCATCCGACCCAGGAAACACAGTCCCATAGGAACAAACATCCACAGAAGGAGCCGCATCTACATTAACCTTAACATGCTCCCCCATAGGTGGCTGCCAACTAGTAGGCCACTGTGAATCATAATTATGCTGGAGATATAAGCCGAATCCCATGAAATGGGGGTTTGAGAAATGGGTTAAAACAGTCAACTTTAGCGTGAAATTCGGATACGTTCCGATGTGATTCACCGGAAGCTCTTTACCTCTAAAATACTACTCACGGAGTAGATGGGGTTTGACTTTGGAATTACTCGATTCGAATATCGGGTGATTGAGAAATTAATGCGTAAATTAAAGTTGGTTGAAAACATGTAGGAGATGAGATTTGAAGGGAGGACCTCAACCCATCTTCCCACATTGGAAACTTGAGGTTTGGGCACTCAAGTAATAAGAGCTAGTGTGACTCTTATTGATGTGCCCAAAAGGGCAAAGCACTTTTGTGTAGGAGGGAGGACTTAGATTATTCCACACGCGTGCGCATGCTGCCACTCGGCTCGGCTCGGCTCGTGCACCTGCTCGAGCTCGGTCTCGGTTCGGTTTGGGATCGGTCGGTTCGGGTGTTGTTATTAATTTTTGGACAAAATTTCTTCATGAAATTAACCAAAGATTAATTTTGGCATGTGATTGTGTTATTGGACCAATCAGAATTCAAGAATTCATATGATTGAGTCATCTGACCAATTAGAATTCAAACATGCATCATCCGACCAATAAAAAATAAGGATGAGGTGGCGATATTGTTTAACACGCCAGAATGGCTTTTCTTATAGGAAAAGTCGGCCGACTTAAGTCCTCCGGCCAATAAGAATTGAGTATTGACTCCTCCTCTCCAATATATAAAGAACCCCATGGATGAATGTTTAATTATCAGTTTTTTCCCTTGTGTCTTTCACCACAAAGAGTCTCTCATATAGTTCTAGATCTTTGAGTCGAAGAGAAGCCGGAGCGCTCTGTAAGTTCACCAGAGCTCGAATTTTTGAAGTGTCTCTAAATCTGAGACGTAAATATCTTAGGAGATAGTTGTTACTACGCTGGAAATCATACCCGATCAATTTGTCTTGAGGAAATAGTATCTACTCGCATCGGTTTGATCTATAGTCATATATTTATTCATTTTGAAAATAATTTTTCATTGTTTCAAATCAGATATTAGTTAATCTGTTAGATCTAGTTAATAATACAAAATTTTCTTTTCACGTTATTTATTTTCTAGTTTAATAATCCGTAATTAATTCCGGATAATTACAGATCTGTTCCGTAAATCGCTCAACACACGATCCAATTTCTCAATAAATTATATTATGTATTTATTGTGTGTACTTGATTGAATTGATTGGACGATGATTTAGTTTCCTAGTTTACCATGCATATTACACATTTAGTGTCCTAGTTTACCATATTACACATTTAGTGTCGAGATTCTTTTCATTCATTGTATACTTACTTGTACAACAAGCCAGCCTTTCTCAATTATACCTCTTTACCTTTATACTTTATTATATATATACTATTACAATTTTGCTCAAAAAAATCAACTATCTCCATCCAAAAAAACAACAATCCGTCATGGCGACGAAAACAATCGAGAGTAGTGGAAATTCCGTCGTGGCGGAGGAAACAATCGAGCGTGGAAAATCCTTTACGGTCAAGATGAAACTCGTAATTTTCTTGCTTGTTAGCACCTCAATATTGGGTATTGTTGTTGTTACTATTCCTGAGGAATCAGCTGTCAAAGTTTATGCCAATCTAATTTTCGCCTATTGCTTCATGATTCCACTTGTATTGTCGTTGACTTGTTTGGAAGAGTCTGATTTAGGAATGAAAAAAAGGATCAGGAATTAGCGAACCCACTTGTAGCAAACCTATGTTTGTTATCTGGTGGAAAGCGGTGCCCTGTTTGCTGTTGAGTTTGTTTTATAGTTTTCTATCTGTTCAACTTTTGATTTCTTCTAAAGAAGAAGAAGAAGCTGATCATCGGGAATTAGTGAAGGGTTCTATGTTCATGACTGTGGGTTCCGGCGTTTATGCGGTGGTTTCCGGCGTTATGGCTGTGTGGTTTCTTCTGGTAGAATTTCCTAGGGAACGACGTCGTGCCGGTAGAATAGATGCAGATGCAGATGAAGATGATCAGACCAAGATCATGCAACAAGTGTAGTTTAGTTTGTATTCCCCTCTTACTTTGTTTTTTTGAAAAGTTTTTTTCTCAGTAATGCTGTTTGTTTGTTTTCTAATTAATTAAAATAAAAAGTAATATTGTTTGTTATTCTCAACTTAATTTAATTAATTTGCATTGTGTTAATTTGAAGTCATTGTGAAATCTATTGAATGTATGGGCAATGTCTCATACCCGTAGATTAAAAAGCTTTCGTTCAAGTTGAAAAAAAAAAAAAAAGAGGAAAAAAATCTATTGAATGTATGATTGTATAGCAAATAAGGCATTTACTATATATGATTGGTTAACAATTTGCATTGTGTTAATGAAATCTATTGAATGTGTGATTGAATAGAAAATATGGTATTTACTATAGACATATATGGCTGTGGTTTGGCGTGTTTGTATTATTGTTTGTTATTCTCAACTTATGTTAAGTTATTATGAAATCGGAGTATTACACTTTTAGTTTCACATGATTTTTTATATATATATTTTTTCAAAAGTGTTATATATCTTTCATTGTTACGATAAAAACTCATATGCTTTTATTTTTTGTTATATGCATGTGCTTTATGATAAGCGCATTACGAATGTGTTTTGGTTACAATTATGTATAGGACAACTGACGGTATGTTTATCGTAACAAGCACATAAATGATAGAACTGTTTATCGTAACAATAAAAAATAAAGATGGTTATCGTGACAAAAACGCTTATATAAATATATTTATCGTAACCATAAAAGATACAGATTAGCTGAAAATAAAGAAATATCTATAATTTTAATCATCCTTTCCGAAATCTACAAAATAAAATTTTGTATGTATTAAAACGATGTCCAACAAAAAAAAATGATATAAATTTACTATCAAAAAAAGAGAAGAAGAAGAAAACAAAAAAACAAAAACAAAAAACAAAATACCAATTGTGCCCCCACTAAGATCTACTGCGTCACAATAATGGTCATTTTAAAGATTTTCACGCCTATTAAGAAAAACGTTTGATAATGTCATTATTTTTTTAGAATAATGTAATGATTAACGATGCGGACACAACCTGTGAGACACATCAGATGACACAATTATCATCATCGGTATCCTTGATCATGGTGTATGATCTAGTGATCATGATGTGACTATCATAACCAAGAGTGCAGATTATGGTTGCTCCCTGACGATACCGGGTTTCACTCCTCCACGTGTCGTCTTGCAGTTGGTCCCAGAGTGCGAATGAGTACTAAGTTATACATATCGAGTTCCGGACTGGGGGCTACGGTAATCGACAATCGAGCAGTGTAGGACAAGGGGTCCCAGAGTTGAGTACCGCAGGTCGGTTATGTCGACATCGAGGGCAGAGTCCGCACCAGCTGTCAATGCCCATTAACAATGTGATAACTTGGGCAAGGGTTAAGGCCCATTAAGGGTAAATATGACAATAGCTCAAACCGACTTAATATTAGGGTTAAGGCATGTGTTGTCAATATAAATACAACACTCCAGGAACTACGTAAGGCTTGATTCCTAGACAATTACATGATACGTAGGCAATCTAAGATAAACTCTTAGACTCAGCCGCAAATCACCAAACCCACCATCCCGTTCTTTAGGCATTAGGGTTTTGGGTGTTCATCACTAAATCCACACAGGCCTAGATAAATTAGGTGACGCAATCTGTCATCGTCACTCCCCCATAGTCATCATGATGTAGACTATCATAATCAAGGGTACATATTATGGTTGCGCCCCCACTTGTGTCTCAAATGTTGTGCTCAGATTACCGCGACGGCGTACCAGGCTGGCGGCGGGGTGGTATAAACCACCCGATTTTTAATTTCGGTACATTAAAACTCTTATATAATTCAATCTAACATAATTAATTGTTTCACTCCAGCCCACCCGATCATACAGATATAGTCCATTAGCCCATCCGACCGAAAATTCCTGGTTCCGTCCTTGTGTATCACTACTCGTAATGTAATACCCTACTCCCGGCCCGTACCTAGATCCACAGGGGTCATTCTAGGTGAGGTTATGAATATCTCGCCGCGACTTCAATAACAATACTATATTCCCAATATAACAAAAATAAAGTCCCAAGTTAATTTTACATCAATCACGAACTATTTTCATTAAAATATTACAACAAATGAAATACAACAATAGTCACTAACTTAATTTGCCCACCATGGACTAGATCTCGGTCCATGTCATCGCTTCCATCATAATTACATCTCACTCGATCAGCAAAAGGCTGGTATGAGCCGTGTGTGAGAGTGTTATATTATTTATATAATAGCACGCATAAAAAATATCTTGAACAACTTTTAAAAATAACAACGGAAGTCTTTATTTCATGATAGAAGAAAAGGAAGAACATTTTTTACATTTAAATGTACGAGCATAAAAAAACATGTCAGTTCATTTACAAGCTCTAGCTTTGGCCGAGCCGATGAGTCAAGTACCGCCTAAACACCACATGTACCCAAGGATTTCAACCGCACACCACGAGAACAAGCCATGCGTGACAACTTTGGCCGATTGAAATGAATCAACATTCACCGTGCAAACCTCCTACACAGTTCCGGCTAACCCAATCCATGCCCTATGACTCATGTACCGACCATCTGTTAGGAAATCTACGCGGGAATGCAGCGGAATTTAAAATTTATTTCCTATCGACCCAATATCGATTTCGTTTAAGCAATAAACAAATAAGCTAGTAGACGGTGGTTACTATCGTTGATCTAAAAGATCGACGCTTTGACCGTCTAAGGAGAGTAGTGGTGCATGGAGCCGCCCAAACGTTCGGCCTCTACCGCTAGTCCACACGAACAACACGCCAGAATCCACCATTGGATTGCTACTAGAAAATTCCGGCTGCTAGACCGGCCTTTTCTCTCTCTCAAAACTCTCTCTAAGAGGTACTCTATTTTTCACAAGAACTATTAGCTCTTAGAGTTATGATGTACAAAAAAGCTTGACACTCAATTCCTTTTATAATGGATGTGGCGCCCCAATGTAGAGCAGAGTGGAAGAAAATATTTTACTAGTAAAATAAGAAAAATATATTTGATTGATTTATCTCATTAATATTCAATATCTTATATTAAATATTCTTCCAAGGTATATATTGACAATATCTTATATTGAATATATCTTTATCTTATTACCGTAAATCAATTTACACATGTGTACAAATCTATAGTCATTAATATCTAATATTAATATATGGTAATTTTATTAATTAAATTGCACAATCCAAGTGTATCTTTATACACTTAATCCTGCGCCCCATATAGCCTTTTATTGGCATCCGGAATATTCTTTAATTAATATAATGTCATGATTAATTAATTTGTAAAATACATGTTTAACAATATACATATATATTTTCGACACATATACATCATATGTATATTTAATTAATCAACATAATTAATATCTTGTATTATATTTATTCATAATAAATAAATACCACCATATTAATTTACCACTCTAACCTTTATAGTACGAGATAAATTCTTTCCTTATTTGGTTATTAACTATAACCACATTTTAATCCGGCTAGATGTTCATATGTGTGTGACCCGATAGGCTTCCGAATATGTTGGCCGTAGACACAAAGTGCAAATTACGAAAATGCCCTTCATACCTAACGATCACGGGATAGCGTCTAGCAACACACCGTGACCCCCAATCATCGGAAGAGTCAAATGCAATAACTACTACCTTTTATGTGAAATAGTTACCGTGTAACTTACAATCCTATCGCTGTAATAATATCCGTACGATTGTATCTCGAGTGTCAATACATTAACGATCGTATCTTATAATCTGGATATCATGCTCTCTCGAAGTAACTCATTTACTCCCACTTTATAAAAATTCACGAGAGTAAGACATTCCTTATAAGAAGGCCCTTTCGGATATTCACCCCTACTGATAGGGTACGCGATTCTCAGACGACCAAACATGTATACTCCGCATGCTTCAGTATCACACTCAATCACTACCGCATGATCGCCCTGTGGCTAGGGGAAACCTCAATAGTGTCAAAGCATGACAATCCACACCGTGATGCCATGAAGACTCCGGTCTAAAGGATAATTACACAACTGCCACATAGTGCGACACTTAATGTAAGTGGGTTAGTCTAACGTACGCATTCTCTAATACACATCCATGTACAGTCCAAGTGTCTCTACACTTCGATAGACGAGATTTATCCCTGCCCTTAAAGACAAAAGACATCCAATACGTGGTAGTCTGTTTATGCTATCAATGCCCTGTTTAATAGTACATCAGCCCAGAGACATTTGGGTATCAAACTAATCAAAGTGATTAAAGATCTCATTTAATACTAAGGACGTTATCATATAACAATTCATAATTGGTTCTTTAAAAAGAACAAATATATGACAACAGAAAAACCATTATATATATGTATAAACATAAAGAAATAGTAGAAATGATCCGACCCGATCGGATCCGGTCCAACCCAATTGGGTTTAGGACACTATTTCAACAATCTCCCACTTGGCCTAAAACCAATCACTCGTACACACGAGACCATGTTGAAACACAAGAATCTAATGCAATACTCGTAACCAGCCCTAGCCATGAACGGATCGCTATCCGTGGGGACTCAAACTATCTTCATACCATGCTCCAAATGACCAAGTCAAAGGAACCGCCTCAACACACACATGAATCTCCGACGAGACCCTGGTCCTTGCTTCAAACAATGAATCCACTTACTATATCAGATATATAGAAAAGGTGGAAGAACCGCACAAGGTTCATGAATGAACCTTCTAGATCCATGTACTGCTCCCGCTACGCCACTAAGGCACTCATGTGTTTTGGCTTAGTTGTAGGATTTACAGTGACCCATAGCCAAGAACATTTCCAGCTCACTGTATCACTTAATCAAAGTGACTGCAAACCCAGACCGTAGCTCCCACTCGCCTTCATAAGACTCAGGATATACGTCTGTATAACTATATTTATCTGATTCCAAGTTTCGATAAACTATGAAACCATCCTTAACTTGTTTAAGGATGTTTTCGACATTCACCAGATTTACTTTCATACTTGCTCATGACTCTTCACGAAGTATGAACATCTGGCATTACTATCGGGTCTTAACCCGTGGCTATTGGTGTGATCCAATAATAGGTTGCAAACGATACCTCATGGTGGGTAGCACCATGCGTGGTGCCCTTGAATGCCGGTGTAACAAACTTGAGTTAAGCTAGAAATGTTTAGTCATAACATGTGGATGAGCATGAAGTGAACACTAGAATTGAGTCGGTCAAATAAAGATAACTTAATAACAATGTAAGTCCTTCTTTGTGAAATCTAGTTAATGCAATAGCTTCCGTTTATTGCTAAGTACTTTTGTACTTACCTCAAATACATGTTTGTTGTGTTTGAGGTTGTAAAGATGAACAGGTTGAACAGGAGTTTGACGAGGACTTTGAAGATAATCTTTGATGCTCTTGTCATACTATGCTTTTATCATATTTTTGTTACTAGACTATGTTGTTTCCCCTTCAAGTTTTATGTTGCAATTTCATTTCAAGACATGTGGTATTTTATGACATTTTCTTATAAGATATTTGTTGTATTTCTTTCCTTTCTTTAAACATCGTATAGTTGTAAGATTTGAAGTTTGTTGTTGTAATTAAGGTATCTTTTTTATCTTTAGTATGGTTGTGTTTTTATTCTTATCTTGTACAAAAAAAAATACACCCGAGTCTTTTAGCTTCCATAAATGCGAAACTCGATACGACGTAGTAGAGGCTTACGTATAATATATAATTTATTTTATATTATACTTGCCGAACGTTCTATTTCCGGGTAAGAACTCGGTATCCGGGAACGGGGCGTTACATCACCGCCACCAACGACAAAGACATGAGGAAGAAGGGAAGGGCGTTGATACGTTCTTGATTGTGGGTTCCGGTGTTTATGCGGTGGTTTCGGTAATTATGGCCTTTTGGTTTCTTGTGGTGGAGTTTCTTAAGATACGACGACACCGTGCTGCTAGGATAAATGCAGTTGCAGATGAGATCGAGATCCAGATCATACAACAAGTTTAGTTTAGTTTAGTTTGTATTTCCATTTTACTTTTTTTTTCTTCTTGGTATTATTGTTTGTTATTCTCAACTTAGCACGTGTGTTTGAAGTTACATTATGAAATCAGGATAATTACACTTTTAATCTCGCGTTTTTTTTTTTTCTTTTCACAAAATTAACCTATATTTTTTGATTGTTACGATAAACACGTATATATATTCGTGTCCGTTTTATCCATATGTTTTGTTACGATAAACACCCTTATTTATGTGTTTTTGTTACAATTATAAGACAACTAACGGGTTCTTTATCGTAACAAAAATACATATATAAGAGTGTTTATCGTAACAAAACACATACATATATAATTTATCGTAACAATGAATCATAGGGGTCCAGGACAAACTATGCCAAAAAAAAAAATTCATAAAGAATTAATTAACAAATTAAACCTATCAAACTATATATATGCCTCTATAAGGTGTTTGATAAAAGTACTCTACAATGACCCTTTGTTTCCAACAAATTCTTGACCCATTCTTCTCTCATCCACCATTTTAGTAAACTTCCTGTGTCTTCTTTCTCTTGCATAAAGCACCCATAAGATCAACGAAAACGCAACCGCAGCCGACACCATTACTAATCCAATGTAAATCCATTTACTGTACTTGTTCAAATCGAACAATGTTCGTCGTGTATGCCTCGAAACGTGTCTCGAACAAAGGTGCAGTCCATTAGGTCAGTCAGAAATGGTCCATAATGGTTCAAACCATAGCTTACATTTACAGCTGAAGACATTTGGTTGTACATTGTTGGTGTCAACCTGCCTGTTGTTGTGCATATGTTGCTTTCTGAGACTTGGCACACATAATTCTTCCAAATCTGCATGCATGCATTATTCAAAGAATATTAGTGTGTGTTGAGCCCTTGAATACATGATCAACCGATCTGACTAATTCGGTGTTTGACCCGATGGCAATGGCAAAATTCGAAGATTCACTTGAGGGAATTAGTGGTGATTTTATATTTTTTTTTTAAAATAGATCGTTTGAATACAAATTTTTTTTCCGGATCTCAGTGGGGCGTTTTTGGCCCCTTATCAGGTGGTGCATGCAGAGTTTAACTTTGAATTGAATAATTAATTACTTTACCTCTGTAGCATTGGTGAATTCAACCTCACCAGATGAGCAATTCCTATGAGTCAAATCATCATTGAATGGATTGCAAAGAAGAGGAACCAACGGTCCAGATTGATTGTAGAATAAAGGTCCTAAATTCGGTGGGAAATTATTGTTGGAAATGTTTGAGATAACTCCAATAACAACCTCAGATAGCTTAAAGGTTACAGCTTTGCTTTGGTTCAAGGTTTGTTCCGCTGTTACGCGGTCCA